>OZ030005.1:138667052-138979552 GCA_964023405.1 Apodemus agrarius
CACACACACCTGTGGCTGTGATGGGAGGGGTGCCGGCAGCTTGAACTGGTCTTCTTTGATAGTTTGGGGGCTTTTCTAAGACCCTGACTTGGACTCACGTCCGTTCAGAAGCCTAAACAGGGCAGATGTGGAATGCTGCGAGGTCTCGGGCAGTACTGAGGCAGTCGGTGTGAACTGCTGGACCCACATTTACCTGCTGGACCCTCAATGCCAGGTCCAGCCTAGGTCTATCCGCTCACGAGGTCCAGATTCTAAACATATGGTCAAGCCCCTTGCTGAAACCAGGGCTGGCTGGGGGAAAGGGCCCATGGAGAGTGTTTAGGAGCTCATGAGTCTGTGAAGGAAAGAATGTTTCAGGCTAGGGTTCTTGTTGGCTTAGAGAAACCCCCACTCAGAGGAAAGGTTGGGCTGGGTGCTACAGTAGACTCTGAAGTCTGAAGGCCCGGATTCCAGGTGCCTGTGTTTCCCAGAAGGGCAGGTTCTACTGGACATAGTGGGGTGTCCTATGGCTCATGGTAAGGCACCAAGGGGACAGCAAGTCTCTGGCAGGCAGGAGGGTTTCCTACAAAATCATCCATTGGGGGCCTGAGACACAGAACCCAAACTCCCCCAGCTCTGGCATGCCCGCCCCCTAGAGTATAGACAAGGGTCTTTGGAAGGAAGAAAGGTGACTTCTTAGAGACTACCAAGTGCCCGAGCCTGTCCTCACTGGGAGGGGACATTGCACCTGGTCTCGGGTCTCTAAAGCCATCCTCAGGGATACCCACAAGCCTAGCTGACCCTGGGGAACCTGGGAACCAGCTGCACCCTGAGCAAAGGCCACTTTACCTCCCTCAGCAGTGCAACTCTCTGGACTCACATGCTGCTCTGCCCCCACCCCCACCTCCCAGAGCCTGCGGGGCTTGCATGCTGAGGTACCTGCAATTTGCTAAATGTGCTTTAAGGGACTGAGCACCCTTAGTAGGCGAGGCTTTTATGGAGCCAAAGGAGCAAGGTGGGGGTCGGGGGTTGCTTCAGAGTGTATCAATACAACAGCATACCATATGACCCAGGCTGTGTCCTTAGGATCCAGTGTCCTGCCATCCTGGCTTTTGTGGTCACCCTCCTAGGAGCTGTCCTCAGCTTTACCTGTGTCCCTGCTTCTACCAAGGAGGCCAGTGTCCAGTCAGCCCATCAGGGTAAGCCCCACCTGCCCACAGCTGGGCCAATGGGCATCACTTTGCCCAAGAAGCCAGCATCCTAGTACCTCTACTGGGGATGGAGGGAAGACCTTATAGACAAGGTCTTCACGGGACTCAAAAATGGGATGGGATCGCCTCTGCACTCTTTGCTGCCTATTCCTGGTAGGTCAGCCTGGCACAGTTATGGGAGTCAGGCAAGCCAAGGCCCTAAGCAGGGAGACAAGTCTAGAAAAGCCAGGGAATACACAGGGGACCCCGGGGCAGGGGGTGGGAGGGGTGGGGGGGTGCTGGTCTCTGAGGTGCTGAGTGTCCGGAGCCATGTGAGGTTACTGGCTCAGTGGGCGAGAAGGAAGTGAGACACAGGGCCAGGCTAGCTCTTCAGAAGGGTCTGGTCACCTCTGTGCCTCTGTCTAGTAACTAACAATGGAGACTAACCTGGGAGAGTCCTTAGGACAGGAAGTTAAAATCCAAGAAGAAAGAGTAAGGCCCCACAGGACACCGAGGCCTAGCCTAGAGCCCATGGCTGAGTCCTGGGTGTGAAGAAGGCATGCCTCTCTGCCTACTAGCGCCTTCCAGCTGGGGTGGGAGCCACCGCCTTTATCAAGAAGGCCGGAGATCTAGGAATGCACTAGCAGAGCTAGCCGATGCCTGGTGTGTCCGTCCACTCCTGAACACCTGGTTGGTTGACATGTGGCTCACTGCGCTCACTGCGCCCCCCACCCCAGAGGCTTCGGGAGAAGACTGTCAGGAGAGTAGTCAGCTCTAAGCATGGGGGACAGGGCTGGAAGCCAGAGCCCCACAGCCAGTGTCCTGACTGGTGTTCCCTGGTGCCCAGGAGGAAGCAAGGCCAGTGTATTTGACCTGAAGGCCATCACCCGCCTGCTGCTGCTGCCCAGCGTGTTGCCTGTATTCCTGGTCAAGGTAATCTCTGGCTTCCCTTCAGGTGAGTCACACTCCCCCTGCCCCCAAACACTTATGTCTACGGTCTGAGAGGACCAAGGCTGGGGACCCAGGTCTAGGTGATGCTTTGTTCTGCCTGAGCCCTTCTTATCCAGGTACACCTGTGGGGGCTTCCCGCACACCCTGTGGGTGCAGATTTTAGTTACATGCCAGCACAGAGGGAGGAGAAGGGCGTCCAGGTCCTCCCTGCTGTGCTCTGGGTCCCTTTCTGAATTGCCACCACAGGGCCTCCTGCACAGCCTATAGATTCCTGCTCATCTTTAAGCCTCACCACCCAGGCCTGGCTTCCAGAGGTCTCAGGGGCACCCAGACTCTGAAGACTCTTGCTCTAGCCCTCTGATGAAGGAACACAGGACCCCCACACACAGTCAGCCATAGTGACCCCAATTGCTCAGAGACCACCACAGACTGAAGGTTTTGTTTGTAGTACTGATAATAGAATCCAGAGCCTCACAAAAGCCAGGCGAGGGCCCAACCACTGATCTATTCTCCTTATCGGCTCAGAGGTACTAAAATCCGGCAGGTTCAGCTCCTTCCTGACCCAGAAGCTCTGTGGCTGTGAAACATCAAACAGAAAGCCCTGGCAGGGCTGGAAGGGGCCACAAAGAAGCCGTTCCCCCTGCCAGCTGGGATGGGGTCCACCCATCCAGGCTGTGTATTTCAGCTACAGTGACTGGAACCTGAGGAGTGCCTCCTCCCACCCCACCCCCCACACCTACATCAGGGGCCTCTGAGGGCTCCCATGACTCCCCGGGTCCCCATCCTGGCACCTTGTAGCTCACATGGACAACTTACCAGCAGCCCACCAGGGAGTCACCTTCCGTAGAGTCCCAGGTGTTGTTACATGCCCTCCCTGGTCAGGCAAGCCGCCTGGCCAGGACACTGGAGGGAGATGCTGCCCCGGGGCCCCGGCCGGCATCACGTGAGCTCATCTGTTCCTCTACCCAGGACTCTTCATGGTGATGTTCTCCATCATCTCTATGGACTTCTTCCAGCTGGAGGCCGCACAGGCTGGCTACCTCATGTCCTTCTTTGGGATCCTCCAGATGGTGAGTGGGCATGCGCAGAGAGGGCGTGGTTTCTCAGCATCACGCTCCGGGAGACCTGCCTGGGTGGCCATCCTGGCTTCCTCCTTAACCACCTAGGGCGTCCCCATGGAGAAGCACCCACAGGGAGAAAACACTCAGCTCCTGGCTTTCCGTCCTACAGCATGTCAATCCAGTACAGGCCTCAATGCAGGGCAGTAGACAGGACTTGGAGGGACTGGAGATACAGAATGGGCGTGTCATGATGGGGTTCTGTCTGGGGTCAGTGTCTGTTCTGCCTATATCCCACGAGGTGGCTGGGTTTCATAGGGAGATCCTGTGTCCTCAAGCATCTCCTTAAGAACAAGGCATAGTCCTCTAATATGCTATCCTTTTAGGAGCTGGGAGCTTCTGGTTGCTGGGGGGCAGCGGGTCAGGGGTACCCTTGGGCCAGTTTTAGATAGAAGATGGAGTATCATCTCAGCCAGCCCCTCTGGGCCTCCTTACTCCAAACCCAAGGCCAACATAGTCAAAGCCAGCTACCCTCTCCCTGGTTTCTATTGGCATTTATCCAGACCCTGGATGGCAGGGACAGGCACTGATGTGTAGCCACGGCCCAGTGTGACTTGACTAACCGCCGATGCACAGGAGTAGCTATCCTGAGACTAGCAGAGGAGGGGTCCAGATCACTCTGGAAGCTTAGTGGCATTCCTGACACTTCTGGGACATGTTCCCTGAGTATCTCTGGCCAGCCCCTCTAACCAAAGACAAGGAATGTCTCTAATCTGCACCAGCAAGAAATGACATACTGTTGGGAGTAAAAGAAATAAACAAAACCCACGATGCTGACCCATGGCTAAGCAGACCTTTGTTCAAGAAGGATTGCTTGCTGGGAACGTAGCTCAGTTGGCAGAATGTCTGTCTATCATGTACAAAGTCTGGGTTCCATCCTCAGCACCTCATAAACCAGGCATGGTGGCGCAGGCCTGTAATCCCAACACTCAGGATGCAGAGACAGGAGAGGATCAGAAGTTCAGAGTCCTCCTTTACTACAGAGCAACTTTTAGTCTAGATTAAGCTACAAAATACCCTTACTCAAAAATGAATGGATGGATGGATGGATGGATGGATGGATGGATGGATGGATGGATGAATGAGCTGCTTGCACTTGCTTGCAGCCAAAGCACGCAAGCCTGAGCTCATTTGAAATCCAACCCCTTGGAGACCCTTGGAGACAGATTCTTCTAGGATCTATGGTTATGGTCACCTGAGACTGTGGCACATTAGTGTGGTAATCTAGGATTGTTGCAGAGGTTTAGAAAGAATTGTGTGGCTTAGGAAGCTGGCCCGGGCAGGGAAGGGGAAACAGAAGAGCAGGGATCAGAGCTCTGGGCCCCGAGACCAGCAAGAAGTGGGTAGACTTGCACCCTTGGAAAGAGGGTAAGACTGAGGGCAAGGCATGTCCCAACTACATCAGGATGTCATAAACATATCACCAACTTATCTAAGAAAGATTCCACTGGAGCCATATCCTGTCTACTCCATATGCTCCTGCAGGATCCCAGCTAGGGAACTCTGGGGAGTGGCATACCGAGAGTCCTAAGGTATGGGATCAGGATCGTGGCTCCCGCAGGTTTGCAGACATCCCTCCCCCTTGGTTTTTTAAACCTGGGTTTCTCTCTGAGTGTAGCCCTGGCTATCCTGGTACTCACTCTGTAGACCAAGCTAACCTCAAATTCAGATATCCACCTGCCTCTGCCTCCCGAGTGCTGGGACTAAAGGTGTGCACCACCATTTGCCCAGCTAGCAGACCGTGTCTCTTAAGGACCCCTCAGCCCTGATACCTGATTGTCACACAGAGCTGTTCTAGGACATTAGCCATTCAGAGGGCACTGACGTGGGGACAATACAAAGCTACTAGGATAGCAAGTAAGATCCTGAGTAAGAAAGAGAAACACTGTAGAAGGGGAAAGGACACAGGTAGAAGAAAAAACAAGGAATGGAGGAGTGGATGATGGGTTAGGGTCAGGGATGTGAGCTCCATGGGGACTAAGACCCTGGTAGGACCACACAAGGTTTTGGTGACATTCACAGGGAAGGGTAGCCTGCTGGTCTGCTGGGAGCAAGTCTGCGTAAAGGAGCGGGACCATAGGCTTTAGCAGCTCGGCAGAGGGGCAGCAGCAGTGACTGCCTCGGTTAGGTGACTGGCGCGTGGGAAGCCCCAGAGGGTACAGTTGGGAGGACTGAGGGAAAGTGGCCTTTTTGGCTGGCTGACTAACTCACTGTTTTGTCAGATAACGGCGAGGTCCACATGGCGTCTAGAAGCTTATTTTCAACTTAATGGGGAAGTTGAGGCAGGGGCGGTTAGTCAGGATGTAGGTCTAAGTGGCTGGGGCCAGTATTAAATGCTTCCATAAAACCAGTCTAGAGAGGATTTGTTTTTCTAAGACATTGATGGTTCTGTAAGAAGCATCCAGGTTCTGCCCAACATAAGTAGGGGTTGTGGCTGGACCGGTTTGGCCTCTAGAAGCCTGAGTCCAACCCCCAGGAGCCTTGACAACCACTGGCCCCAGCAACCTGACAGCTCCTTGCTCTGACTCCATTCAGTTCTGGCCTTTGGTCCCACACACTCACACTTCCTTCTCCCGTAGAAACAGGCACTTCCTATCCGAGAGGGGAGAGAGGGAGCCTCACCCTGGGCTAGCTGGCCTGCTGAGTCATGGCTCTGATGTCCCTGAGTCTCCCCGTTTGGATCCTCTTTCTTTTCTCCTTTCTTTCTTTTCTTTTCTTTTTTTTTTTTTTCCATTTTTCCGTTGTTGACAGGAACCTTTGCTCTGTGACCTTGTGGCTTTCTAGGAACCACGTGACTCAGCATTGCAGTGCCTGCTGGGGGGTGGAGGGACTCTCAGGGGATGCAGAGGGTGAAGGCCACCCAGCCACCGGTCTAGAAGTCCCTTTCCCTTGAAGGTATTGTGGAAATTGTCAGGGTCAGAGCTAAGGTCCTGGAGCCCTAACAACTTTAGCTCAACTGCTTATCCTCAATAGGTCAACTAAAGAGTTAAAAGCAGAGAGATCAGATTTGTTCAGTGTGACCACAATGGGAAGAGGAACAAAGGTTCAGTGACCCTC
Source organism: Apodemus agrarius (assembly GCA_964023405.1). Classification (NCBI taxonomy): domain Eukaryota; kingdom Metazoa; phylum Chordata; class Mammalia; order Rodentia; family Muridae; genus Apodemus; species Apodemus agrarius. The sequence continues at coordinate 138,673,348 of OZ030005.1, forward strand.
TTGTTTATCTTTGGGTCCAGAGATGAGGCTCAGGCTTCAACAGAGGGCAGGAGGAGCGCAGAGCTGAGAGTCCTGGTCAGGGTGTGGTCCTGCCCATCACTGACCCCCTCACTGTCTCAGCGCCAGTCTCTCCTGCAAGGTGGTCTGACAAGTTCTCGGAACTCTGGGAGGTCTCTGGGAAACAAGCTCCCCTCTGTCTGGCTCTCGCTAGCTCGGCCTTTCCCTCCCCCAGACACTCCTGGGGCAACCCAACGCCTTGGGTTCTGTGTTTCAATGGTCTGATTGCCAAAGAGAGGCTCACGGGTCTCTTTTGGATATCTTCTCTACTGACAGGACTCTTTCAGAAGACCAGGCCAAAGTCTATCTAACCAGTGGTTCTCAGCCTTCCTCATGCTGTGACCCTTTAATTCAGTTCCTTATGTTGTAGCCACCCTCAACCATAAAACTATTTTCACTGTTAGCCGGGCAGTGGTGGCACATGCCTTTAATCATGGCCCTCCAGAAGCTGAGACAGGCTGAGTTCAAGGTTAACCTGGTCTACAGAGTGTGTTCCAGGATAGCCAAGGCTACACAGAGAACCCCTGTCTCAAACAAACAAAAAATAACAATATTTTTCTTGCTGCTTCACTAGCTGTAATTTTGCTGCTGTTATGAACTGTAACGTAAATATCTGTGTTTTCTAGTGGTCTTAGGAGACCCCTGTGAAAGGGTCGTTTGAGCCCCAAAGGGGTTGAAATGCACAGGTTGACAACTGCTGGTTTAGACTGTCTTCCCTTCCCCTCACCACCCTTCCTAGATGATCCAAGGCCTGGTCATTGGGAAACTGAGCGCCCGTTTTCCAGAGGAAGCCCTGCTGCGATCCAGTGTGCTGGTCTTTGCTGTTGTGGGACTGGGCATGGTGAGAGCACATAGCCACAAAGCACACACACACACACACACACACACACACACACACAGCTGCCCTGTGAAGCAGGTCTCAGGCTATCCTCTACTCATGTCTTGTGTGTGCCCAAATCCTCGGCCCGCCTCAGACCACCTGGCACTGCCCCTTCTCCCCAGCCCAGGCATCTGCCATGGTAGAGCACTGTGGGTGGGAGCTCAGGGTGGGTTGTAACATCCCCACTCAGCATGGCCCTGCCCATTGCTCTGCCAGGCGCTGATGTCCCATGTGCTCCACTTCTGCTTTCTGATGCCCGGACTGGTATTCAGTCTCTGTACTCTCAACGTAGTCACAGACAGTATGCTGACCAAGGCTGTGTCCGCTTCAGACACAGGTGAGCTGTACATAAGGGGCCCTAACATCCAGGATTCCCCCCAATAGGTTGGGCCAGATAAGATGGGGGTGACAAGACAAAAGAATCCTAGTAAAGATCCTGCCCCCTTCCCAGTGCTGCTGACAAGTCCAGAGTCAGGCAGGGCCACGGGTGGAGGGCTTCCTGGAGGAGGCAGCTGGCTTGGCTCTGATCCATTCCAGAATTTCACTAAAAAGAGGAGAGTCCAGAGGTTTTGTCCAGGCAGGGGTCAGATGAACAAAGAAATGGACCTGCCGGACCTACGGAGGCCACTTAGGAGGACAGCTGGTGCTGGAGCGACGAAGAGGCCAGACAGGAAGAACAGCAGAGGAGACTTCCCAGTCCTTGACAACACAGTGCTCAGAGCTTCCTGAGTGAGAGGGTTCAAATCCACACAGCTGGGGATATCTTCTGGGCCTGACCTCCAAGGCTGTCCAGAGCAGTTACTCCAGGGCAGCAGCTCCAAAGGGCTGGGAGAAGTCTCTCTGGAAGGAGGAAGGGGATATTAAGGCCAGGCTAGTGGAAGGTGGGGCTGACCAGGAGGCCGGCCAAGCCACCAAAGCCACGTCATGCCAGCCACACCACCCCTTAGCTTGGGAAGAGCCGAGCCTGGTTTACCTGGGAACAGGAGGTGCAGAGGAGGCAGTAATTGCCCCGTCAGTTAATGTCTGCAGGCGAGTGGGCAGTGAGAGAGGCTGCACCGGAGTTTCCCCACAGCAGGCCCTCAATGTGGGTGGAGCCTCACAGGCCCTTACCTTGGCCAAGGTTAAAAGCCTGGTCTCCGAAGTCCCTGGCCAGCGAGCAGAGAAGCAGGGTGAGGCAGGGTGACCCCCACCTGGGGACACAAGGTGAGATGGGAACTCTGTTAGTGAGTGTGGGCCCCCACTCAACGGTCGCTTCAACAAGGTTCTGTGCAAGCATGTCCACACCAAGAATCTGGCCAGAGGCATGGAGATGTGGGCTCAGGTGCTCAGGCGAGGACACGGGTGCTCTTAGCTTGGGACCCAGACATATCTCTTTAGCCTGCCCGCAACCCTGGCCCTGAACCCATAGATGGTGGAGGGACAAGAGAAGAGCCATCTGAGAGGCAGTAGGGACACCACGCCCAACTAGGACGCCAGCCCTAGAACCCTACAGTGGCTCAGAGGACCCTCCCTAGCCAAACTCACTGGCCATCTCAGTCACCATTTGGAGAAAGTGTGAGAGCCAGCACCCTGGATGTCTTGGGTGGAGCCCAGACATGCACATCAGGCCTACACTAACAGGTCTGGGAGGGTGTGGCCTATTCCTGACTTTTGACCCTTTTCCCAGACTCCTCCCTTGCCTGGGAAATAGAACAGGAAAGAGAAACACAGAGAAACTGACTGACCTTGTGGGAGAATGATTTGCTTATTTGGGATATGGGGGTGCTGCAGTCGAGGGGCAGGTGTGAGGAGGACGGACAGGTCCTCTGAAAAGTGTCTCAAGCCATCTGTGAACAATGTGCAGGGCAGGTTGGGATGGGCAGAAGGCTGGGCCATAGCCAGGAGGTAGGCAGCCCGTCCAGAGACCTGCCCAGGGTCTGATTGCTATTCCCCCTTTCTCCCAGGGACCATGCTGGGCCTCTCTGCATCTGTGCATCCATTGACCCGCACTCTAGGACCCACTCTGGGTGGCTTGCTGTACCGGAGCTATGGTGTCCCCATCTTTGGCCATGTGCAGCTCACGGTAAACTTGCTTGTCCTATTGGTCCTCTGGAAGAAGCCATTGTCCCAGAAGGGAGACAAAGCCCAGTGACCTGGCACAGTCAGGCAATAAACTTAAGAACCTCTTCCTCTTAAGCTCTTTGGGCTTTGCTTAGATCTGTGGGTAGCAAGCCTGGGTCCAGGATGGAGCCAAGCCAGAGGGCTTTGTGGAGGAGGAACTACAGCTGGGATCAAGGCTCTGTGTGGGGAGCACAGACTGGCCAGTTCCAGGCCATTAATCCAGGTCGGTTTAACACAGGGGCACTTGTGTTAGTGCAGTCAATTAATCCCAGAATTCAGGAGGCAGAGGCAGGCAGATCTCTGAGTTCAAGGTCAGCCTGGTCTGTATACTAACTTGCTAGTTCCAAGTCAGCTAAGGCTACATAGGAGACCTTGTCTTTAAAAGGAAGAGAAGGAAGAAGAGGAAGAGGAGGAGGGGGAGGAGGGGAACAAGGCTTGAGAGGGAGCTGTTACAAACCAAGCACATTCCCCACCATCACCTTCCCCAGCTTTAAAGCTACACCAGGGACCCTGGCCTGGCCCATCAAGCCTGATCTACAGAGAGTCCCAGGACAGCCAGGGCTACACAGAGAAACCCTGTCTTGAAAACAAAACAAACAAACAAAACACACATACATAAGTAATAAAATGAAATTAAAAGCAAACAAGCTGGGCTTAGTGGTGCACACCTTAAAAATCACATCACTCCAGAGTGGATAGGTCTCTGAGTTTGAGGCCAGCCTGGTCTACAAAGTGAGTTCCAGGACAGCCAGGGCTACACAGAGAAACTCTGTGTCTAAAAAACAAAAACAAACAAACAACAAAAAATCCAATGACTGCCAGGCAGTGGTGGCGCACGCCTGTAATCCCAGCACTTGGGAGGCAGAGGCAGGTGGATTTCTGAGTTCGAGGCCAGCCTGGTCTACAGAGTGAGTTCCAGGACAGCCAGGGCTACATAGAGAAACCCTGTCTCAAAAATAAAATAAAATAAAATAAAATAAAATAAAATAAAATAAAATAAAATAAAATAAAATAAAATAAAAAACCAATGGCCTTAGAATCCTCAAACCTCAGAACTCCACTGTCCACCTACCACCTCGAGACATAGCCTCTGTCCATTTAAACCACACCTCCAGCAGCAGAGACCAGTGAGCTTGGTCTTTTGACCTTATAAAGATGGGAGAAGGGTCCTGTGACCTGCTATCGCTTCTGCTCAAAGAAAGCCCCTCCCTCATTTGCTCTAACAGACAATTCCTTGTAAGAAAAAACAACTCTAGTATGAAACCTTCCTTCCTAAGGAGAAAGGGGGGATTCTCCCTCTCCGGAGTTGGCTTCCAAGGCCAAGCTGGAAGGCATCTGGCACCCCCCATCTTCCTCCCTCCCCCACCTTCATGGCATTCCCACAGCCAGAGAGGCCCAGGAAGGATGATACCTCTGTGGCTCTGCCTTTTGGGGCTTGTCCTCCAGTAAAACCTTGGAGGAAGAGATTTACTCCTGTCCCTGCCACCTGACCGGCTGCGTGCCCACCTGACACAGATGTTGAGCCCCTTAACAGGAACACAGCCAGGTGAGAAGTCTGAGTCGATACCTGGCAGGTGACCCGAAAAGTGGAGTAGAGGTGGGACAGATGTTTGGGGAGCTCTCAGGCTTCACACCAGGGCCACAACTCTGGGCCTCACCCCTCCACCGTTGGAGACAGCCAGGCCTGCCTCCTCCCTGTGACAAAAGGTGTACACAGTGTGCTATCCCTGTCCCTGGGCTCTGGACAGGAGGGCTGTCTCTAGCCACTGTGGTCCCGTGATGGGGGTTGTCGATGAGTAAACAATCAATGGTCCTTTGAATCCACTGCGGGACAGACGGTATGTGGGTGGGAGGGGACAGTGAGAGCAGCCACCCTCGTGAACAGAGCAGCCTCTCAGAGGGCCAGGAGGTGCTAACTAGTGAGTGAACTCTGAGCAATCCCAGCCACCAGCAGTATCCTTTCAAGCCACACCCAGGAGCAAAAGGTAGCCAAACCACACCCAGAGTACTTCCTGACCTGGCGAGGCTGTGAGCCCCACTGGCAGATGACAGCTCATTCAAAGGCGCTTTGAATGGTTCCTGGGACGTGGAGAGGGAAAACACCGGATAGGAGACCCCTTCACTCCCGCCCTTCCACACGTACGCCCCAGCAGAAACTACACGAACCACACACAGTTGTTAAAAAAGAGAAATGGCATTGTTTATTTGGAATGAAAATATGGTATAAAAAATATTAACACGGAATGGTGGGTTGGAAGTAGGTAACCAATATAAATACGGTCCAATAAGTTAGCGCGCCCGCACAGCGGGGCAAGGCTCAGCAAGCACGGGAATATCTTCGGTGAAGAGCAGCGGCGGCGTCACCCGGGGCATCCCCTGGGCTCCTGGGCTCCTGTCTGATGCGGCAGCGTGGGCTGGTTCCCGGCTCAACTGGTCCCGTGCGTTTCTGTAGAGAGAAGACTGAGTCAGGAGCTGCCCGGGTGCAGCCTTTGAGTCTCCAGGTGGGGCGAGCAGCTCCTGCCATGCGTCCCAGGTCCCCTCTCCAAAGCGTCTTCAAAGACGTGGGATTCCCCCACACCCTACCCTCCCCCTCCTCCCCGTGGCTTTTAAAAATCGAAGTTTTCCCCACTGGGAGGCATGACCCCACCCCCCACCCCAACCACTCACCACCATGCCCCGTACTCCGACGCCGCGGTTGAAAATAGGTACTTACCACGGACCCAGAGCCCTCCACTCACCGGGCTCGGACTGCGTTTCGGACGCAGAGCGATGATACCGGTAGCGGCGAAAGTCTTCCAGCGCCCGACGGTTCTGGAAGTCGATCAGCGCCATGGTGATGGCCGCGTTCCAGCAGCTCTGGCCCGTGCAGCGGAAGTCGATCTCCTTGTAATAGTTGGTGACGATGGTGAAGTACACGTACTTGGAGGTGTGCTCCACGCAGTCCACCTTGAGGATGGAGTGGAAAAACAGCTCCTTGGCGGGGCCGGTTTTCCCGGAGAAGAGGCGCAGGCGGTCGGCGGTGAGCACGCAGCGCTTCTTCTTCCAGACCTGGAACAGGCTGTGGCTTCGCTTCTCCAGCTCGCCCTCGCAAAGAATCTCGTCGGAGGAGGTCTTCACGGTTTTCGAAGCCATTTCGAAAGGTTGCACCAAATGCGCTCGCTCTGCTGCGGGCTGCGGCCGCGGCGTGGTCTTTATAAGGACTCCGCCCCGCGGCTTGGACACGCCCCAAGTCGGGCACTCTCCTACCCAGGCAAGCTCTCGGAGCTGCCCCCCACCTACCGCCCCAGGCTGCCCCTTCCCCATTGCTTGAAGCTACCGCTTATCGGAGGGTGGGGGGCGAGAACTGCTTGGCGCCTCTCTGGCGGGAGCCCCGAGCCTTCCTTCTAGCCCCAACTTCTCAGCTGCCAGGTGGAGTGACTTGTGGTCCCCTCCCCGCCCGGGCTCCGGCCCTGCCCGCGGAGGAATGCACCTCAGCGGTCCTGCCCGCTGGGACTCACGGGCCGGGAAGCCCCGGGAAGCGCCCCAACCCCTAGACGGAACTATAGCGCTCAGAATCCCACTCACGGGGAGACCGAAGACTCCTGAGCACGAGGGTCGTGGACCCACGGGTTCTTTCCAAGCCCTGGCCCTCGTCTCCTCCCTCCTTGGGCGAGCATCCAAAGGCCACCCACTAGACTTTCTTTGGAAGTAGCTCTGCCCCAACGGGCTTTATCACCTAAGTTGCTCCCAAGAGTTGTGCCTCGAAATTATCTGAGTTTCTTTTCCCTTCTGTAAAACGGGACAGTGACTTTTGGTAAGTTAGGCAGTGAAGAAGTGGGAGGAGGAACAGCACCGTAATGCTCAGCCACGTGAAAAGGCCTGCCTCCTTCCTTGTGAGCCCCAATCTGGGCGACAGACACCTCGGGCTGCGACCATACAACCCCGACGTGGTGGAAGCTTACGGGGAACCGGGGCTAGCAAAGCTAGCTTGGGGAATGCGGGAACCGACCTAAGTAAGGGGCGGGGGCGGCGGGGGCGGCGGAGTCGTGGCCTTTCAGTGCACGATTTTATTTACCCTCTGCCTTTAAAGGTTTAATAGTAGCAGGAAGCAGACGCTGCTCCTCCAGGGTTCCCAGGAATGGGGGAGGCACTGAGCGAGGGACCCCAAGAGTCCCTGGCTAAGGTGGGATGGGGGCAGGGGTGCTGGGGTGGGACAGGGGACAAAGCACTGCAAGGAAACCCTCAGCCCCACCCCCACCCCCGCCCCCACCCCTACCTCCAACCCCGCCTGTTAGAAAACCAGACACCATGCTTCTAGGCGGGCTGGTTTCTAGTGAAAACGCAGGCTCCTCCTGAGTCTAAAGCTCGGTTGGTGGCCTGATGCATTCTAAGGCAGGTTTATACCGCATTGAAGAGGCTGAGGCAGGAAGGACCAGTCTAGGTCAGCCTAGGTTTTACAGGGAGCCCGAGAGTAACCAAAGTCGCAGAGCAAAGATGAAGTAAGGGGGCTGGAGAGGTGGTTCAGCAGCAAAGAGTGCTTGCTGTTCTTGCAGAGGAACTAAGTTTGGTTCCTGCTCCCAGCGGGGTAATGCACAGCCATCCATCTGTAACGCCAGCTCCAGGGAGCGCTCTCCTGACCTCCCCTCCCCCAAAACACACACATATGCATTAGAATAAAAAGAAATCTTTTGGGGGGGGAGGTGGTTTTTCGAGACAAGGTTTCTCTGTGTAGCCCTAACTGTCCTGGAACTCACTATAGACCAGGCTGGCCTCGAACTCAGAAATCTGCCTGCCTCTGCCTGCCAAGTGCTGGGATTACAGGCTACCACTGTCCCGCTGACAAAAAGAAACTTGAAGCTGGACCGATGGACTCTCAGGTTAAGAGTACTTGTGTCTCAGAGGGCCTGGGTTGGGTTCCCAGCCCTTACAGGGTGGCCTACAGTTATCCATGACCTCAAAGGAAGTCCTCTTCTGACAAGTCCTCAGAAGCACACAGGCAAAGCACTCAAACACATAAAATGAGCTAATTTTTTTAATGTAAATATAAGACCACAAAAAAAGAGCTGGCAGGATGGCTCAGTGGGTAAAGGCACATGCTTTCGACTGTAAAAGTACTTTTTAAAGATTTTTATTTATTTATTTGTTATATATAGACATTGTAGCTGTCTGCAGACACTCCAGAAGAGGGAGTCAGATCTTGTTACAGATGGTTGTGAGCCACCATGTGGTTGCTGGGATTTGAACTCAGGACATTCGGAAGAGCAGTGCTCTTAACCACTGAGCCATCTCTCCAGGTCCTAAAAAAAACCCTTTTTAAATAAAGCAATGAACAAAGACATCCTGGACCTCTCCACTGGCTCTCACTGTGTGTTCCACAAGTGCCCCCAACCCCCACCCCGATTTCCAGTACACACAGAGGCCTGACCTTCAGGGTCCTGGAGGAAAAATGAGCCTCAAAAGCTCTGCCCGGGGCCCTGAGGGGTGTGTGGAGGAGCAGAAGTGTCCAGGATACCTGTGGGAGAAGGGAGCAACACTACAGAGCCAGCCAGCCAGCTGCTCGCCCACCCCGCCTGCCTCGGATGAGAGCAGGCCAGAGAGTGGACAGGAGAGTGTGCTTGGAGCTCTTGGGTAAGATAGGGCGTGGCTTCACGCTGGAGGTATCCCAGGCACCTGACCAGTGTCAGGCTAGAAAAACATGGGAGAAGGCCGGATCTCCCTAGTGTCCCTTCCCCAGGCTGCTTAGACACATGGCGGCCTGTGCTGCCCTTTCGTGGGTTTCCAGGAATGAAGCCTAAGCCAAGAGGTCACTCTACAATGAGGCAGGTTAGGGGGAGGGGCGGGGACTCGCACAGCTGCCCTGGGCCCCATTCCTCAGCACCTCCCACCTCATCTCCAGGTTCTGCAGCTCCCTGGAGCTCTAGCCCCAGGCCTCTCAGAGGTGATCTGGCTTTGCTCAGGCACAGCAGGAGGGGACCCTACTTCCCAATGGAGGCCCAGGCAACAGCTTGGGCCAGGGACAGGGAAGGATCCCCAGAAGATCATGGGGGAGGGGCGGGGGTTTGCTATCCAAGCACCAGGCACTGGTCTAGCTTCCACCACCATCCCAGAGATACAGACAGAAGATTCTAACCTGTGTCGCTGGACAAGAAACAAGTGTAAGGGACAGAGGGCCTGGCCGACCCCAAGGGCAGGGGACGATGGTGAGCACTTGAAGAGAGCAGGACCAGGTGACTGGGGTCCTACCGGACACCCCAACTCCTCTTTTCGCCTGGAAGCCCTGCTGCTTGACCCAGGATTGACCCAGGAGCAGGGCCCCACAGTGGGGAAGGAAGTGGAAAGGGAACCGGGAAGCCTGTGTCCGTCATTTTCCTGAAATCCGTATGTCCATAAGCCCAGGCCCCTCAGACAAGGTCCAAATTGGGTGTGAGGTATGACAGCTTCTCTTGAGCTGCTGTCCAGATGGGCAGAGATGACCAACAACACTACAGCCTGTGTCAACAGAGAGCCCCTGGGCTGGTCACCGGACAGCTCTTAGCCATCCTGTGGTCTGGCATGCCAATAGGAATCTAGTTGGTACCTTGAGTTGTGCTCTTGGGTAGGTAGGGACTTTCTTAAGGACACCCTAGGGGACAGCTGCCCCACACAGGTACTTAGAAAGAGCAGGGTTGTCCTGGGTTACACTGCCAGGGAGGTTCTTCTGTTCCCCGGCTCTCAAGGGCCATCTGAGTCCCCTGAGTAAGGGGACAGAGATGCATTTCTCGGGCTGATGGGTTAGGCATCAGGAAACAGCCCAGGCGACAGGCATTGGGACCCCAGGCTTTTTTGTTGTTAGCATGGTGAGGCAGGATCTCATGCAGTCCAGGCTGGCCTTGAACTGGCTGTGTAGCTCCTCCTGCCTCCACATGGATCACAGGATTGCGGGCTCATCCTGTTTTTGCCACAGTGCAGACCAACCGCAGGCCGTTGACCATGCTAGGCAAATGCTCTGCTAACTGAGCTACGACGCCCAATACCCTCTTTTAATTTTTTTTTTACACTATTTATACTTGTCTCTGTATGTGCACAGGTGTGCCTGTACCACAGGACACGGAAGGGAAAGGATGAGTTTCACAGGATTGTTCTGTCCTTCCACCATGAGTTCTGGGGTCCAAATCAGGTCATCAGGCTGTTACTTGCCTGTACTTGAAGACCTGTCTTTAAGGTCGCAGCCCCCAACCCACCCCCAGTTCCTTTTATATAAATTCTTTTAAAAAACAAAACAACACAACTCAGAAAGAAAAAAAATTTCAAATTAAAGGCTGGAGAAACTAGTTAAGCAAACAGACTACTTTTGTAGAGGAGGGGGTGGGGTCAGTTCCCAGCAGAGACATGGAGGCTCACAGCTGGCTAAGTCCAGTTCTAGGGGATCCAGCACCCTCTTCTGGCCTCCACAGGTACTGCATGCATGTGGTGCATGGACGTCTATTCAAGCAAGCAGTCATAAAATCACAGAATCAAGATAAATATTTTTTAAAGACTTTAAATTTTATTTAATTAATTTGTTATTCGATTAGATGATTCTGGACATCAAACCCTGGGCCTTGAGTGCCAGGCAAGCGCTCTACCTACTACTGAGATATATCTCGTGCCCTGCTGCTCTTCAGGAAGCACAACCTTCAACGGAGCCTCCATCCTCCCGCCGCTTGCTAAGAGGAGCTAGGATTACAGTGCACAGCACTGCTCCTGTTCTTATGCAGGGTTAGGGATTGAACCCCGCTGCACGCACTCCACTAACTGAATTGTACCACTCAGGTTCCTGACAGCCAAGATCGACCCGAGTGCCAAGACCAGGCCTCTGCTTCTTTCAAGGATAAGCCTTGGTGTGGCTCGGGCTGTGCTCCTGGGAGGGATGTTGCACCTGGGCTCTAGGTCAGCTGACACCCAAGGAGGGTCCAGTGTGGCCCTGCTGCATGCTCGAGCTGGGGTTCCTCCTTTCCATTATGATTACACTACAAGGTAGCGGTGGGGTTGGGGCAGGGAGCTCAGACAGGCAAGATGAGTCAGCTAGTGTGACACAGAAGTGCAGAGAACTCCTACCCAAAACGTCTAATTAAAGGCTGGAGACATGGCTCAGCAGTTAAGGCACTGGCTGCTATTCAGAGAACCCAGGAATTTGATTAGTTCTCAGTATCCACACTAGGCTGCTTACAACTGCCAGTAATGCCTGGGCTTCGGTGCCCTCTTCTGGCCGCCACAGGTACTGCATACATGTGGCAGCCATTCACATAAACAAAATCTTTTATTTTTTCCTTTATTTTTATTTTATATGTTTAGGTGCTTACTCTACAGGTATGTCTGTGTGCTACACACAGTATCTATAGAAGCCATAAGAGGATGTCAGATACCCTAGGATTGGAGTTTTAGACAGTTGTAAACCGCCATGTGGGTACTGGTAAAAGAATCTGGTTCCTTTTTTTTTTTTTAAATAAGATTTTAATACACACACACACACACACACACACACACACACACACACAATGAGTACATTGTAGCTATCTTCAGGCACACCAAAAGAGGACATCAGATGCCATTACAGATACTTGTGAGCTACCATGTGGTTGCTGGGAATTGAACTCAGGACCTCTGTAAGAGCAGTCAGTGCCCTTAATTGCTGAGCCATATCACGCCCCCACACCCAACATTTGTTTAATTTTGAAACAGGGTCCCATTGTGTAGCCATGGCAATGCTACAAATCGCTATAAGACCAGGCTGGTTTTGAACTCAAAGATCTGCCTGCCTCTGACTCAAGATGCTGAGATTTAAGGTGTGTGCAACCAGTCTCAGGCCTGCAGAGCCCCAACTCTAGTACCTATGAGTTAGCTCAGCCTTGGATCCATTTTCCTCCCAAGCCACAGTCTAACCAAACCAGAGGCCTGGGGCAGAGGTTCATCTACCTGCCCCACCTGCTTTCAGGTTTCTGCTGTCATCCTGGCCTCAGCCTCCCTCCCAGAGCTGTTCCTGGTTCCCATTTTCCTGGAATCTGAAGCGACAGGTACCGGCTCACAGGGGCTACCAACACCTGTGCTGTCGGCTGCAGTAACCTTGCTCTGTTTTAAGTTCTCAAGGCCCTGTTCAGAGATCATCAGCCCTGCAGTGTACACGTAGAAATATCTGCCAGAATCACCCAAGGCATTCAGGTGATTCTGAAGACAGGTGGTCAAAAGCTCATACAAGTCATTCCTTAGCCAAAAGCACCAGACAGGTGTAGGGTCTGCAAGAGCACGTGCTTGGTGCCCTGAGCCACACTGGCAGGGTGGGACAGGGGCTCACTGTTCTCAGGGATTGTGCACATGGAGCCTGCAGGGCTGGGAAGGTGAGGTCTTGCTGACCAGGCCTGAGGAGCTGCTCAGACTCACCTTCCTGACAGAAGCAGGCAGAGCCTCGTGAGTCCTGACCTCTCTGGACTTCTGGTTAAAGAGCTGATGGACCAAACACAACTCACTGTGGAAGCAGGAGAACTGAGAGGGTCTGAGGGGCGGCCTATCCCAGCACACACCATCGCAATTTAACTCTTCGAGAGTTCTCAAACTGGGGTGTCTGTGGGCACTTCTGTTCCCAACTCACATGATATTTATGGGGTGTTCCCTGGCCAAATGGTGGCCCTAATAGGCTAAAGATGTGTTTCTCAGGTGGCTAGAAATACCAGGACATCTCTATGGTCCTCTAAGGCACATGGAAAGGTAGAGTCCAGGTGACGACTGGGCAAATAGCAGTGACAGGGCTACAACCTATGGACACAGGGGCCCACAGATCTGAGAGTAGGTGGAAAGACCCGAAGTCTACCAGGAACAAAGCCCTGCCTTATGTGTGGAGCTGTGTTTTAAGCTCCACAGTGAGGAGTCACATGGCCAGCAGGTCTAAGGGCAGTCCAGGTGACTACCCCAGAGGCACGCAGGTGCAATGGCCAGTAGGGTTTCTCGGCCCACTCTTCCCAGGACTGGAGAGTTACTGTAGACATAAGGCAACAACCATTTGCACTCTGGGACATGGGCAAAGGCTCACTGGTGTTCCTCAGATGTTGGGGGGGACTCTGATAGAAGCTCTGTCAGGGCCTGAGGTAGGCTTTTCTGGCCACACACAACCTGCTTGGAAGCAGTGATGCGGGATATGGAGGTGTCTGATGGCTCTGGAATCCAGCTCAGGGCTGCCTCGGTTCCGAGGTGCACTGGGGAAGCAGCTGTCAGGGCTATCAGCATGGAAGGCCACTAGGTTTCAGCCAAGGCAGGCTGAGGACCCACCTACTGACCCAGGGTCATTGCCTTACCCGATTACATATGCAAAGAGTCTTTTTTGTCATCTCTGCATACCTGGGGGCCAGCATGAGAGCACCTGTCCTGTATACCATCCTACACAGAATGGACCTGACCAGGGAGAGTTCAAGCCCCTCGCTGCCCCTAGCTCTACCCTCAGAGGTGAGTGACTCCCCCCATCGCGTCCCCAGGGACCAGACCCCTACCTGGCATCACAGCAGAACTGGGAATGGATGGCCAGCAGGGTGGGGCTTGTTTGAGTCTCTGCATGAAATAGCCACAGGAGCCACCTGCTCTCTGCTCCCCAGATGAATACCGGCTCTCGGGGTGCCAGTTCAGTCAGAACTTGAGCAGGTTCAGATCCAAAGGTGTGTTCAGGCTTCCTGGTGGCACCCTGCTGAGGGCAAAAGCTGCCTGTCCTCCAGCGGAGGAATGAGAAGGCTGGTGTGGTAAGGGACAGGGCTTAGACAGTGGAGTTCTGGGAAGTGAGTTGGCCGACACTGGAGTTGTTGCCCCATAAGGAGAGTGGGATCTGCCCTGGGCACCACATATTAGGTTGTCACGGACAACATCCGGTCTCCACCTGTGGGAGATGGGTCAGCATGGCCAGGCCACAGTTGGCACGAAGGCTCCACCCAGGAGCATAAAAGTGACTTGGACTTGGCAGGCATTCTCCAGCCTCATCCTTCAGCCACCAGAGACCAAGAACTTTCTCTAGGTTAGTGGCCTGTGTGCCCTGGGAAGCAACTTCTTTTGAAGATCATTCCACATAGTCTGGGAAGCAGGCCAGGTGAGCCCCAGGGCTCTAGAACACCTGCCAGGTCAGTGCCAGCTTGTGGGTGGGGTCAGGGCCGGTCTGGGGTGACAGAATGTGTGGGTTCTGCCTGCAGAGGAAGGCCTGGGAAGTCACCACTGGCTTTGAGCAAGCCTGGGGCCATGTTGGAGACTGTTTTGATGGCCTGGCCCCACTCACAGGAACCCTCTGCAGGCCAAGACCTCCAGCAGGCTGGAGCTGGTGGTGGCACTCACTGAGAGCTTAGCCCTGAGCCCGTTCTCAATAGCCAAACACTTGGGGACAGAAGTAGCAGGTAGAGCCCTGTGGGGAAGCCAGAGCTCCTGCATAGCATTAACACCCAACCCTCACCACCAGAGGCAAGTGTAGACCAAGGCAAAATAACACTATCTAGCTCTACCCAGGGAGGAGCTGGGGCTACACATTTCAGTAGGTGAGAAAGACCAGCTAGGCAAGAGCTAAGCTATAACATCCCTTAGCCTGGGACTCTTTGGGCTATGTGTCTAAATGCCACCTCACCCTTCCATGGCCTAGGGTCTACCACATAGCCACTGCCTTCCCAGCTAGCAGAATTGTCAGGGTTCTGACTCTGCCGCTGATCCCAGGAGCCAGGGGGGAGTTGATGCTGTAAAGAGGAAGCTAGAAGACACAGCTTTGGCTGTTTAGATGCCTCCTTTGGAATACTCCAGTTGACAGTCCAGTGCCTGATAAGGTATACAGGCTTAGCTACCCCAGGTCTATTGCTGGGGTTAGTGATGATAAAATTTCCTTGAGGTCTGTTCTTTTGCTATGCATTGGAATGCTAAATGCCAACCCCCAAGGCCTTGAGAGAGCCTGCAGGTACACAAAGTAATGCTGTGTGACTTTGCTCCTTAATTTAAAATTATTGGTTGAATAAAGATGCTGACCGCCTAATAGCTGAGCAGAAGAGAGGTGGGTGAGGCTTCAATTCTGGGGCTGGGAGCCGAGGACCATAAGGGAAGAGAGAAGGTGGAGAAGACATAATGAGGTAGGAGAATCATAAAACTGGCCACATGGGCTGGCCAGCTGGAATAAGGGCCCATTCAGAACATGTCATATCTTGGAGTTATTAACAGGAAAGTAGATATAATAGCTTAGAGGATAGATGTCTGCCAGGTCTAGTGCTTTAAAGGTTTGTTATAATTTAAAAAGTCACCTGTCTTTTATCTGGAAACTTCATAAGCAAAGGCAGGGTAGAGACCTCCAATTGAGATTAAATATACACCACAGGGGTCCTGAACACCTAACATTGGCCAGTCAGAGATTTGCGCTCCACGCTAATGAGGGCCCACCTTCCCCATCTTGTGACCCCAGACGGTAAGCAACAGCACGGAACCTCTGACCACAGCTACATGTCTCAGTTCCAAGCAGGTGGGTAGCCTTCACATCCAGAAAGGAAGAGAAACCTACCTCTATTCTGGGTGATCCCCCAAGCCGCTCTCCTGCTGTGTCCTGTCACACCGAGGGTGGCACTGCCATGGCTCATCACTTGAGTGCAGATGCCCTGGTGTGAAACACCCAGCACACTGCTGGAGGACTCTGCTGATCCTCCTGGAGACCTTCTGCCCAGAAGTGGTAAACTAGGAGCCAGAGGCAAGGCCAGCTCAGAAAGCGACCCTTCTGCCCATCTGTGATGCTGGCTGGGTTGTCAGGCGAATGTGCCTGAAAATTACCCAAACACATCATTTTATGCAGGTACCTGACCATCTGATGATGTGTGGAATACACATATTTAAATGAATCTAATTAGCTCAGATGGAGGCTGTAAGAGGCCGTTGCTCAGTCATTCCCATCACACAGGGCTGGGAACAGGAGCAGCAGGCAGGGCTATCACTACAGATGAGGCAGGATTCCCAAGGGAAGGATATGGGTTGAAGGGTACACTATTGTCTATACACCTAATGGATGCCTACCTCCAAGCCTGATTTCTCCTACAGCCTTGTCCTTTTTTGTTTGTTTGTTTGGTTGGTTGGTTGTTTGGTTGGTTGTTTGGTTGGTTTTTGAGACAGGGTTTCTGTGTATAGTCCTGGCTGCCGTGGAACTCACTCTGTAGACCAGGCTGGCTTCGAACTCACAAATCCGCCTGCCAAGTGCTGGGATTACAGGCGTGCGCCACCACGGCCCGGCTGACAAAAAGAAACTTGAAGCTGGACCGATGGACTCTGAGGTTAAGAATCCTTGTTTCTCAGAGGGCCTGGGTTGGGGTCCCAGCCCTTACAGTGTTTCTTACAGTTACCCATGACCTCAAAGGAAGTCCTCTTCTGACAAGTCCTCAAAAGCATGCAGGCAAAGCACTCAAACACATAAAATGAGCTAAAAAAAAATTTTTTTTTTTTTTTTTTTTTTTTTTTTGGTTTTTTGAGACAGGGTTTCTCTGTGTAGCCCTGGCTGTCCTGGAACTCACTCTGTAGACCAGGCTGGCCTCGAACTCAGAAATCCGCCTGCCTCTGCCTCCCAAGTGCTGGGATTACAGGTGTGCACCACCACGCCCGGCTTTTTAAAATTTTTTAATGTAAATATAAGACCACAAAAAAAGAGCTGGCAGTATGGCTCAGTGGGTAAAGGCACAGCTTTCCACTGTAAAAGAACTTTTAAAAGGTGTTTATTTATTTATTTGTTTGTTTTATATATAGACATTGTAGCTGTCTTCAGACACTCCAGAAGAGGGAGTCAGATCTTGTTACAGATGGTTGTGAGCCACCATGTGGTTGCTGGGATTTGAACTCCGGACCTTTGGAAGAGCAGTGCTCTTAACCGCTGAGCCATCTCTCCAGGCCCTAAAAAAACCTTTTTAAATAAAGCAATGAACAAAGACATCCTGGACCTCTCCACTGGCTCTTACTGTGTGTTCCACAAGTGCCCCCCACCCCCACCCCGATTTCCAGTACACACAGAGGCCTGACCTTCAGGGTCCCGGAGGAAAAATGAGCCTCAAAAGCTCTGCCCGGGGCCCTGAGGGGTGTGTGGAGGAGCAGAAGTGTCCAGGATTCCTGTGGGAGAAGGGAGCAACACTACAGAGCCAGCCAGCCAGCTGCTCGCCCACCCCGCCTGCCTCAGATGAGAGCAGGCCAGAGAGTGGACAGGAGAGTGTGCTTGGAGCTCTTAGGTAAGATAGGGCGTGGCTTCACGCTGGAGGTATCCCAGGAACCTGACCAGTGTCAGGCTAGAAAAACTCGTGGAGAAGGCCGGATCTCCCTAGTGTCCCTTCTCCAGGCTGCTTAGACACATGGCGGCCTGTGCTGCCCTTTCATGGGTTTCCAGGAATGAAGCCTAAGCCAAGAGGTCACTCCACAAAGTGGCAGGTTAGGGGGAGGGGCGGGGACCCGCACAGCTGCCCTGGGCCCCATTCCTCAGCCCCTCCCACCTCATCTCCAGGTTCTGCAGCTCCCTGGAGCTCTAGCCCCAGGCCTCTCAGAGGTGATCTGGCCTTGCTCAGGCACAGCAGGAGGGGACACTACTTCCCAATGGAAGCCCAGGCAACAGCATGAGCCAGGGACAGGGATCAGGGAAGGATCCCCAGAAGATCATGGGGGAGGGGCGGGGGTTTGCTATCCAAGCACCAGGCACTGGTCTAGCTTCACCACCATCCCAGGGATACAGACAGAAGATTCTAACCAGTGTCGCTGGAGAAGAAACAAGTTCAAGGGACAGAGGGCCTGGCCGACCCCAAGGGCAGGGAAAGACGGTGAGCACTTGAAGAGAGCAGGACCAGGTGACTGGGGTCCTACCGGCCACCCCATCTCCTCTTTTCGCCTGGAAGCCCTGCTGCTTGACCCAGGATGGACCCAGGAGCAGGGCCCCACAGTGGGGAAGGAAGTGGAAAGGGAACCGGGAAGCCTGTGTCTGTCATTTTCCTGAAATCCGTATGTCCATACAGCCCAGGCCCCTCAGACAAGGTCCAATTGGGTGTGAGGTGTGACAGCTTCTCTTGAGCTGCTGTCCAGATGGGCAGAGCTGACCAACAACACTACAGTCTCTGTCAACAGAGAGACCCTGGGCTGGTCACCGGACAGCTCTTAGCCATCCTGTGGTCTGGCATGTCAATAGGAATCTACTTGTTACCTTGAGTTGTGCTCTTGGGTAGGTAGTGACTTTCTTAAGGACACCCTTGAGGACTGCTGCCCCACACAGGTACTTAGAAAGAGCAGGGTTGTCCTGGGTTACACTGCCAGGGAGGTTCTTCTGTTCCCCGGCTCTCAAGGGCCATCTGAGTCCCCTGAGTAAGGGGACAGAGATGCATTTCTCGGGCTGATGGGTTAGGCATCAGGAAACAGCCCAGGCGACAGGCATTGGGACCCCAGGCCTTTTCGTTGTTAGCATGGTGAGGCAGGATCTCATGCAGTCCAGGCTGGCCTTGAACTGGCTGTGTAGCTCCTCCTGCTTCCACATGGATCACAGGTATGCGGGCTCATCCTGTTTTTTCCACAGTTCAGACCAACCGCAGGCCGTTGACCATGCTAGGCAAATGCTCTGCTAACTGAGCTACGACGCCCAATACCCTCTTTTAATTTTTTTTTTACACTATTTATACTTGTCTCTGTATGTGCACAGGTGTGCCTGTACCACAGGACACGGAAGGGAAAGGATGAGATTCAGGAGATTGTTCTCTCCTTCCACCATGAGTTCTGGGGTCCAAATCAGGTCATCAGGCTGTTACTTGCCTGTACTTGAAGACCCGTCTTTAAGGTCGCAGCCCCCCACCCACCCCCAGTTCCTTTTATATAAATTCTTTTAAAAAACAAAACAACACAACACAGAAAAAAGAAAAAAGAAAAGAAAAAAAAGAAAGAAAAGAAAAGAAAAAAACCTTTCAAATTAAAGGCTGGAGAGACCAGTTAAGCAAACAGACTACTTTTGTAGAGGAGGGGGTGGGGTCAGTTCCCAGCAGAGACATGGAGGCTCACAGCTGGCTAACTCCAGTTCTAGGGGATCCAGCACCCTCTTCTGGCCTCTGCAGGTACTGCATGCATGTGGTGCATGGAAGTCTATTCAAGCAAGCAATCATAAAATCACAGAATCAAGATAAATATCTTTAGCCGGGCGGTGGTGGCGCATGCCTGTAATCCCAGCACTCTGGGAGGCAGAGGCAGGTGGATTTCTGAGTTCGAGGCCAGCCTGGTCTACAGAGTGAGTTCCAGGACAGCCAGGGCTATACAGAGAAACCCTGTCTCGGGGGAAAAAAAAAAAAAAAAAGATAAATATCTTTAAAGCCTTTAAATTTTATTTAATTAATTTGTTATTCTATTAGATGATTCTGGACATCAAACCCTGGGCCTTGAGTGCCAGGCAAGCGCTCTACCTACTACTGAGATATATCTCGTGCCCTGCTGCTCTTCAGGAAGCAAAACCTTCAACGGAGCTTCCATCCTCCCGCCACTTGCTAAGAGGAGCTAGGATTACAGTGCACAGCACTGCTCCTGTTCTTATGCAGGGTTAGGGATTGAACCCCGCTGCACGCACACCACTAACTGAATTGTACCACTCAGGTTCCTGACAGCCAAGAATGACCCAAGTGCGAAGACCAGGCCTCCGTTTCTTTCAAGGATAAGCCTTGGTGTGGCTCGGGCTGTGCTCCTGGGAGGGATGTTGCACCTGGGCTTTAGGTCAGCTGACACCCAAGGAGGGTCCAGTGTGGCCCTGCTGCATGCTCGAGCTGGGGTTCCTCCTTTCCATTATGATTACACTACAAGGTAGAGGTGGGGTTGGCGCAGGGAGCTCAGAGAGGCGAGACGAGTCAGCTAGTGCGACACAGAAGTGCAGAGAACTCCTACCCAAAACGTCTAATTAAAGGCTGGAGACATGGCTCAGCAGTTAAGGCACTGGCTGCTATTCAGAGAACCCAGGAATTTGATTAGTTCTCAGTATCCACAGTAGGCTGCTTACAACTGCCAGTAATGCCTGGGCATCGGTGCCCTCTTCTGGCCGCCATAGGTACTGCATACATGTGGCAGCCATTCACAGGAATATACATAAACGAAATCTTTTATTTTTTCCTTTATTTTCATTTTATATATTTAGGTGCTTACTCTACAGGTATGTCTGTGTGCTACACACAGTAGCTATAGAAGCCATACGAGGATGTCAGATCCCCTGGGATTGGAGTTTTAGGCAGTTGTAAACCGCCATGTGGGTGCTGGTAATAGAATCTGGTGCCTTTTTTTTTTAAATAAGATTTTAATACACACACACACACACACACACACACACACACACACGATGAGTACATTGTAGCTATCTTCAGGCACACCAAAAGAGGCCATCAGATGCCATTACAGATGGTTGTGATCCACCACGTGGTTGCTGGGAATTGAACTCAGGCCCTCCAGAAGAGCAGTCAGTGCCCTTAATTGCTTAGCCATATCATGCCCCCCACCCAACATTTGTTTAATTTTGAAACAGGGTCCCATTGTGTAGCCATGGCTATGCTAGAAATCGCTATAAGACCAGTCTGACCTTCAACTCAAAGATCTGCCTGCCTCTGACTCTGGAGGCTGAGATTTAAGGTGTGTGCCACCGTGTCTATCAAAAAACAAATCTTTTTAGAAGGGGAGGGTGCTGGTGAGATGGCTAACCAAGCTGACGACGTACTTATCATCAAACCTGACAACAACCTGTGGATCCCTAGGACCCACAGAGTACAAGGAGAAAACTATTCCCACAGGTCGTCTGAGTTCCATCTGTACGTGCATGTGCACATGCACACGCTCGCGCACACAAACACACACACACACACACACACACACACACACCAAACAAATAGTAACTAAAAAAAGCCTAGCTCTATGGTACCCAGTGCCCTTGACTTGATTGGGAGAGTGCTAGGTTAGGACCTATCAGAAGGTCAGGGAGGGGTGCCAAGTCTCTCACATCACTCCTGGCCAAGATTACTAATATTTATCGGGTCAGTATCTGGATTGACACAGCATGAGCCACCCAGGTAGGTCATGTGTCCTCAAATTTCTGGCCTGGACACTTGCTGTCCTGCCCAGCTGTCTGGCCCCTTGGCACTGGAGCTGAACTATGTGTGGCTTTGGCTCAGCTGGGTGGAACGAGGCACCTTTTTGAAACTCCCCAAATGAGGTCACCTCACTCTTCATGGTGACGAGGAATCCTGATAGGCATTTTCAAGACCAGCCTGATGAAACAGCCAGCCTGTGAAGAAGCTGTGTGTCCTGGGCATGTTGGAGGCTGTGATGGTTCGTATATGATTGGCCCAGGAAGTGACCTCATTAGGAGGTATGGCCTTGTTGGAGTAGGTGTGTCACTGTGGGTGTGGGCTTAAGACCCTCACCCTGGCTGCCTGGAAGTCAGTCTTCTGTCGCTGCTATCTCCGACCAGCAGAAAAGAGCGACCACACAGCGTTCTTCTCAATGCGGTTTTTAATCAGCAACCTTGAAACCTACATGCAGGAAAAAAGCTCCCCACTCCCCTTCTCCAGTCCTTTTATATCCTCTCTAAGTCCGCCCCATCAGTCCACATCACCAGTCTTCTCTGATTGGTCCACATAGATGGTCTGATCACACATCATTGGCTACACTTGCGCAGTGCCCAAAAGAGGTGTGGCCTACTCAGGAGCAGGAAGAAGTCAGGTGCTTAGTTATCCGACTTGGCAGGCCTCCAGGTGCCGTCTTGAGGCTACTGCCACATCCGCTCTTCACATCTCCCCCTTCTTTATTTATTGGCAGAGAGAATGCCTGTCTTAGGTTGCCCCCTGAAGTGACGCCCCTTACCCGTCTTTGGAAGAGCAAACAGCAATGGTTTGTCCCCTGTCTTAGGTTGGTGACATATTCAGGGAGTCTTACCGGTCATTGACTACTTCTCTAGCATGCCAAGCCACACTTGAAGAGACTGACCAGTCTCCACGGCCGCAAAAGCCTGGATCATCAGAGCTTGTATTCTGCGCTGCTGGAACCACATGCGGCACATGCACCAAAAGCCAAGACACTACACAAGACCAAGCATAAAGCAAGTCCAGCTAGTCGAGCCCATTCCTTCAATCTGGATGCAGCAATAGTGTTCCATTCTGTCAATCCTCCAGCGAGGGATAAATCCACTTGGGTAGAGTTGATGTGGACGATGGACTGTCTCAACTCTCACACCAAACCATCAAAACATTGAGAGCAATTTCCTGTCAAATACTGGGAGATATTACGGGACAATTGCACTGCATGGCTATAATTAACAAAAGGTATGGAGGTAACACACAGCCCAATGATGGGTGGAATCATTCCAACACATGCTATAACAACAATCTTCACTACTACAATTTAAATGCTTTGCATCAGCACTACCATTATAAATGATAAATACAAAAGGAGGCCATAGACAAACAGGCATAGGCCTAAAAGTTACATTTTGACCCAGAGCAAAAACAGAAACAGATTCTTCATGTCCTGCACCAAGGCAATCTTTCCATCAGAATGAGTAAGGGGCAAAGGTTTAGGAAACACCAATAAAAGGCACCAATGAAGGTCTTCAGTCTTTATCAGTGGGGTTATCAGGAACTTCAGGAACAGTGCTTTCCAGGCCATGTCTTCTTTGTACTATTCTTGTCAATCTCTCAGGAACCCACAGTGGCTGCCGTTGATCCTGGGGAAACACACAAACAGACCCTCTCGCCCATACCAACACTGGGTCAGGACCATCCCATTCTCCTGTTAAAACATCTTTCCACATAACGGTCCCTTTGGGAGACATTTCCGGATTGACATGGCGATCAGTGGCAACCTTGCCATATGCATCTTCTGTTAAAAAATTTAAAGTAAAAAGAACAATAGCTAATCTCTCCCTAGGGCTAGACCCATGGGCAATTCCCCCTTTTTGTTTAATTAAACATTCTTTTAAGGTACGATGAGCGCGTTCCACAATCCCTTGGCCCTGTAGATTATATGGGAGACCATGGGTCAACTGTACACCCATCATTTTGCAAAAAGAAATAAAGGAAGTAGAAGTATAGGCCGGTCCATTGTCTGTCTTCAACTCAGTTGGTTGACCCCAAGCTCCCCAGGCTTCAAAACAATGAGCTATAACATGCCGGGCCTTTTCTCCTGTGTGTAGGGAAGCAAAAATGATTCTCGAAGCTGTATCAATGGAAACATGAATATATTTTAATTTGCCAAAATCCGAAAAATGAGTAATATCCATTTGCTATAGATGCAAGGGGCGTAAACCCCGAGGGTTAACCCCTAATCCACTCTGCGGCAAGAGAGGGGCAGAAGCTGAACAATTTTTTACAATATCCCATGCATCAGCGCGGGAAATCTTGAAACGTGAGGATAGAGTTTTAGAATTAACATGAAACTGGGAATGAAATTCTTGTGCCAATGTAACAGGTGAGGCGGCAAAAAAGAGCATATGGGCACAAGTAGCTCTATCTACTAAGTCATTTCCCTCTGCTAATGGGCCAGGCAGACCTGTGTGCGCACAAATATGTTGCACAAAATAAGGGGAAGATCTCTGCAAAATTAGATCTCGTAACCTAATTATCAAGCTACCAATTGTAGATTTTAAATTTACCTTCCCAACAACTTCCAAACAGCTGACAATATTAACCACATATAAACTGTCTGAAATCAAAAGAATCATGAAAATTCTCAAAAACTTTTATAACTATTTGCAATTCAATTACTTGAGGGGAAGTAGGGGGGAACTGAACAGTAACAGGCTCAGCTCCAGCAACCGAATACGCTCCCATTCCCGTTTTGGAACCATCAGTAAAAATTATAGGTGCAGCTGCCAATGGAACCTTAGATGTAATACATAGCCTCGTGTATCGCTATTCACACATTAACTGAGCAACCTGCCGAAGGGTATCAACTTGCTCCTGCACCAAATCAATTCTTTGATTAAGGATCATTATGCCACCTTTTAGGTGGCCATTAACATTGGCCTGCACATAGCCACATTAGAGCTCAATGCAACAGCAGCAGTAGTAGCCCCAATGGCAGCAAGGGTATATCTAACCAGGGATGAGGAAGAAGGACCCTCCACTGACCAAGGGATGCTCAGTGGCATTCCAACAAAGAGCATAAAAACAAACGTGAGGATCACTATTAAGTGGGGTCCCATTCTGGGGAATTACAGAATCATTAAACACCACAAATACAAATGGTGGTCATACACACACAAGAGTAGGGGCAAATGACACATTCTTCCCTGACGCTTGTAATTTACTATTCCATTCAAAAGATGCATTTCCTATACTACCCCCTTGCAACATAGCTAAAGGGGAAATATCTGTGCAGCTTCCATTTACCCCACGTAACAACCAAATATCAAAGGGATTAGCGGAAAACAGCTTGAGTGGGATTTTGGTATGTCCAATTATAACCTAGAAAGGTTGCATTATATAGGGTCCCCATATTGGGAGAAAAGGTAAAAAATCCTCGCACAGCCCAGCGCACTCCCTGTGATTGACACCCGGTCCATGAGGGAAAGATCTGATCCCTCTGACTCTTGCAAAAGGGAGACCATTTTGGCTGAGGAGGTACAGTATAATTCCCTCTAGCAGGCGCAACAGGCCATCTTCCGGTTATCCATGTAGCATTAGTGCTATTGGGAGAATGGCCAACAACTATTGGATCAAACCATGCAGCCGCCTGATTGTATAAGCTAATACAATCTCCCTGTGCTGTAGGGCAGTAGCCTACAACTGGACCCCATTGTACGAGGGTCGAATAATAAAAAGAACCTGAAATTTGAAGGTTCCCAGAAAAATTCTACTAGCTGTTTTTAGTAGTCATATCAACAAATTTTTGAAACAGTTCAAAAGGAACCTGTTTGATATCAAATAAATTCCCATTGAGATCTCCTTTTCAATCTTGGGTAGTTAAATTTTGCTTCTACCATTATATCCAGTAAAGCTTGTGAAAAGTGGCAACAGGCTTATACTGGTTACTGCTGTTTTTAACTTTTATCATTCTTGAAATAATCTTAATTACAAAGTATGAGTGAGTTAAGAATTGTAAGCCTTAGATCAGACTCCAATTCGGTCAACGGTACACTGGCAGTTGTTAACCATAATTCTTTCTCTTGCAATATTAGGGCATAACTACAACTTTGGAAAGCAAAACCCAATTTTCAAGTGCCATTACTTCACACCACAGAGTTTGTTTGCAAGTTCTTATGTTTGAATGCATGACAATACAACTTATAATACCTCATTAAAGAGACATTGTTTTAAACCTCATCCCTTATAAGTCTAATATCTAGAATAATTACATAAAACATTATACCAATTTAGAAATATCTTTAAAGGCCTGTTTTTCCTGGGTTGGGTCATGCTACGTGTTATCGTTTAAGATAACTCCAACCCTGAGTTACCAGTTTTAAACTTTCTTTTTGTTACCAATGTAATAATTTTTAATCATGCCCAATAACTTATAAGCCAAATACTCTATAGTCAAAACATGCAAAAAATACCTTTAAGACCAATCAGAATAAAAAATGAAACAACTACATGAATCTTATAAATTTAAACCAAACAATTGTTTTCTAGCTGCAATTCAAGAGAAAAAGCACTTTGTACCCAAAAGGAGAAATAACCATCAGCCTACTTGTCCTAGAACTTGAGCAACTGCTGGCCCTTTTAAAAGCAGCTTTTCTCCAGCTGTGCTTGACTCCTAGCTAATTGCAGAGCAGCTTAAATCAGCCTCTGCTGTGTAAACCAACTGGATCAAGAGATGGACTTCCAGCAAATAAAGTTTTTACCATTTTTTTTACATGAAACAGAACATCAGTCATTCAGACAACAAAAACAAAGACAGACACACGTAGACAAATTGGTGCACCAAAGTCAAACAATACACAGAGAGGGAAGAACACTTATACCAGTACTAAAAATATCTCCATTGGGGTCCATAGAGGAAACAGGACGTCTCCATGTTTCCCCTTGTCCCCAGGAGAGTTTTGAAATCCATTTTCCTTTTCTCATTTTTCCACTATTCCTTTCTTCTTAACAAATCTTGTTCTAGGGCTTCTTGACCCTTTTCAACTGCTTTATAGCATCCCTTGAACCAAGGAGCAACTTGGTCCACCTCTATAAGGAAACATTCCAAGGTACTCCTTTTCAACTCTGATTTCTTTCTCTTTAACAGCTCCTTTAGAGCCACAAAAATTGGATACAAAGTAGAGTTACCCATACTTTCGCTTTTCCTTTCTAGCCTCTTTACCGAGGACTTTATAGCCTCTTACCTGAGGACTTTTATCGCTCCCAACAAATCCCCGAGGGCCTGGCAGGCCGTCTGAGCTGACGATGAATTCCCCATCGTGCTTGGTGCAATTTGTCCCAAAACCGGGAGCCTTATCGTCTCAAACCGAGAAACTTATCGTCTGAAACCGAGAGCCTTATCGTCTCTAACCGAGAACCTTATCGTCTCAAACCGAGAGCTTTATCGTCTCTAACTGAGAACCTTATCGTCTCAAACCAAGAACCTTATTGTCTCAAACCGAGAACTTCATCGTCTCAAACCGAGAACCTTAATTGTCCCACTTACCTGGGAACTTACCGGCTAGCCACCCTGACCGCAATGAGTTCTGAACATTCGACTTCCCCGTACGGGTCACCACTTGTCGCTGCTATCTCCGACCAGCAGAAAAGAGCGACCACACAGCGTTCTTCTCAATGCGGTTTTTAATCAGCAACCTTGAAACCTACATGCAGGAAAAAAGCTCCCCACTCCCCTTCTCCAGTCCTTTTATATCCTCTCTAAGTCCGCCCCATCAGTCCACATCACCAGTCTTCTCTGATTGGTCCACATAGATGGTCTGATCACACGTCATTGGCTACACTTGCGCAGTGCCCAAAAGAGGTGTGGCCTACTCAGGAGCAGGAAGAAGTCAAGTGCTTAGTCATCCGACTTGGCAGGCCTCCAGGTGCCATCTTGAGGCTACTGCCACATCCGCTCTCCACAGTCTTCCACTTGCAGCCTTCAGATGAAGATGTAGAACTCTCAGCTCCTCCTGTACCATGCCTGCCTGGATGCTGACATGTTTCTGCTTTGATGACAATGGACTGAACCTCTGAGCCTGTAAGCCAACCCCAATTAAATGTTGTCTTTTATAAAACTTGCATTGGTCATGGTGTCTGTTCACAGCAGTAAAACCCTAAGACAGAAGTTGGTACCAGGAGTGGGGTGTTGCTGTGATAGGCCTGACCATGCTTTTGTTCAGAAGAATGTGGATTTTGGGACTTTGGACTTGGAAAGCCATGGAATTCTTTAAGTGGGGCTTAATGGGCCAGACTAGTAGGAATATGGAAGACAGTGGTGCTGAGGGTCATTTGAACTGTGTAGGCCTGATGACCCAAGAGGTTTCAATGGAGAAGAACTTTAATATGTGGCTGAGAAACTGTTTTTGTGATGTTTTGGTGAAGAAATGGCTGCTTTTTGCCATTGTCTGAAGAGATGACCAAGGCTAAGGTAAAGAGATTTATATTAATTGCATCTGCAAAGAACGTCTCAAAAAAGCCCAACAAAGACTTTGTTCTCTGGTTAAGTCTGATGAAGAGAATTTTGAACAAACCTAGCAAGCTGAGAAAGAAAAAGAACAAAATATAGTTTGAGTATTAAAGGGACTCCAGGAAGTGAAATGGAGCTGAATTCAAGGATATTAAATTGAATTAAAGGAGTTGTGACCTTGGCGGCAAGATTCACTCAGTTAACTTTAGGTCCAGGAATGGTCGTACAAGTCTTTAATCCCAGGAGGCAAAGATAAGCAGATCTCTGAGTTCAAGGCCAGCCTAGAACAGAGCAAATTCTAGGTGAAGAAAAACTTTAATCCAGGTTTAGTGGACCACACCTTTAATCCCAGTGCTTAGGAGACAGGCATGCAGATCTCTTGAATTCAACGTCAGTTTATGGAGCAAGATTTAGGACAGCCAATTTAGGCAATGAAGGAGCTGAGAAAAAGGAAGCTAGTGATAATGTAGAACAAGGGGGCCAATGTTCCAGCTCGTGCAAGCAGAACTCAGCAGAGACACAGATAAGCCATGTGTCTCTGGCTTTATATTCAAGAGAAGAAGGAGATTACTGGGACAATTGATGCTGGTTAGCTGGAGCTAAGAAATTAGTGGTGATTAAGAAAAGACCAGCATCACTGAGGTGAAATCCTCTGGGAAGTGTTTTCTGAGAACACAAAGAAGCTATGTTCCAGAGATAGCCAAGGTTGCACGTCATGCTGCAGCTATACTTGATAACATGTGAGAATCATCCAGATGGTACTGGTTTTGAAGGCATGAAGGTATCATGAAGAACAGCTGAGGCTTAGTACTGTGAGAGGCCATGGAAGGCCATTGGTGAAAGTGTACCCTCAGTTGTAATTGACAGCCCAGGACTGAAGGGGTCATGCAAAGGAGTTGAGGCTTGGTACCATGAAGAAAGCCTATGAGAGGCTTTGGTGAAGCATAGTTGCAGTGGAAGACCCTAGCATATTGGAGAAGCCAGTACCATGGGATGACCACCAAGAACAGCAGTGGCAGTGGAGTGGATCAATCTGAACTTAGAGTGCTATAGAGGGCAGAGCTGGAAAAGTGACACCAGCTCTTTGGAGATACACAGAAGATCATGTGTGGATCTCAGACATTGGAACAAGAAGCTGTGAAGCTGAAATTGACTTGGGGTACCCAAGATGTTAAAGATGCCAGAGCCACAGGATGCCTGTCAAGGAAAGCTGCTAACAGGAAGTGGAACAAGCCAGGAGAAAGAACCTTGTTGAAGTCAACAAAGATGAAAAAGGATTTG
The DNA here is from genome assembly GCA_964023405.1 of Apodemus agrarius. Classification (NCBI taxonomy): domain Eukaryota; kingdom Metazoa; phylum Chordata; class Mammalia; order Rodentia; family Muridae; genus Apodemus; species Apodemus agrarius. The sequence continues at coordinate 138,702,206 of OZ030005.1, forward strand.
AATATCTGAAGACCGTTCTGCCATCAGACATGGAGATGCAGACTTTGGATTTTTTCCAACAGGTTTCCTGTCTTGCTTGGGGGATTATAGTTAAGTGATTGGATGAATCTCAAAAGAGACCTTGAACTTTGGACGTTGAACACTGTTGAGACTGCTATAGACTACAGGGACTTTGGAAGTTGGACTAAATGTATTTTGCATATGCTATGTTTAAGTATGGCCCCCATAGACTCATGTTTGAACAAGCCTATGGGGGCCAGAGAGTGGAATGTGATGGTTTGTATATGATTGGCCCAGGAAGTGACCTCATTAGGAGGTATGGCCTTGTTGGAGTAGGTGTGTCACTGTGAGTGTGGGCTTAAGACCCTCACCCTGGCAGCCTGGAAGTCAGTCTACTACTAGCAGCCTTCAGATGAAGATGTAGAACTCTCAGCTCCTCCTGTACCATGCCTGCCTGGATGCTGCCATGTTTCTGCCTTAATGACAGTGGGCTGAACCTCTGAGCCTGTAAGCCAACCCCAATTAAATGTTGTCTTTTATAAAACTTGCATTGGTCATGGTGTCTGTTCACAGCAGTAAAACCCTAACTAAGACAGAGGGTGTCAGGGACTGAATACCGCCCTCTTCCTCTGTGCTCTGAACCCACAGAAGCCTGGGGATGGCTCTCCTGCTTTCAAGATTTTAACCTTGCCTCCTCTAGGATTGCTAGGGTATCTGAGGCTTCCCTCTCAAGTGTGTGTGCTTGGGTGCACAGCAGGAGCCTGGCTCAGCACCTGATTCCACCAGTCTCAGGCCTGCAGAGCCCCCACTCTAGGACCTGTGAGTTAGCTCAGCCTTGGATCCGTTTTCCTCCCAAGCCACAGTCTAAGCAAAGTCAGAGGCCTGGGGCAGAGGTTCATCTACCTGCCCCACCTGCTTTCAGGTTTTTGCCATCATCCTGGCCTCAGCCTCCCTCCCAGAGCTGTCCCTGGTTCCCATTTTCCTGGAATCTGAAGTGACAGGTACCAGCTCACAGGTGCTACCATCACCTGTGCTGTCGCCTGCAGTAACCTTGCTCTGTTTTAAGTTCTCAGGGCCCTGTTCAGAGATCATCAGCCCTGCAGTGTACACGTAGAAATATCTGCCAGAATCACCCAAGGCATTCAGGTGATTCTGAAGACAGGTGGTCAAAAGCTCATACAAGTCATTCCTTAGCCAAAAGCACCAGCCAGGTGTAGGGTCTGCAAGAGCACATGCTTGGTGCCCTGAGCTACACTGGCAGGGTGGGACACGACCTCGCTGTTCTCAGGGATTGTGCACATGGAGCCTGCAGGGCTGGGAAGGTGAGGTCTTGCTGACCAGGCCTGAGGAGCTGCTCAGACTCACCTTCCTGACAGAAGCAGGCAGAGCCTCGTGAGTCCTGACCTCTCTGGACTTCTGGTTAAAGAGCTGATGGAGCAAACACAACTCACTGTGGAAGCAGGAGAACTGAGAGGGTCCGAGGGGCGGCCTATCCCAGCACACACCATCGCAATTTAACTCTTCGAGAGATCTCAAACTGGGGTCTCTGTGGGCAATTCTGTTCCCATCTCACGTGATATTTATGGGGTGTTCCCTGGCTAAGTGGTGGCCCTAATAGGCTAAAGATGTGTTTCTCAGGTGGCTAGAAATACCAGGACATCTCTATTGTCCTCTAAGGCACATGGAAAGGTAGAGTCCAGGTGAAGACTGGGCAAATAGCAGTGACAGGGCTACAACCTAAGGACACAGGGGCCCACAGATCTGAGAGTAGGTGGAAAGACCCGAAGTCTACCAGGAACAAAGCCCTGCCTTATGTGTGGAGCTGTGTTTTGAGCTCCACAGTGAGGAGTCACATGGCCAGCAGGTCTAAGGGCAGTCCAGGTGACTACCCCAGAGGCACGCAGGTGCAATGGCCAGCAGGGTTTCTCGGCCCACTCTTCCCAGGACTGGAGAGTTACTGTAGACATAAGTCAACAACCATTTGCACTCTGGGACATGGGCAAAGGCTCACTGGTGTTCCTCAGATGTTGGGGGGGACTCTGATAGAAGCTCTGTCAGGGCCTGAGGTAGGCTTTTCTGGCCACACACAACCTGCGTGGAAGCAGTGATGCGGGATATGGAGGTGTCTGATGGCACTGGAATCCAGCTCAGGGCTGCCTCCGTTCCGAGGTGCACTGGGGAAGCAGCTGGAAGGGCTGTCAGCATGGAAGGCCACTAGGTTTCAGCCAGGGCAGGCTGAGGACCCACCTCCTGACCCAGGGTCATTGCCTTACCCGATTACATATGCAAAGACTCTTTTTTGTCATCTCTGCATACCTGGGGGCCACCATGAGAGCACCTGTCCTGTATACCATCCTACACAGAATGGACCTGACCAGGGAGAGTTCAAGCCCCTCGCTGCCCCTAGCTCTATCCTCAGAGGTGAGTGACTCCCCCCACCCCGCCCCCAGGTACCAGACCCCTACCTGGCATCACAGCAGAACTGGGATAGGATGGCCAGCAGGGTGGGGCTTGTTTGAGTCTCTGCATGAAATAGCCACAGGAGCCACCTGCTCTCTGCTCCCCAGATGAATACCGGCTCTCGGGGTGCCAGTCCAGTCAGAACTTGAGCAGGTTCAGATCCAAAGGTGTGTTCAGGCTTCCTGGTGGCACCCTGCTGAGGGCAAAAGCTGCCTGTCCTCCAGCGGTGGACTGAGAAGGCTGGTGTGGTAAGGGACAGGGCTTAGACAGTGGAGTTCTGGGAAGTGAGTTGGCCGACACTGGAGTTGTTGCCCCCATAAGGAGAGTGGGATCTGCCCTGGGCACCACATATTAGGTTGTCACAGACAACATCCGGTCTCCCCCTGTGGGAGCTGAGTCAGCATGGCCAGGCCACTGTTGGCACGAAGGCTCCACCCAGGAGCGTAAAAGTGACTTGGACTTGGCAGGCATTCTCCAGCCTCATCCTTCAGCCACTGGAGACCAAGAACTGTCTCTAGGTTAGTGGCCTGTGTGCCCTGGGAAGCAACTTCTTTTGAAGATCATTCCACATACTCTGGAAAGCAGGCTAGGTGAGCCCCAGGGCTCTAGAACACCTGCCAGGCCAATGCCAGCTTGTGGGTGGGGTCAGGGCCGGTCTGGAGTGACAGAATGTGTGGGTTCTGCCTGCAGAGGAAGGCCTGGGAAGTCACCACTGGCTTTGAGCAAGCCTGGGGCAATGTTGGAGACTGTTTTGATGGCCTGGCCCCACTCACAGGAACCCTCTGCAGGCCAAGATCTCCAGCAGGCTGGAGCTGGTGGTGGCACTCACTGAGAGCTTGGCCCTGAGACAGTTCTCAATAGCCAAACACTTGGGGACAGAAGTAGCAGGTAGAGCCATGTGGGGAAGCCAGAGCTCCTGCATAGCATTAACACCCAACCCTCACCACCAGAGGCAAGTGTAGACCAAGGCAAAATAACACTATCTAGCTCTACCCAGGGAGGAGCTGGGGCTACACATTTCAGTAGGTGAGAACGACCAGCTGGACAAGAGCTAAGCTATAACGTAAGAGTCCCCTTAGCCTGGGACACGTTGGGCTATGTGTCTAAATGCCACCTCACCCTTCCATGGCCTAGGGTAGTCACCACATAGTTGCAGGCACTGCCTTCCCAGCTAACAGAATTGTCAGGGTTCTGACTCTGCCGCTGATCCCAGAAGCCAGGGGGGAGTTGATGCTGGACAGAGGAAGCTAGAAGACACAGCTTTGGCTGTTTAGATGCCTCCTTTGGAATACTCCAGTTGACAGTCCAGTGCCTGGTATGGTATACAGGCTTAGCTACCCCAGGTCTATTGCTGGGGTTAGTGATGATAAAATTTCCTTGAGGTCTGTTCTTTTGCTATGCATTGGAATGCTAAATGCCAACCCCCAAGGCCTTGAGAGAGCCTGCAGGTACACAAAGTAATGCTGTGTGACTTTGCTCCTTAATTTAAAACTATTGGTTGAATAAAGATGCTGACCGCCTAATAGCTGAGCAGAAGAGAGGTGGGTGGGGCTTCAATTCTGGGGCTGGGAGCCGAGGACCTTAAGGGAAGAGAGAAGGTGGAGAAGACATAATGAGGTAGGAGAATCATAAAACTGGCCACATGGGCTGGCCAGCTGGAATAAGGGCCCATTCAGAACATGTCATATCTTGGAGTTATTGGCAGGAAAGTAGATATAATAGCATAGAGGATAGATGTCTGCCAGGTCTAGTGCTTTATAGGTGTGTAATAATTTAAAAAGTCATGTGTCTTTTATCTGGAAACTTTATAAGCAAAGGCAGGGTAGACCTCCAATTGAGATTAAATATACACCACAGGGGTCCTGAACACCTAACAATGGCTAGTCAGAGATTTGGGCTCCACGCTAATAAGGGCCCACCTTCCCCATCTTGTGACCCAGACGGTAAGCAACAGCATGGAACCTCTGACCACAGCTACATGTCTCAGTTCCAAGCAGGTGGGTACCCTTCACATCCAGAAAGGAAGAGAAACCTACCTCTATTCTGGGTGATCCCCAAGCCTCTCTCCTGCTGTGTCCTGTCACACCGCGGGTGGCACTGCCATGGCTCATCACATGAGTGCAGATGCCCTGGTGTGAAACACCCAGCACACTGCTGGTGGACCTTGCTGATTCTCCTGGAGACCTACTGCCCAGAAGTGGTAAACTAGGAGCCAGAGGCAAGGCCAGCTCAGAAAGCGACCCTTCTGCGCATCTGTGATGCTGGCTGGGTTGTCAGGGTAATGTGCCTGAAAATTACCCAAGCAAATCATTTTATACAGTTACCTGACCATCTGATGATGTGTGGAATACACATTTTTAAATGAATCTAATCGGCTCCGATGGACTCTGCAACAGGACATTGCTCAGCCGGGCGTGGTGGTGCACACCTTTAATCCCAGCACTTGGGAGGCAGAGGCAGGCGGATTTCTGAGTTTGAGGCCAGCCTGGTCTACAGAGTGAGTTCCAGGACAGCCAGAGCTACACAGAGAAACCCTGTCTCGAAAAACCAAAAAATAAATAAATGAGGCCATTGTTCAGTGATTCCCATTACACAGGGCTGGGAACAGGAGCAGCAGGCAGGGCTATCATTACAGATGAGGCAGGATTCCCAAGGGAAGGATATGGGTTGAAGGGTACACTACTGTCTATACACCTAATGGATGCCTACCTCCAAGCCTGATTTCTCCTACAGCCTTGTCCTTTTTTTTTTGGTTTGGTTTTTTGCGACAGGGTTTCTCTGTGTAGTCCTGGCTGCCCTGGAACTCAACTCTGTAGACTAGGTTGGCCTCGAACTCAGAAATCCCCCTGCCTCTGCCTCCCAAATGCTGGGATTACAGTAGTGCGCAACCACACCTGGCTTTTGGCCTATGTAACTCTTATGAGGCAAGAAACAGAGTAGCTTTGCAGGCAGGCCAGGGGCACTGGGGTTGTAGGGGAAGGTAGCCACTTTTGTAGCTTTGTCCCTGCAAAGCTGGTATTCCAGGGATGAAGTCTTCCCCTACTAAAGTCAGAAATGGCCACCAACCTGACTCACAGCACTTGAGCGGCTAGAGCTGGAGGGGTGTATATAGCATCATCTAGGAGCCATCCCTCCCTCCCCCTAACCAAATTTAAAAGCATCATAATCCCTTATGATCTTTTTTAAAAATATGTCTCTCTCCTATATCCTGATCTACAAGGTGTAATCCCAGATCCAGATGTGTTTTCCTAATTTATTATTGTATGGGTGTGTGCCAGCAAGTAGATTTGTGTATCACACGCACACAAGTACCCACTGAGGCCACAAGAGGGTATTGGATCCCTAGAAGTTAACCTAAAAGGTTGTTAGCCATCACGTGGGTTTGTGAACTAAACTGTTCCTCTTGAAGCCAGTGCTGTAAACTGCTGAGCCATCTCTCATGCACCCCATGGTCATTTGCTAAGGCCTTTCTTACAGTAACAAACTACTCCCAGAGACCCAGGCTGCTTCCACAGGCAAACAGCTTGCTTCTAAGAATGGGCTTTCAAAGCCCACTGGAATCTTTGGTCCAGCCACTCAAGAGCTCAGTCCAGCAGGGTGTGGCCAACTGTGGGCAGTCAGAAGGGGCAAGTGGGCTGTCAAAAAACAAAACAAACAAAACAACAACAAAAAACCAATCACAGTTTGTGTTTCACAACTTTAATAGAATATTCTAACTATTCTGTACAAATTGAAAACACCGTATTCAGTTACAAATGTGTTATCGGGTAAGGCTGAGCACGCTCTACATGGCTGGTCACTGTGGACATGGCTGTCCTGGCTACCAGAGACACAACCACACACTCGAAAACATCTCCCCACAGACACACCAACCACCAACTGGTCACCAAAGCCAGGGTTGGCCCTGGTGTGCACAGTACAAGCTGAAGCTGTACTCTACAGGCCAGAGATCTATAGTGAGGGAGGACTTCTGCCCCCTGGCGACTTCCAGCAGCAATAACAATATGTGGTCTGCATGGTACAGCACAGCTGGTGGCAGGAAGCAGCAGGGCTTCTTCCATGGGCCTCACTCCACTTGGTGTCACATCCTCCTGACAAGTCAGCCACGTGGTGTGGTAAGTGGGCGGAGGACAGTGAAGTTCAAAGCTCCCAAGCACAAGTGAATAAATAAGTACGAGGGTGAACCCGACGGCTCTGGCCTCAGAGGTGTGTGTGCCACAACCCACCCACCCCTAAAACCAAAACGCAAGAAAAGAACTGCTCTAAGGCGAGCACAGCTTCCTCTACAGTGCTTGGGCAATGACGAGGGCACGGCAGCTGGAGCAGCTTCCCACGCAGTTCAGCGGTTGGAAATCATGGAGCCTTGTCAGTAGGGGAGGGCCGAGTGCACAATCACCAGGCTGTCAACCCTAGGCACAACCTCGGCCCACCCCAAGTGATCTTCAGGCACCAAAGCTGCAGGTGCTACAACTAAATCTCCTATCCTGAACTGCAGCAGTCTCCACTGTACAAGTTTAGCAAAGTAAGAAGGGAAGGGGGAGAGGAATCATGCACTTGGAAATGGTTAGATGTCACAGCACTGTCAACAAAATTCTGCTTTGGCAGGGACTGAGGCCCCTGCCTGCGGCCTGTGGTCCTGACAGCCGTCCACGAGGTGGCCCCACAGGGTCGCTGCTTCTCACTGCTGCTTGCACTCTGCTGGCTGGATGGGTTCTTTCTGCAAGGAGAATACAGGATTTGAAGAGAATAAAACAAGTATCACTCATCAAGCCTCCCCATCTCATAAGGATCAAGATTCAATGGGCTCACTCCTTCTTACCAAAAAGATGGTTCCCACAAACCATTCAGAGCAGACACAGAAACAGGTCAGCTCCCCAGAGAAGAACCCCAGGTATTTGCTTTCCTGTTCTACTGTAAAGTCTAACTCAGAATGTGCTAGGCATAAGAGTCTTTGCTGCTGGTACAGATCACACCTGCTTGTGCCAGCAACTACCTCTCTCTAGGACAGCCCTGCCCCGGGTATTCATGCAGGGAAGGCAGTCCTTCTGAGCAGGCTGTTCTCTCCACTACTATGAGAATAGATTCAACTCCAGAGGTTCACGGTGTGGGAGCGAATGGCCAGAGGCCAGCCCCTATAAAGAGCCATGTAACCTGTTGTCTTTAAAACACTTTCAAGATCTGGGAACTTTATATATGGAGGACAATAAAAGCCTGAGGACCTTACTGCTGCCTCAGAGCTAAGACATGCACTCAACTCATCTGTTTCCCAGAATCCCTGGGAACTACAACTAAAAATCATTGTGGTATAACCTGTAGTTACAGGCTGAGGCAGAGAAATGTATGTTCAAGGCCAGCCTGACCCACATAGTGAGACTCAAGTCTCCAGCAACAAAGGCTAGTGATGCAGCCCAGCAGTGTAGCCCGTGTCGAGTGTGCCCAAGGCCCTGGCTTGATCCCCAGCACCACATCAAAAATCTATTATTTTTGGAAAGACTAACTATGAAACCCTAGCTGACCTTGAACTCACAAAGATCTGCTTGCAATGGTGCTGGGAAAAAAAGAATTACGTTTTTGCTTGGGAAGGGGATGGGGGTGGGGGGAGTGTGTCCTCACTTATGTAGTCTTCTTGGCTGTTCTGGAACTTTGTAACCCAGGAAACCCAGGGTGGCCTTGAACTCAAGGAGATCTGCCTATTCCTGCACCTCAAGTGCTAAGATAAAATGTGTTTTCCTACCTGCATGTCTGCACACCATGTGTGTCCCTAGTGCCATCATAGGTCAGACCGCTTGGATCTAGTGACAGAGAGCTATATGTAAGCTGCCACGTGGATGCCAAGAACTCAAACTCTGAGAAGAGCAGCCTGTGCTCTTAAGCTAAACCTGTCTCTCTCCAGCCCCGATAAAACAAATTTATTAGAAAGCTATTCTGTGTGGTGTGCTGGCACATACCTTTAATCCCAGCACTCAGGAGGCGGAGGCAGTTGGATCTCTGAGTGTGAGTCCAGCCTCTCTACAAAGCAAGTTTCAGGAAAACCAGGAGCTGTTTATAAAGAAACCCTGTCTCTAAAAACCACCAAAAGAAAAAAAAAAAAAAAGACTATGGCTATAGGGTTGGGGGGGCAGCGTCTAAGAAAAACCTGCATTGTGTGACCATGTATGTTAATGCCAGAAGTGTATATGGTATGAGACCAGAGTTCACCTTGAGGTATCACACTTCAGGGGTAAAAAGACAGTGTCAAGGCACACAAGAGAGAACCTTGACCTAGTTAGACCTCTTTTTCCAACTAAAAAAATTTCTATGTGTGTTATGTCTGTATGAGGATAGGTATCAGATTCCCTATAACTGGAATTACGGATGGTTGTAAGCTACTGTGTGGATGTTGGGAAGTGAAGCTAGGACCTTTGCAAGCACAAGCAGTGCTCCTCACCACTGAGCCATCTCTCCAGCCTGAGAACACAGGGATATACTCAGCCCTCTGGGTTATGGATCCCATCCCTATCTGTGTTTCAGGAGCCTTGTAAGTCAACAAGGAACCCAAGCCCAGAGATGCTGTGCTATTCTCAGAAGTCAACTTCACTGTATATGGAATTAACTCAAACCCAAGCTGCTGGGCACTCCTGTGGAGGGCTTTTTTTTTTGGATTGGATTATCTGAGGTGGAAAGACCTACCTTAAATCTAAGCCACACTTACCACACTACCACCTAGTGGTAGTTTATGTAAAGGACATGGAAGAAGGAAGTTTCTTTGCCTGCTTGCTCTTACTGTCTGGCAAGTCCATTTCTTCACTGGAATTAGAGCCTATTTCTGTGTGTATGTTGGCATATACACACAACCAGCTGAGACCAACTTTGTGGACCAAATAAGGATCAGATGTTTGAACTTCCTATTGTGAGACAGCCATTTCTAGAATAGTTGAATCACAGACTATAAGCCATTCTAGTAAATAATCCCATTTATAATGGATTCATTCTATCAGTTTTTTCTCTAGAGAAGCACAATGCAGATGCCAATCAAGCAAAAGCTGTCAGAAGACAGCCAAGGCCACTGACCCACTGACCGAGAGAGCACCAGAGGCAGGGTGTCCCAAGCGAGTACAGCAGGGATAGGAGAGAGGAAGGCAAGCAATGCACACAAGGGAAGGGGTGGAGCTCTAGGGGCTGGGGTGCAGCTGGGGTCTCCCCCAGCACAGAAAAATACAGGCATTGCAGGTGGAAAACTGATGGGCAAGAAGTAGGTGCCTCCCTACCACTGCCTCAGAACGTATTAGGCATTACTTAAATGAAGTGGTATTTTGATCACAGGAATGTAAAATTTTTGTCTTCAATAAAACAAAACTCGAGGATGTAAAAATCCAAAACACAGCTCACAGCAGTTTAGGTAATGAAGCTGCCGAGGAGCATCATCTTTACTAAGGTGGCAGAAGAGGCCGTTGGAGAAAACAGTGAAGCAGTGGGTTTACACAGGAACCCACAGCTCCAGACCCCACCCCTGCAGGCAGCGTCCACCTACACTCCACTCCTGCTGGGATAACAAGCCCTTGAAGGGGATTTTGCAAATGGGACACTTACTGTCTTTGGCCTGTGACAGAGTAAGAAACTAAATTGCAACTGAACTGTAGCATCTGTTACATCACAAATCTTAATGACAAACTGGCCCCTCAACACTAACACTTAAAACGTGTAAGTCGGCCAAAATCTTGATCACCACAGGACTACATAAGGTGGGGTTATCAAGAGCATAGTGGGCCTGAGAAAGGTAGAGCTGAGGCCGCTTATACTCCACTATGTCAGCTGCACTAGAGAGCAAGGCCCACATCAAAGCTACCGGTAGGTGGACACCCACTATGCTCTGCTACTGTGGCCTTGATAAAGAGTTGACTGACAGTCAACTATACCTAACTGCTAGAGTGAAGAAGGCCCTAGAGAGAGTCCATCAAAGACAAAAGGCCAAGGCTGTCAGACTCCTGTCACTCTGAACAATTCCTTATAAACTGCTGTCTACAAATAAAAAAGGCAGGGCCTCCACGTAGGATGCTTGTGGTGCCTCCCATTCTGCCTGGCCTTTCTTCCTTTTCTTACTGCATAAGGTATGTGCAAAGGCTGTGAACGCCCCACTGGGAGGGCCTTGTCACTGGCAAGGGCCTACCCTCACTGCTAGTTACTTATAAGTGAGTGTGCTCTCCAAACCAAACAGGGAAAACAAGGTGCCCCACATTGTGTTCATACTGGCAGGGACACCAGGCCACCTGACCTGATCGTTTTGTTCACTCACTCATCTACCCAATGCCTGGTATATACCTAGACAAATCCAGAGCGACTACAGTCACATAGTGTATTTTAGTCTGGTGCAATGTAGACAACGGGTACTTTTCTATCAGGGCTTTTTGTCCAGGGTGGCTCCTTTCAGCTGTTGGCCCCCACTGTTACCAGTGACAATGCTCTCCAAAGTACAACCCATTGCCCAGTTACCAAAAACCACTAGGCCCTGAAGGTAGGAGTTAAGCCTCACTCTTCTGCTGGCTTTACAAATGCATTAACTGTGGAGTCAGTACAAGTGCCACTCACAAGGCCCAGAGGCAGCCCTAGCTCCTATACGATGTAATGGATCACTCCTTTCTATGTCCCAGAAGTCAAAAGTAATGCAACGAATCAATTACAGACAGCAATTTGGAAGTTAGGTATGAACAGATTCCACCTTACCTAGAAACGCATGAATGATTAACACAAAAATTACACCTAAATGGGGAAAAAAATTGAAAGGAACTGTCAGCATGAAAGAAAATGAAATGCACAAAATTATACAGGAGGCAACAGCCACATTCTCATGATACAAGGGCTTCCAGTAGGGGTAGGAGCAGCTTCAGCACAGCAGAGCTGCACGCCTTCCCGAGGTTGAACCTTATTCCCTCTTACAATAAAAAATTCCCGGACAACACTGTGCAGTATTTTAGTGACAATTCTAGTCATCGGTGCACGTGAAGCCATAGAACAGTCACACCTTGACCTAAGGACAGAAGGACCACCCCTTGGACTGCCTGCAACAACAGCTCTTCACTGTACCCCACTGCCCACACCACTTCTGAAGCTTCTTTGCACCCTACACAATGCAAAAGACCAAGTGTCTGCAGGGTTTTCTACTATCATGTGATAACCTAGGTGAGAGGCTCTCTTCAAAAAACGGGGACACGAGGAGACAGAAGGCTCTGCAACATGACAAAGGGAAAACAACAGGAAAAAGAAATGGGAGGAGAGGGGATGCAATGGAGGCTAAGTGAGACAAGCACAGCAGGGGCCAAGGTGCACAGAGTTGGAATATGCATGTGACAAGCTGCCCTGGTCCCTGCCAACTGCACTGTGACCACGTGTCCATCACTGCTCAGAGCATGAACAGCCAACACGCCGAGGCTCACCAGGTAGTTCAGTCTCCATGACCCGAGTGACCCTTACAGGAGAGTGGTGTTTGTGTGGGCGGCAGCAGCTTTCCCATTTTTCCCTCAGGGAACTTCCCAGTGTGTGCATGCATTCCCAGCAGCACGGCAGCCACAACACCAAGTCGCTGCGCTGACAGCTTTTAGCACACACTCCAGGCAGGGAAAACAAGGACAAGAGATGGACACTAGCCAGTCAAAGACGCAAAGCACAGGGACACCAAGCAGGGATGCACTCCAACAGACCCCCACACACACACACTGTCAAACATGGGGAAATATGGCTGCACTAGAGCAGCTCAGGGCATCCTGTCATCGGGTGCCACAGCCCCTTAATGAAGAGTCTCCTGAGACCACAGAGAAAACCCCAAACTTCCAGGTAAAATTGGTAGTGCAGACTGTCTTTTCTTTTGCCAGCCTTCGTGTTCCGCAATCAATCACTATGCATGTGTGTATGTACATAGAATGTTTTTTTCTAAATCTTCTCAGCAGAAATTCTGATCACAATCTAATGTTCTCTTATTATCAAACACAATCCACACCAGGTGCTCTGCAGATCCACATGGGTGCTTCCTATCACAACATCCCTCTAGGGAAGAGCTGGAAGCAATGCATGTTCAAGTCTTCAGAGAGCTGAATAACCCCTGGTAGGATCTGACACCTAATGTTCCAGGCACACAAGTTGCCTTTCCTCAACTGTGGATTTCCTGACATGTGTATTCTTAGCATCATTGCCTCAAAGTGGGAACAGCTTCAAAAGCCCCACTGTGCAATATTGGTAGGTTCAGGACGCCCCCAAATAACTAACCTTGGGGTTAACATCAGCATCATCCTCATCTTCTCCCTCCTCATCACCTTCCAATTCCTGTATTAAAGAGACAAAAGAGTGAGGACTAGGGTGTGACCAAAGGGCACCTCACCTGAACCTGTAAAAAGTGACACACAGCTTACTCTTGCACAACACTTGCTAATTCTTACAAAAGAAGCCAGGGCTACAGACACTCAATGCTTAAGAGCACAGACAGCCGTTGCAGAGAGAATGAATTCAGTTCCTAGCTCCTGTATCAGGCAGCTCACAGCCACTGAAAACTTCTGCTTCAGGAGATCTATCTGATGCCTTCTGCACTCCACAGGAATGAGCACATAAGCACACATGCATGCACACCCAGACAGACGTACATAACCTTAAACAATTATTTCTTTAAAAAGAAGGAAAAAAAAAAGAAAGAAAGAAAGAAAGAATTAGTTGAACAGGCTGATCCAGAAGCTTAGTTTCCCATGGTGTCTCCTTTCCACAAGCAAATCAGAGCAGAGCCCTGCATTAGGGCCACAGTCCTAACAATTACTCTCTGTATTGTTTCATTTTCACAGATAATTCTGAACCATTTCCAAAAAATCAGACATTCCTTATTAAATGGTTACTAATATGTATTTAAAAATAGATTTATTTATTTAACATTAGTACATGTCACTGTCTTCAGACACACCAGAGGATATCAGATCCCCTTATAGATGGTTGAGTCACCATGTGGGTGCTGGGAATTGAACTCAGGACCTCTGGAAGAGCAGCCAGTGCTCTTAACCGCTAAGCCATCTCTCCAGTCCCAATATCTTTATAAGCAATTACAGGGTCAAAATCTATGGGCATCAAAACCAAATGGTTTCAAAATGCCAGCTGAAACCAGAGTGAGGCCCCTGGACTTCCTAACTTCAAGCAGACAAGGTAAAGCCACACAAGGTTGGAATAACAACACTGCATATGACTTCTTCCTTACCTCCTCTTCACCTTCCTCGCCTTCTTCAAACTGCAGGAGAAACAAAAAACAACTTAGATTTCTAGAACCATAATGTAGCCCCAATACCAAGCTGATAAGTACCTTGCTAGGCTAAAGGTAGCATGAAGCTTGGTGCTGCTTCAGAAGCAGTGATGCTCCACCTCCACCCAGGTATCTGTGAGGCACATGCTGTTGTTACAGTCCAGCAGATCAGCACTGTGTGTATGAGGGGCCTCCCAGGACTGAGAGCTGCTCAAGAGTTAAGGATGGGGAGAAGTGACAACTTGTGGGCTGAACATGCTGGAATAGCTCCCTCTCTATCTTCAGACTGAAATGGGCAACTGGAGTCATTTGGGAAGAGGGACTCCAACTGAAAAAATGCCTCCATGAGATGTGCCTACAGGCAAGCCAATAGTACATTCTCTTGATTAATAACTGAAGCAGTAGGGCCCAGCTCATTGTATGTGGTGTCATCCCTAGGCTAGTGGTCCTTAGTGCTACAAGAAGACAAGCTGAGCAAGTTAATAAGTAGCATTCCTCTATGGTCTCTGCATCAGTTTCTGCCTCTAGGTTCCTGACCTTATTTTCCTGGAAGATGGAAAATCCAGGTAAAATCAAACATACCCTTTCATCCCCAAGTTGCTTTCTGTGATAATATTTCATTACAGCAAATACCCAACTAAGACCAAGGCTAAACTAAGTTAATCAGCTATTTAATTGCATACAAAAATTTTGGCATTTCACACCTCAGATAGTGGGGTGCAACAGCCTTTATTAGGTTTCTTTTTTATATACTTATTTTATAAACATTTATAAAATCTTGATGTTTAGTCAAGACTAATGTCAAACCACAACCAGGGTTCTGTGTCAATTTCTCTGTCTAACACATTTTTGGCCAGATAATTTCAAGTTCCAAACATGAGCAAGTTCCTAAAGGCTGGTCACTCTAGTACCAGTGACTACCAGCACATGAGAAGGCAGCTGGTTTGCACCTATAAAATAAGACCACTCACGTATTTCTTTGAGGCGATATGAAAGTGCAACTTCGAAAAGCCAAAACCCACAGGCCTCCTAGCACCACAAGGCAGCAAGGAGGGACCCAGCCACAAAGCAGTGTCTTTCCCCCATGACATCCAAGCAGGTTTCTAAAAGACAGGCCTTTTGTTTGTTTTTAAGATGAGTGCTTCCCTATATAGCCTAAACTAGTCTCGAAACACTCAATTCTATCTCAAGCTCCTAAGTGCCAGGATGACTCTATGCGTATACTGCATGAATCCAAGAGGGAAGGTTCATCTGAACTAGCCCAGTGTCATCATCTTAAGATTCAAGTACACTTCTTTCCTCAGGAGCCTATCTTGAGAAAAAAAAATCATCTGGTGGGGTCAAAAGTGTCTGTACCAAGCGCACCTCCCACATGTGCACAGTACACAGCAGGACAGGGGCAGCTGCTTCCCCCAATAACCCTCTGGTCTTATGGTACCCAGTAATAATGTTTCTTACACTTGCTTTAAGTGCCTGGTGAGTGAGGCTACTGTAGTCAGCTCCTCAGTAATAGGGGCAGAAGGGACAATGTAGACCCTCACCTGCTATCATTAAAGTGTAAGCTCACTCTGGCCCGAAAAAGAAAATCTACACATACATGCCCATGTAGTCTCACACTGGTGGCTTAGGCCTTTCAGACCCCATGTCAAGTATGAAGACCATTGAACTGGTGACAAACTTTCCAATGGCTCTCTGGCTAACTTCAACATCAGTTCTATCGTTATAGCAGCACAAGTCAGTAGTGCACACACTTTAGCCCTACTGCCACCATCTTGAATGCTGCCTTAGAATTGCTGTGTGCCCATGCCTCTGCACTGCAGGAACCCACAACTATTTCTGCCTAAGGAACAAGCAAGACTTTGATTCAGGAGAGGCAGCCCTCCATGCATCAGACAGGCCACTGGACCTGCCTGATCACCCCACTCTCCATCTAAAACTCCAACACTCTCATGAGCTCTTCAAATAAAGGTTAACAACTTGACCTCTACAGACTGTGGTAACTTGGGGACAACTCAAGCCTTAGCCACCATGAGAACCTGTGCCAGGTCACATTAAAAGTATGACCTACTGCCGGGCGGTGGTGGCTCACGCCTTTAATCCCAGCACTTGGGAGGCAGAGGCAGGCGGATCTCTGAGTTTGAGGCCAGCCTGGTCTATAGAGTGAGTTCCAGGACAGCCAGGGCTATACAGGGAAACCCTGTCTCGAAAAACAAAACAAAAAAAAAAAGTATGACCTACTAAGCAATACTTGGAACACACTGCACAGGGTAGGAGCCTCTGTTGCAGAGCACTACTATGACGCATGCCAGTGTAATTCCAGTGCTAGTAACTGTCTGGTATGGCCCAATCTCCCTAAGGAAGGGCTTCTTCATACTGGAGTTTGCTCAAGTTCTCAGGTTTTCCACAGAATAGTTTGACCCTCAGGGTCTTAAGAAGGCAAGGTTAAGGGGCTGGAGAGATGGCCCCTCAGTGCTTTAGAGCACTGACTGCTCTTCTGAAGGTCCTAAGTGCAAATCCCAGCAATCACATGATGGCTCACAACCATCCGTAATGAGATCTGACGCCCTCTTCTGAAATGTCTGAAGACACTACAGTGTATTTACATATACATATAATAAAGAGGGGGGGAGAGAGAGAGGGAGAGAGGGAGAGAGGGAGAGAGGGAGGGAGGCAGGGAGGGAGGCAAGGTTAAATGAGTCACTTCCTAGCTTCCCAGATGACAGGACCGACAGCCTCATGGGATATCCCCTCCTCTCACTTCAGCTTCTAGGATTCTCCTCCCCTTAGTCTACTGTCAGAAGTACAAGAGAGCTGTAGGGCCATGGGTCTGGATGAATACCAGCTCTGGGCCTTCCTGGTCATAGTTCAGAGTGTCTGAGCACCCATAGGTCTAAGTACCCAGGTGACCAAACCCCTGCCCCACATACATTGTCATCATCCTCTATGGCCTCCCCAGTGAAGTAGAGGACAGCCCGTGGCACGATGCGCTCACGGAAAAAGTGTCCAATTTCAAAGTCAGAGGCTAAGGTGAACTCGGAATCTTCATCCTGAGGGGGAAAACCAATAAATAGTTAACTCATTTCAGTGGGGTAAAGGCATGTTCAGTACCCTCCCCCTCCTCTCAACCCTTACTTCTGAATGATCTACACTGCTGGGTAACAGTCACTACATTCAAAGCCACTTAAAATGACCTTAAAGCTAATGTCACTGTAGTGTTCAAATTACACTACAAAATACCATGAAACAACAAAGCAGGTGGTTGGCAGCTCTCTGCATGACCTATGTTTCAGGTTAGGGGATTGAGGTCTCTACTGAGGACTAAAGAGCAGGCTTGGAAAAAACATTCTCCCAAGGCCCAAGGTATAATGACTTCACTTTAAGTACAGAAACTAAAGGAGGAAGAAAGGATCAGAAAGATCAAGTACTTATTCAAGAAATACTTGACAGAAAATCAGGGGTTCTGACAATACATCTTACCAGAGATTCTCCATCTCCAGAGGCTAGAAGGAGAAAAGAAAACATACTTATATTACAATGATACCCATGTTCTAACATCCACACCAAAGGGAACTCAGCTGGCAGACAGCTCTCTCAGACCCCCACCGGAAGTACCTGGTGAACATTTCACAAGTTCCATCTGTTACTATTATTTCAGTTAGATAAGGCAGTGGGAGCCGGGCAGTGGTGGTGCACACCTTCAATCCCAGCACCTGGGAGGCAGAGGCAGGTGGATTTCTGAGTTTGAGGCCAGCCTGATCTACAGAGTGAGTTCCAGGACAGCCAGGGCTACACAGAGAAACCTTGACTGGAAAAACAAAAACAGAAACAAACAAAAAACGGCAGTGGTTCAAAAAGGCTGAGAGTTTGAAGGATAAGCAGAAGGTAGGTAAATCAGCTGCCCTATTGGTATCATACAGAGACTGACCCTGAACACTATACAATGCTGAATGGTAGATGTGTATCTGCTATGGGGGAAAGAGAAGAATGTGTATTCTGCTGATGACCCTGCAGATGGGTCTGCAGCCTTTCACCCAAGGATGATGATGTACCCATGAGGGTCTACAAGCAAGACCATCAAAGTGGTGCTGATAGTCACCAGGTCAAACATGTGGGCTTCTTACCACACCCCCATGAAACCAACCATAGTTACCTGGTGGATGATTTGGACCTTGACTAGCAATGTGCTGGAGTAGACCTAATGCTAACTGTGGTGACAGCATTTCTTACAGGGCTCATGTCATTTGTTGTTACAGCCTGACAGTATTCACTGATACAAAAACATAACATTGGGTGTATGAACACCACCCAAAAGAGGCAAGGAACAGAGTCTGAGGGCTGGACCCTGACTCCCCAGTGACAAGCACCACAGCACACACCTTCTAGGCCAGTTCTGTAGGCTGAAGGTCAATGAGGACTACACTATCTAGTAGTGTTTCCATCCTCAAATCTATAACCCAGCCGCTGGGCACCATCCTCCTTTCCTGTTCCAAGAACTCATCACTTGATACTATTGTATGCTGCCTGACTAAAATTGTACCCACTTCCTTATTTTCTCCTCTTCAACTTCCTGAAAGCATTATTTACTGTTTTATATTCATTTACCTTTAAAACGCAGTCTGGAAACTGAATAAGCTAATTTCAGAGTTGTGCCACTATAAAACATCACCCCTAAAAATCACATCTGCTTATCAATTCCACTTTCACTGTTGCTTTAGGAACACTTTTAGGGAGCTGAGCATGGTGACAGTTGCCTTTAATCCCAGTACTCAGGAGACAGAGACAGGCAGATCTCTGTGAGCCCCAGAATAGTCAACAGAACAAGTCCCAGGACAGTCAGGGCTACCCAGAGAAACCCTATCTCAAAATAAAAAAAAAAGAGAGAGTGGTTTTAGGAAACTTCCTAAGACAGGGTGTCACTACATAGCTTTAGTTGTTCTGAAACTCACTATGTAGACATCCGCCTGTCTCTGCCTCTCAAATGCTAGGATTAAAGGTATGTGCATCTGCACTATGCCCATTCGAGAAGCCGACTCTTAAAAGGCAAGGATCCTCTACCTGGGCCTCACATAGCCAGCCTGGTTCAACATGTATGTCAATGTGTGCTCTAAAGGAATTTCTTCACACAGGAAACTTGAGCACGAAGCTTATTCGTATTTACTAACGTAACATACTTTGTATTTTGTGGGTTCAATGTTAAATCATAGAAAATGGCCATTACAACAATAACATCACCCAAATGTCCCATGAGGTGCACATAGTGGACAACAGCAGCAGCAAGCTCTGGGACAAAGCAAAGCTAAGTGCCCAGATCCAGAAATGAACCTAAGGTCCCCTGAAATAAATATTCAGGGATGAATATTTATTCATGTCTAGTGATGGTCCCTTCAGGGAAAATGATAAGAAAATGCCTCATACCCATTCTCTAACACTAAGAAAGGGTCTGGCCAAACACCTTTCCAATTACAGAATTACTATGAGACTGTCAAGACAGGAGTCCCCAAGTAGACTGCAGTCATTACTAGGCTCAAGGTCCCACCTTTATTATATAGATCAGAAAATGAACAAAAAGCTTCAATGTTATAATTCTGTTCCTAGCCTTAAAAAAAAAAAAAAAAAAAAAAACAACCTTTATCACATAGAAATTCCAGCCGGGCGGTGGTGGCGCACGCCTTTAATCCCAGCACTTGGGAGGCAGAGGCAGGCGGATCTCTGAGTTCGAGGCCAGCCTGGTCTACAGAGTGAGTTCCAGGACAGCCAGGGCTATACAGAGAAACTCTGTCTCGAAAAACAAAAACAAAACAAAACAAAACAAAAAAACAGAAATTCCAAGCAACGCCCTGTCTTCTGTCAAAATGTATAAAACTAGGGAAAACTGAATTTATAAGAAAAAGAAGTTGGACTGGTGACTCAGATTTGTAACTGTGACTAGCCTGAGCCAGGAAGGGTCCTGGAGAATCTGTGCCTCCCTTCTGCCTCCAAAGCTGGCCTATGCCCTCCATATGCCAAGAAAAGTGGTCATCTCCTAAGGCGCACACACAATTTCTAAAAGCTAACCAGACACAAGGGAACAGAACAAACGTTATACAGCACACAGAGCTGCCCCTACCCACCTTTCAGAGGGCTGAAGAAGTTGAAGAAGGACTCATTGGGCACTTGCTTGGTGATGGTTCGTACGGTGCCCCGGCCCTTGTGCTTCTGCTTTTTCTTGATGGTTTTGACTGTGACATTTTTTCCTTTCTTCCAGTCTATTGTACACCTGCAGGGACAAGGCAGTTGGTACACTCACCCCAAGAGAAATCCCACTACTGTCCAGGAAGGAAGACAGAGTCCTATGGAACATCTGACACCACTCATCTGCAAGCCAGGGAAAAGAACCCCAAAGTCCATCGGTATGGCAGCTTACAAGAGCTAGCCTGGTTCCGTCATGCTCAAAAGCCTTACAGCATTCTTCCACAATAGTTCATAAGGATTCCGAAATGTCCTCTGTGCAAGACCCAGTCAAGTCCACAGAATAATCAAGAACTCATCATCACCTGTTTTGTCTGAGCACACTAGGGTTACCACTAATGTATTCCAACTCAGAAATCAACTAAGTGACCAGGACAGCAGAGGCCACTGTCTCACTTCTGGAAGCTGAATGGTGTCTGCTCAGGAACACACGAAAAAGTCAAGCCCTCTCCAACATGACAGACTGGCCATTGAAAGAAATCTCCTCTAACCTAATCCTGAATACTCAAAGCCTTTGAATCAAGTAGGACCTGAATGAAGCCCAAAATCATTTTAGTGGTATTAACAACACTGAGTGATTTACTTCAACAGTCAGTTTCCCAGTGAGATAAACCACAGGAGTCAACTTCCAGCTGCATCTCTATTGAGTGTCTAGAAACTAACACTGTCATTTATCAGGTAGCAAATTCCATGCCATATTCCAAAGCTGTCAGTGAACTGTGACATGAATTGAACTTCACCATTCAACAAATACTTTTTCTCTTAAGAGTTTAGGGCTGGGGCAGGTGAGACGGCTCAGTGGTTAAGAGCACTGACTGCTCTCCTGAAGGTCCTGAGTTCAAGTCCCAGCAACCACATGGTGGCTCACAACCATCCATGAGATCTGGCACCTTCTGGAGTTTCTGAAGACAGCTACAGTGTACTTACATATAATAATAAATAAATCTTTTAAAAAAAAGTTTAAAAAAAAGTTTAGGGCTTTGCTGGACACAATGGTGGCAACAGCCTTTAATCCCAGCACTCTGGAGGCAGAGGCAGGTGGATTTCTAAGTTCAGTCTAGTCTATAGAGCAAACAAGTTTTTTAGGCAAGTCAGAGCTACCTAATTACACTCTGTCTCAAAAAACAATCCAAAAAAAACCACTTCGGGGTGGGCTGGAGAAATGGCTCAAAAGACCAGTATTTGCTTCCCAGCAACCACACAGTGGCATTACAACCATCCTCAACCCCAGTTTCAGAGCATCTGATGTCCTCTTTCAACCTCTGTGGGTACCACATGCATGAGGTACAGATACAGATACACATGTGGACACAACACTCATACACCTTAAAAAAACACTTGGGGCAGAGGACACAAACCAGTGGTAGAGCACTTGGTCTTCTATGTAAAGGTCCTAGGTTTAATCTCCAGTGTCACAAAAAAACAAACAAACAAACAAACAAAAACCCAAACCTTCAATTCCTGGTCATCTAATGGATTCAAAGCCTGGTCCCATTCAAACAGAAACTGAGGACAGGCTTCCAAGTATATCAGAACCTTAAGACACAAAGACACACCTTCGAGTTTTGGCCATGTCCACATTTCAGCTTCCCCAATACAAGCTACTGTAGACAATTTCTGAAGGGCTTTTAAGTAGTTCCAGGCTTTAAAATATATTTTTTTAAAAATTATTGCTGGGTGGTAGGTAATGGCACACACCTTTAATCCCAGCACCCAGGAGGCGGGAAACAGGTAAATCTCTGTGTTTGAGGTCAGCGTGGACTACAGAGGGAGTTCCATGACAGAGAAACCCTGCCTCACTGAATAGCTCTAAGTATAAACTTTGTGTGTGTACTGTGCCTCTGCATACATGCACAGGCCAGATGCCAGGCAGAAGGTATAAGGTGTCCCCACGTCCTGTCCTCTCCTAACACTTTTCACCCAATCCTTTGAAGTAGGGTCTTCCTGAACCCAGGGCTTCTGTTTTCTTTACTAGGCCCACGATTCCCAGCAATCTTTCTGTCCTCTGTACCCTCAAAGTTGGGGTTACAGACATATGGCTTGTTATGTAAGTACTGGGGTTTAACCTCTGATCCTTATGATTACACAGCGATCTCTCTGGCCCCTAAGACTTTTTTCTTTTTTTTTTTCCTTCCTTTTTTTTTTTTTTTAAAATTCTTTTTCCAAGACAGGGTTTCTCTGCATAGCTCTGGTTGTCCTGGAACTCACTCTGTAGATCAAGCTGGCCTTGAACTCAGAAATCCACCTGCCTCTGCCTCCCAAGTGCTGGGATTACAGGCATGTGCCACCACTGCCTGGCGACTTTTTTTTTTTTTTTAAAGATTTATTTATTTAATTTATGTATATGAGCACACCATTACTCTCTTCAGAGATTCCATTACAGATGGTTGTGAGCCACCATGTGGTTGAACTCAGTCAGAACCTCTGGAAGAGCAGTCAGTGCTCTTAACCACTGAGCCCCGACTTTTTTCTTTTAACATCATTCCCATTTTTTATCTTTTTCTTTGTTTTACACAGATTTTACTTTACAGCCTAGCCTGGCCTTAAACTCTTATGCACCACCCCCACGCCCCACCCCCGACTCTTCATTTTAAAATTCAAAACCATTACTGCTTTTGTTGCAAAAAGACATATTTCTTACCCATCACAGTCCACAATTTCAGGACCTTCGAAAGAAAACGGGTCGGCCTTGTCTGGCTCTGACTTCATCTTGTACGTTTTCGTCAGGACAGGGTTGGTGAAGTAGTCATTGGGTTCAAAGTGAAACTCTAGCACAAAAGACTGAAGCAAAAATCCAGAGTAAGAACTACCTAACATCTGCACAAAGAACTTAGGGAACCAACTCACAACACCATTACCTAGCCCTTCCTACTAAGATCAACACTGGCAGCCCCACCCCACTCCATTCCCTCTCTGTATGAAATCCCGATCAGATTTCGTGCTTTGCATTGAGTGAAAACAGGATCCTTCATGGGAAGAAAGTAGAAAGGACAGTGTCAGCTGCTCCGGTGAAGCTGCACAGTACTTCAGAGAGCACACACTATTTGCAGAAAAACAGGTATATCAAGTCCAATGGCAGCAAGGGAAAAAAAACTAGCCAATTCACAAATATGTAAACAAAAAAAAAAAATAAATAAAGAAAATGGGATGGTGCACACCTTTAATTCTAATACTTGGGAGGCTGAGCCAGGCAGATCCCTGAGTTCAAGGCCAGTCAAGGCTACACAGAGAAACCTGGTTTCAAAAAAAAAAACAAAAAACAAAAACAAAAAAAAACACACACACACAAAAACAAAACAAACAAAAACAAAAAAACCCCATAGAAACCAAAAACATGCAAGATGATTTTCTGAAGCAAAATGTACCAAACAAACCAACCAACCTCTGTGGGACTAGGTAGTACTCTGAGACATATGCCTATTCATGTAACCAAAAAAAGCAAATGTAATTGACCTCTATAATAATCATCTGTGATTTATTTTGGGGGAGGGGGCAGTTCACTCTGATAGAATGATTATCTTGTGTATTGTATGGATGTATCATCTGTCATCCATAGGCTTTGTTAAAAAGCCTATGGTCTATGGCTTAGACAGGAAATAGAGGTAGAACAACTGGGAGAGAAAGGATTCTGGGATAGAGCCAGGAGGGAGATTGGCCAAGAAGCTGTGAGAAGGACGTATGGAACCTGAACACAGGTAACTAACCTTGTGGCAAAATGTAAGCTGGAATGAATGGAATATTTTAAGCTATATCTAGTCAGAGACATGCTTAGCTATATGGCCAGGGTATTTGTAAACATATTTTGAGTCTGAGTCCTACTTCTGGAAGCATGGGACTGGAAGGAAAGAACTGGGCCTAACTTCAACACACTCTAGTCTAGCTGATCACACTCACGGTAACCCTTGCCTCAGCAGGGAATGGATGGAATCAGTCCTCAGAAATCAAACAGCCTACTAATAAGAAAGGAAAAAAACAATCTGATCTAGCTGAGAGTAAGTGGGCTCATGATTTATATTCCAAGCACCTGGAAGCTAAGGCGGGGGTGGGGGGGGTGGGGGAGGGATTGCCATGATTTTCAGGCCTGCCGGAGACATACTGTGAATGGTCTATATTAAAAACAAACAAAAACAACCAGCCAAGGTAGCATATGCCTATAATTCCAGAACATGATGAGTAGCACAGGCAAAAGAGCTACAACTTTGAAGTCAGCTTGTCTATATTCTGGGTTAGCTCAGGCTACACAACAAGACCCTATCTCAAAACAATGAAATAGTTCATACGAAGGCAAAAGTACAATTGAGTCTGGATGAACTCAAAGTAAAATAGCAGAGTCTCAAATCTGTCTATTTGAGAAAGGTAGAGATCAGGTAGCACAGCCAGAGCTTTGGGTGGGAAGGAGCTTCTGTGGCCACGTGAATAAGACCACGTGGCCTGACCAAGAAAGGCAGTGAACACAATGGCCTAATCTTCAGAGTTGACAGCCAAATGTAACTTTTATAAAGGAAAAAGGGATGGGATATATACAGCTGCCCCCAAGGACTGATCATAAAGAAATCCCACCCACTGTTCTATCTCCACCTGTTAACCAGGGCCTGGGGTAGAAATGAGAAGACAAAAACCTCTAGCTTCCTCCCTCAAGATCCCTTGCCTATCTCTTAACAGTGTGTGTCTCCAAGACCTGAAACTGAAAGCCACTAGCCAGCCAGTCAGTCATGTGTCACTGGAAATCCTTTAGCACTGGAATGGAACCCACCAGCCACAGCAAGGCTGACAGGTTACGAACAGTGCTCCTGAGCAGAGGAGGTGAGGCTCAGCAAGCATCAGCCCTGCACAGCCTAGGTTAAGCCCAACTTCCCAGAGGCCAGACCACATCCCATGTTTGAAGCTGTTTTAGGGTAGTTTCAGTCACATCTACATTGGTTATTTTAGGGAAGTTACTTTTCTTAGTATCTGGATTTCTGAACCAGTGTTGTTCATGTTTGTATATGTTCTTTTAAGTAACCTCACTGTGCTGTTATTTGGGCTGATCCCCGACTCCTATACTCAAGTAATCCACCTCTCTCCTGAGATTACAAGCTCATGCCACCATATCCTGCGATTTCCCATGTGACACCTAGTAAAAGTATGGTATGTCAATCTTCTCCACCAAACAAGAAACTAAATCAGAGGCTGACCAGCAGCCCAGCAGTCAAGGCAAGGTCAACTTGGCACTAGCCTGTACCCAGCTGGCTGCTTAGCCTTGGGACACGGTATGATCTATGTTACTGGCCAAATGTGTCCATTACCAACTGCAGCAGCAAGAAAAGTCTGAGGAGCAGGCTCACTTTGAGTGACAAGAATCAGATCTTTTGTACCTTAGTCAATCAGTAAGGAGCTTGGTCACTACTCACCATAGGCTGTCCAGGGTCTGAAAACTTCACTTTAATATCCTGCAGGTGTTTCAAGATTGGCTCATCATATTCCTAACAAAGAAAGAGAGAACCCTAAACCACAGTCCACACTTCATGGCAGTCACAGCTGCATGTGTCCCAGATGTTGGGTTCTTCTCTCTACTGGCATTCTGGTCTTTGTCCTGTGGTAACTTCTGGAAAGCAATGCAAATCTGTTCTCTATGTATCTCTGGTGGCAGCAGCAACATACCAAGAATCAGCTGCCACCCACCTTTCTCTAGGATGTCATAAATGCTAGCTGCAAGGAAGTCCCATGCTCTCCTGCCACCATATGACCCTATAGATGGCACAGTACTACCAAGACTTCTGGTCCCCAACATCTAAAATTACAAGTACAAGGCTTGGCATCAGGAGAGATGGCTTAATTACATGCTGGTCTTCCTGCACAGTATTAACCAGGGCAATTAATAACCCAAATCTGCATATGCCACTTCTTTAAGAACACAATATGTCAAAACTTAACATACAAGAGCCAATGGCAGCTGGGCGTGGTGGCACACGCCTATAATCCCAGCACTCTGGGAGGCAGATGCAGGCAGATTTCTGAGTTCGAGGCCAGCCTGGTCTACAGAGTGAGTTCCAGGACAGCCAGGGCTATACAGAGAAACCCTGTCTCGGGAAAACAAAAAACAAAAAACAAAAAACAAAAAAAACAAATCCCCCCCCAAAAAATTATATAAGAGCCCATGGCTCCTTTTGCTCTATGATTTACAATGACTATTACTTAGACTTGTACAGTAAAGAACCTACATGAGAAAAAGCTAAAGGAATGAAGACTTGGATTCTTGCAATGACATATTACTTACAGGTTAGGATGTTAATTCATTCGTCCTGAGGGTGGCATTGAGTCCCAGGATTTAAAGTTCCAAACCTCTAAGAACTAAGCCCACTCCCTAAACGCCATGTCCCAATTTTGAGGGTTTTTATTTTTTTAGACATCACAGAATAAAAACAAACCATATTAGGTATTTAATGGACAAAAAAAAAATCAAAAGATAGTTCTGAAAATAGGACACACCAAAAGCAGTCACATCTCT
Source organism: Apodemus agrarius (assembly GCA_964023405.1). Classification (NCBI taxonomy): domain Eukaryota; kingdom Metazoa; phylum Chordata; class Mammalia; order Rodentia; family Muridae; genus Apodemus; species Apodemus agrarius. The sequence goes on from OZ030005.1 coordinate 138,728,626, forward strand.
GACACCGATAAAGGTGTATGGAGCTGTACACCAATATGCCTGCCACACTATGCACCTGATCTGAATGGCCAGTCCAGCAGCTTATCATATATCTACTGCCACACCAAATGGGATGTCTGAACATCTGATGAGAACCAATATGGAGAATAAATACATGCATATATACTCCCATTAAAGTACCAACACTCTCCAAAAGCAAAGCAATGTTACCAACAAGCCCTATGCCCCATTCCTCATGTTTACCAGAGCTGTCAGAAAGCTGGCCAGTCCACACATACAACAGAGCTAGGTAGCCTACTACTTAAATACTACATTGGAAACTACCTCATTACAACCGAGTTTGACTTGGTTTATCCCCACCTAGCAGTGTGGGCAACAGCAGAAGAAAACACAACTGTCCCCATCAACCTGACTCACCCACCCCTTCCTTTATGCATACTTCTCATCCCATAAAGCCAAAGACACTGAGTCACCTGGAGCATACATGGATCATGTGAGGAGATTCTGAAAACACCTCTCCCCAGATTCCCTGTGTTCACAGGAAGAACTTTGTGAACAAGGTCTTTGGCGTGCAGTTCTGGGCTCTATAGGAGGTATAGAAGAGAAGCCTCTCAAGCTCTGGTGTGGGCAGAATTGATAACCTTGCCAAGTACTGCCAAAGAAAATCCAGCTTCCTCCAACAAAGGTCTCTCCCCTAGGGATCAAGTGCCCAAGTGCTAGCCCCCAAAAGGAGACTTTTCTTTTATTCATCTTAAAGGACCTCCCAGCAGCACCCAGGTAATTAGTGTGTAACCACGACCAGCTAATGTCTCAACATACAAGAGTTGTACATCACCCCAGTCTCCCACAACCCACCTGCTCACCAGGCAGAAGCCCCTCCCTTACCTGCACCAGCTCACTAAGCATGTCCACATTTCTGAAGATGGTGAACCAGAACTCGGGGATGCCTTTGGGGTTCAGCTCTTCCATTGTTGCTGCTTCTTTCTCAGCTATGACTACTTTATTCTTCATATCTCCCTACAAAACAGATTTTTTAAAAAAAAAGTCTTTGAAATCAAAATTTAACACAGTTCAAGGACTTACTGTCAGACATTATTTTAGGAGCCATTACACAATTTCCTTTTCCTCCTGTGTTTCCAAAACATGGAGTTGGAAAATGTACTCATGATACTATGTCCAAGTATAATTTCACAATGAATGTCCTATCGAGGGGAGAAAACAATGGGCATCGAACTGCTGCCAGACTTGTGAAAGACTGTTCAGTTTGGCTTGGTGAGCTTCCTATCATCACACAAGAATGAAAACTGCAACAGCTTCTAGCAGACACATATATGGAGTCACATCCATTACCACAAATGTGAAAAAAAACCCTAGTCAGGCTAGGTATGGTAGTTGACACCTGTTATTCCAGCACATGAGAGGCAGAGTCATAAAGACTGACATAAATTTGAGGGCAGCCTTGTCTATATACCAAGTTCCAGGCCAGCAAAGGCTGTCTCACAAACAAACAAAACAAGCACACAAAACCCAAGAAAACCTGTTTGTTGCAGCAGCACTGCAATCAGTAAACTGTTCAGCAACTTGGGTATGCAGTTCCCAGAAAACAGAGCATGAGGGTGTATGTACAAATACCATCACCGTGATCAGATAGGACATGCAGTACCGTGGAAGGGAGGCTTGTAACACAGCCTCAGGAAGAAGGTAGGTCAAAGGAAACTGAACCAAATGAATTCTGAATGCTTATGATAGCCTGTTATGTCAGAACAACATCCAGAGGTCTTTAAATCATCAAAATGGGCCTTTTCTTGGATCATTAGGAACAAACTAATGCAAAGCCATAGCTTCTGCCAATGTCTAAAAGCAGAACACTGGCCCGGGGTGGTGGCATGTGCCATCTATGTTTGTTTAAGACCAGCCTAGTCTACACAGTGAGTTCCATGTCAGCCAAAGTTACATAACGAGACCCTGTTTCAAAAAAAAAAAGGGGGGGCATTATATATAACTATAAAAATTAAATATATTTCTAAAAAGCTCACTGAAAGACTGTTCTACTGAACCAAAGCTATCTGTTATCTAAACACAAAATTAGGCAGACAGGGACTTTGGTGTAACTCGGTGGTAGAAAACTTGCCTTTTGCTTGTGTGCCTCTGGGTTACATCCCTAGCACCTTAAAAAAAAAAAAAAAAAAAAAAAAAAAAAAAAAAGGCAAACAAACCACCAGGATACAAGTTAAAATTAACCTTGTACCATGCTAGATGTATGTGGATGAGACTGTCATAGAAAATAGATAGGATGTCATGATGCTGGTCATTCAATTACCTGATGGTCTAAAGAGAGAGTGAGGATGAGCTGCCTGAGGCTCCAGATGGCCCCTCTCTACATGTGCCTTCCTCCCCACTGAGGAGGAAGATGTGCAGTTCCCATCCATTGTAACCCCCTCCTCCTCTAGCCTTGGACTTTCACTTGTTAGCTTTGTTCTAGAGACAGGGTCTCACTATGTAGATCATGCTAGAAATCTGTCTGCTTGTCTAATGCTGGGGCAAAAACCATGTTCCACCATGCGTTGCACACTACAATTATGCCTACCTGATCTGTATTTCAATCCTATGCTGCACAGACCACTGAGAAGGGGTCATAACTCACTTGTCATGATAACTGAGCACACTGCCTCAGATGCCATAGTGTCACCAAGAACCCAGTGAAGAGAAGAGAACTATTGTAGTCCCACTCTACAAAGCTTTGTGGACAGAAACCATGAAGCAGAACAAGCCCTTGAATTCATTTCCCAATATCACAAAAATAATTCCAGCATAGGCAGGTGGATTCTCTGTGAGCACAAGCCCAGCCCCATTAAACAACACTGCACAACAGAAACTTACAGCCAACTTGTCATCCTCCTCATTCTCACTGTGCCACGCTGACTCTGCATCTGTGGGCTCCACGTCACCAGTGATGAATTCTCTTCGCTACATAAAAAGTCAAGAGTCCATCAGCACATTAGGCTCTCTACAAACTCAAAAGCTAACATGTTTACACAGGCCACTGGAAAGTCACAAATTCCCTATGTGGTACCGTGACCCACAGGAGTCACTGCATGAGGCAACACATTAACAGCACGCACCTTGTCAAATAGAGGCTGGTACAAAGCTGCATACTTCCTCTCCAGGTCATGAACTTCCTCGTAGAACTTAGCTTCTATGTGTGCACACCTCACCTGGAGCTGCTTCAGAGCATTAATTCTTCTTTTGACAGCTTTGGGTAAACTATGAGAGAACAAGAAATAAAACACCTAGTGCCAGCAAACAACTACATATACACATACAATAAGCACCCTGATCAGAAAGAGGTGCTAAAACCCTACTTGCAAACAAACCAACAGAAAAAAATGGACTGCTTGCTGGGCAAGATGGTGTAAGCCTTTAATGCCAGCATAGGCAGGTGGATTCTCTGAGCACAAGCCCAGCCCCATCTACCTAACTTAACAAGTTCTAGGACAGCCAGCCAGAGATATATAGAAAGACCATATCCCCCCCATCTCCCCCCCTCCCAAAATCAATCCCATAATATATCAAAAGCAGAAATAGGGTATCAATTTATAAAACTGCTCTCTTGTCCCAACTAAACTGGTGATGAAAAACAGATCAAAGAGCATACTTGCAATCCCACCATGCAGGAGGCTATAACAATAAGAGTTTCAGAAGTTGAATGCTATTCTGGGCTGCACAGAGACCAAAGAGGAAAAGTATAGGTCAAAGGTAGAACACTAACCTAATATGCAGATAGTCTTTGGTCCAATTCCCACCACACACAGGCATATGCACCCACAAACACCACACACACACACACACACACACACACACACACACCACACAAAAAACAAAAGAGGTGGGATCTGGGCATGGTGATATACACCTATAATCTTAATACTTGAGAAGTGGATGTAGAAGGATCAGATGTTCAAGGCTTGTCTTGGCTACAGAGTAAATTCAAGCCCAGACTAGGCCACCACACAAGATTTTATCTTTCAAAAAAACCAAAGACTGGGGCTGGAGAGATGGCTCAACAGTACTTGCCACTCTTACAGAAGATCTGAGTTCAGTTCCTAGCACTCATGTTGAGTGGCTTAGAATTACCGAAAACTCTAGCTCCAAGGAAATCAGATGCCTCTGGCTGCTATGTGCCATCTGCACTCAAGTATGCATGTACACACATACACATTTGTAATTTAAAACAAACAAAAGCCCACCAAGGAGATGGCTCAGTGGATAAGGGTGCTTGCTACCAAGCCTAATGACTTGAGGAGTTAGGTCCGCAAGACTCACAAGGTAGAACGAGAAAACCAACTCCTTTAAACTGTCCTCTGACCTCTACATGCCCACAATAGAATGAAATAATAAAGAGCAAAAGCAAAACTCCCATACAAGGACCAGACACAGGCTGGCTAACAAGGACTCAGGCATGTAGGCCCTGATGTTAGAACTGGACAGACACATGAAGTCTACAGACACCCTCATAGAATTCTCTCTCCTAATCACGCCAACTAAGAGTTTGTCTTGGTTCCAGAGTTTCTTTTTCTCTTTGTTTGTATGAGCACTCTTAAAATCAGAAGAAAACAAAAAACAAAAAGAAAAACAGAAACCAAACAAAAACCATGCAGGGAAGTGGTGGCACATGCCTTTAGTACCAGCATGCAAATGGCAGAGGCAGGTGGATCTCTTGAGTTCTGAAGTCAGCCTGGTCTACAGAGCAAGTTCCAGGATAGCCAGGGCTACACAGAGAAGCCCTGTCTTGAAAAACCAAAATATGAAAGGAAAGAAAAAAAAAGAATTTAACCTATAAAATTGTTTAAATTAAAACCCCCAAATACCACCAGGTGAAAACGCGTTCACAGCAAATTTGAATACAGGTCCACATAATCAGCCAGTGCTGGCCCAACAGATATGTGAGGCTGCATTCTCACAAGCTATCATCACCCTGTGCCTCTGTCCCAGTGAGCAAAAACCAGAAAACCAGACACCATTCTCAACTCCCTCACTACAACCTACCACCTACTCCACCAACAAACAAACAAACAAGGAAAGCTGAACAGGACAAAGACAAACTGTACCTACTGAATAGAGTAAACCCAGAAAGGCCTCTACATGGACACAAGGAAATGTGCAGTGTCTCCTCCTATTCTAACAGCTAAGCCTTATCCAACTGGACAAGGAGTCTGAGGTGGCTCATTTCTTCAAAAAGGCAGAGGCCCTGAGAAGCAATGCCTCTTTTTTTACCATACAACAGAGCCAGGACACAGGCCTCCTGACAAGGGTAAAGGTACAGGTGTCCTACAGCTGACCAGATAGCACACTAGCTTACTAGCCGAGTCCTCTATCAGCCACACAGTGGCACTGTGCACTACCAAGCAGACAAGATGAACTGCTCCTGAAGTATGAAAACCACACTTGCTCCTACGCTATGGCAAGATGTTTGCTCTGTTGCATGACTGGCTATGTACTTACGTTTCTATGTAACTAGAAGGAGTGTGAGAGACGTTGTCAAGACGTTCCTGCAAAGCTGCCAGCACTTGTGGATTCTGCATCACCTGGTCTGTGAGTTTTTCTATGAGGAGTTGGAAATGGGAACAGAGTTATTTAGCAGCCAAGAACCCAAACACCAACCGGGATCTCAGGCTCGTCAACCCAAGCTACTCAAAAGGTTGAGCAAGGAAATGCCATTCCAAGACCTTATTTCAAAATAAAAAGCCACAAGAGTGCTGGACTATAACTCAATAGTATACTACTTGCCTAGCATTTGAAGCTCTGGGGCTCAATACTACAAATGTCTGTTCGAAATATAGTCCCAGCTGGGTAGAGTAGCACAGGCTGCTAATCCCAGCACTCAGGAAGGAGAGGCAGGCAATCTGAATGGAGGTGGGGCAGGGGAAGACTAGACTACACGAGTTCCAGAACAGCCAGGGATACAGAGAGATCTACATTGGGCTATCTCAGAAAACAAACAAAAAAGTAGTACACATCCCCTATTGCTTTTAAGCCAGCACTCTGTATAAGAAAAGAGGCCTGTGTTGGGTCCAGATAAGAAGAAACTGTAGTACCTCAGACCATACTTGCTTTAGTTCCTCCCCCAGCCCCCAAGCCCCAGACAGGGTTTCTCTGTGTAGCCCTGGCTGTCCTGGAACTCACTCTGTAAACCAGGCTGGCCTCGAACTCAGAAATCCACCGGGCTCTGCCTCCCAAGTGCTGGGATTAAAGGCGTGTGCCACCACTGCCCAGCCCATACTTGCTTTAAAACAAACAAATATATAAACCCTCAACTCATGTTTACTTATCTTTGCTCCTAATTTCTAAAATACTTTAGAGTAAAATACTTTGTTTAGAGACCTGTATCTTAAAAGTAACTTTTTGCCTGGCGGTGGTGGCCCACGCCTGTAATCCCAGCACTTGGGAGGCAGAGGCAGGCGGATTTCTGAGTTCGAGGCCAGCCTGGTCTACAGAGTGAGTTCCAGGACAGCCAGGGCTACATAGAGAAACCCTGTCTTGAAAAAACAAAAACAAAAACAAAAAAAGTAACTTTTGGGGGGGGGGGAACAGAAGCAGGTGGATCTGAGTTTGAGGCCAACCTGGTCTACACTGCCAGTTCCAGGACTGCCAGGGTTACACAAAGCAACTCTGTCTCAAAACAAAACAAAAACGTATTTTTTGTTAATCACCCCAGTGGGTGGTTGGTGATTGTCAGAGGCTCTTGCCTATAGCCAGCCCAGGCCCTGAGATCACTACCAACTTTCAGGGGTTGGTAATTAACTCTGGTCACACCTTGCTCCCCGTCCCATTGGTGTTTAGAAGCCAGGGAAAAGGACAAGATTAGCTTCTAAAGCATCCACCCACTTAGTCCAAAGAGATGGCTCTCCAGAGACTGCCTGACCTCTTCCTGGAAAGCCCTTTCCCCACCCAAACCTACCTGCAAAAACTACTCTGACAGCCGGGCGTGGTGGCGCATGCCTGTAATCCCAGCACTGGGAGGCAGAGGCAGGCGGATTTCTGAGTTCGAGGCCAGCTTGGTCTACAGAGTGAGTTCCAGGACAGCCAGGACTACACAGAGAAACCCTGTCTTGAAAAAAAAAAAAAAAAAAAAAACAAAAAAAACAAAAAACAAAAACAAACAAACAAAAAAAAACTACTCTGACTTCCTTCTCACATGCCTTTGTCCTGAACTTGTAACTCTGAGCTATTATTTAGAACCCATTTCCCAAATAAAAAAAGGAAGACATCAAGAGAATAGGAACTGTACTTCACTAGGTGATAGAGCTGAACAAGTCCCCTCTCATACAATCCATGCCCACCTGGAACTTAAGACCCTCCTGCTTGGACTCCCAAGTGCTGGAATTATACCATGGTCTACGCACCCAGCTCAGAGATAGATAAGATTTTTTTCACTATCATTATTTATGTATTCAATCAGATGTGCACTGTACATGACTGCATGTGAATTTACATACACAACAATACTTTTTCATTTTGCTTCAAAATAAGCAGGAGAGGAAAGTTGGGTGCAAGTCTGGTTAACATTCTGACACCCAGGTCATTTATTGTAACAAAGTGGTTCTGAAGAAGAGACTCCCATCACACATGGAAACCCTCTATAGTCACTGCTTCACCCATTGCACTGACCTGTATTACTGGCATTTTTAGCAGCTTCCACAGAATCTGCAGGGCCTCCATCTGAAAGACTAAAACAAGTTTACAAAGTATTATGAACAGACTCTCACCAACTAGCATTTTCAGTGTTTATTCAGTGTATTAGGGACATGTATAGCAGGAGACTCCAGCTCAGGTGAAGAGAACACTAGCTGGGCATGCTGCACCACGCCTTTTATCCCAGGACTTGGGAGGCAGAGGCAGATTTATCTCTGTGAGTTGAAGGCCAGCCTTGTCTACATAGTGAGTTCCAGGACAGATAGAGCTACATAAGTCCACCTTGTCCCCCAAGGAGGTAGGGAGACAACAAACAAAAAAGACAACAGGGTCACATATGTGTTATTTAAAGGAGACTTCCTCCCATCTAAAAAGATCACATCCACCCAGCTCCCTTTCCTCACACTCAATACAAAGGCTGATCTACATAGGTCTAACTGTAACCCTTGCCAAAGCTTCTTAACCTTTCCTTTCTGTTTTGAGACAGGGTCTAACTCAGTAGCCCTGGCTTCCTATGGTGACAATTGTGAACCACCACACTTTGCCTCATTTTATCTCTAAAATCACATGGGAACAGAGGCAGGTGGATTTCTAGGAATTTTAAGCCATGCTTGTGCACACAGGGAGTTCAAGGCCACCCAGGGCTCCTACACATTGAGACCCTGTCTTAAAAACAAAACCCAACAACAAAAATTATATGCATGAGTATGTCCATATGTGGGTATGTGTAATGCCAATGGAGGCCAGAAGAGGACATCAGATCCTCCAAACTGGAGTTTGTGAGCTGCCTAATGTGGGTGACGGGAACAAAAAGTTAGGTCTTTGCAAAATATATATTCTAAACCACTGAGCCATCTCTCCAGCCTGCTAATTTTTATTTTGACAGTCAATCTCTTAATTGTGTAATTGGTCTGTAGTGCTTAAGCCACACTACTGGAACAACAAGCTACCCTCTGGTCAGCAGAGCACACAAGTGGCCTTGTATAGTAGATGTGGTCACAGTGCTCTGCCAACCATGCAGCATCACCAAAACAATGGGCTTCACAAACACAGGCCTAACTGGCTACTAAAGAGCCATGTATACTTTCCTGAAGACAAAGTTCTACAAACCCTTCCAGTGCATCTCTGAAATGAAAGCAGAGGGAGCTATGGAAAAACGAAGGGCAATTATGAGCAAAATTAATGACACACATGTATGAAAATGATAAAATCTATTATTTTATATGCCAACTTAAAAAAAAATCAAAGCAACACTCAATCAACACTGACCTTGCATATCCTACTAAAAATCCTGCCCCTGATCCCCGGTAGGTACGTCAAATTAATGACACGACTTCACTAAAGGTGGGGAAATAGGGATTAAAGGCTAGAGAGCACAGAAACTTCACCTGAGACAGATGGTGTCTGAGATCAATTTCTTTGCCAGCAAAAGGGAGAAAAAAGCCGGGCGGTGGTGGCGCACACCTTTGATCCGAGCACTTGGGAGGCAGAGGCAGGCGGATTTCTGAGTCTGGTCTACAGAGTGAGTTCTAGGACAGCCAGGGATACACAGAGAAACCCTGTCTCCAAAACAAAACAAACAAAAAAAGGAGCAAAAAAGGCCATTACCACTTGAAGTTTAAACTAATTAACTTTGAATTTTACTTTCTGAAATATGGTGAGCTCTAGCTCCCTACCTAAACTTTGAAGTCTAGTAAATGAAGTCCATTTTGGCTTACCTGTTTTCTGCCATCTGAACGCCTTTGTCCCCTACAAATGAGAAAGTTCACAATTACATTCACACACACACACACAAATGTATTACTCATCCAGCACCATGATGGCATTCCATCAGTCAGGGCAGTTGAGGCCTTTTTGCGGGTGAAGGAAATGGAAATGTCCTGATGTGACCTGAAGTTAGATGAGCAGGTACATGTCTAATCTCATATACAGGTACACTTAAGATCTAGGTTTCACTGGACATGGTGCATTTCTTTAATCTCAACAACTGGGAGGCAGACGCAAACAGATCACTGTGAGCCTGAGGACAAATAGGGCTACACAATGAGACCATGTCAAAAAACAAAATTAAAATGAAATGAATTCCTTTCATGCTTTACTTTTAAAAAAATGTTTTTTGAGACAAGGTCTCATGTAGCCCAGACCGGCCTTCAACTTGCTTTGTAGTTGATGACGCTGCACGTCTGACCCTCAGCCTCACATCCCCAGTACTAGGATGACAAGTATACACCCTGCATGCTGGGCTTATGCAGGGCTGGGTATAAAACCCAGAGCTTCATGCATGCTACACACTGAGCTAGAGCCACAGCATTCTTTTACACTAAAGTGACCAGACTTCAGAGTAAGAAAACAGAATCCTAATCTGCCTTCTCTCTACAGTAAACCTAACAGATCCACATAGCAACTTACTCATACAATTCAAAAGCACTGTTTGAACTGTCTCTCAAATACACAGAATAATCCTAATCTATCTTTTATGCCAACTTTCCTGCACTGTAAAAACACCATGAGACACTCATCATGACCACTCTGTAAGAATACTTGATCTCAAGGCAGTCTTCTTACTTCAATGGGGTGTGATGAATTGAGACAACCATACAAAGTCCTTCCCTCACTCTTGCCAAGTGTACATAATGAGACCTTCTGAAAGCTATGCTCCTGCAAGGAAAACAGGAGACAGGAAAAACAGTTCCAGCAAGAGTGATGGGCAACTGTTTTAGAGGTAATTAGCTGAATTTTCTATTAGGTTTTTATTGTTTCAATAAAAATTGAAAGGAGGAAAGGGTTTATTCTGCTTACACGTCCACATTGCTGTAACCACCAAAGGAAGTCAGAACAGGGAACTCAAGCAGAGCAGGGACCTGGAGGCAGAAGTTGATGCAGAGGCCATCATGGATGCTGCTTACTGGCTTGCTCAGCCTGCTTTCTTATAGAACTCAGGACCACCAGTTCACTCATGATCCCACCCACAATGGGCTGGGCTCTCCCCATAGATCACTAATTGAGAAAATGCCTTACAGCTGGATCTCATGGAAGCATTTCCTCAGCTGGGACTCCTTCCTCTTTGATAACACTTGTGTCAAGATGATACACAAAACCAGCCAGTACATATGACTAGTCTTTTAAAAATTAAGTTATTTTATGAAAGCAAAAAGAGTAAGGCAACAACAGTACTGCAGATGACCAAACCCACAGCAACAGAGCAGCTTCCCACAATCAGCTTCACTTCCACAGACCCTATATCTTCTCTGGAGTCCAAACTTAAAGGCCACAAGATCTACATTCCGACAGCTACATACAAAGTTCACCATTCTCAATGCCAGCAAACATTATTGCCCAGATGTCCAACAAGGCTTTTCTACTGTATACTTTTGTTTGTGGTCTCCACTGAACACCTTAGTCAAATGTGGTTTCCCACCTCTTAGATGGCAAGATTTTCATGTACAATTTCTGGGTTAAAGAATGAGCAATAAATACTGAGCTGGTTACACAGTGGTATTCCTTACACTTTGGCTCCACAGTTACAGTATCCATTACCTATGACTAAGGGCAGCTTCTCTAGACCGCATTCCCAGCCCACCACCCTTTCCCAGCTGAACAGCAATCCTTAGTATATGAGTTACACCATCAAAGACTGAGAAGCCACGCCCACTTTGAAGCAAGTGTGAAGGTCAATTGCCTCACTACAGTGGTTCAGCTAGCCAGCCCATCTCTATGATGCATTCATACAGACTATCCTACCCTGTGATTCTATCCTCTGCAGACTGAGAGCAAGGCAAGGCAAAATGCCAGCACATGCTCCAGCACCATCCATTACTGTGTTTACCAAACACTGAAAGTCATAAAGAGCTATGCAGGTGTTGAGAGAAACATCCATTTTGTTTTTAAGGTTAAAATGACAGGTTTAATACTGATTTTATGAAGCTATAGCACAAAGCCTTATTAGGCAAACTACTTTTAAAAGGCATCAAGGCAGGCGGAGGGAAGACGATTTATGGGACTTATAGGGAGGGGGTAGCCGGGAAAGGGAAAATCATTTGGAATGTAAACAGAATATTAAAAAAAAAAAAAAAAGGCATCAAGAGCCAAACATAACGATGCACACCTGTAATTCCAGGACTTGGAAGGTATGGTTATGCTGGCTAAATGGCAAGTTAGAGGCTAGCCTGGGCTACAGAAGAAGCTGTCTTAAAACACAAAACAAACAAAAACCGTAACAATCAAGTTAGATTATGACAGTCATCAGGGGATACTAATAAAACACAGAGGTTTAGGTTCACTTCTTTCTTTCTTCCTCTTTTTTTTTTTTGCTCCAAACATCAAAAAATTTTCAGAAGAAAAACGTTAAACTTTTATAGCAAAATTTAAACTGGCCATTTCTTAAAGATTAAAAAATAAATCAAACGGGCCGGAGTGGTAGTGGCACACGCCTTTAATCCCAGCACTTGGGAGGCAGAGGCAAGCGGATTTCTGAGTTCAAGGCCAGCCTGGTCTACAGAATGAGTTCCAGGACAGTCAGGGCTACACAGAGAAACCCTGTCTCAAAACAACAACAACAAAACCCAAAAAAACCAAATCAAACAAGCAAACCTTTTATGCATATGAATGCCTGACTCATGTGTAGCATATATGTGCAATACTCAAAGAGGCCAGAGGAGGGCACCAGATACTCCTGCAACTAGATTTACAGGTGGTTTTGAGCCTACATAGGGAATGAGAACCAAACCCAAGTCCACTACAAGAGCAGCCAGTGCTCTTAAACATGAACACCTAAACTGGCACTCCTGAAAGACAGAGAGGCATTAAGTTGTGGAGTGGCACCACATTTCACAAAACCTACACTTTTATATATTATGTCTTCATAAAAGCCATAGGTCTTCAAAGTCTTATAAAGCAAATGATTACTATTAACCTAAACTGACCTGGAGAGACAGGTCAGTGGACAAAGGTGCTTGCCACTAAGCTTGATAATGTGAGTTTGATTCCTGAGTCCCATACAGTAGGAAAAGAACAGACTCCCAGAAGCTGTCCTCTGACTTCTACTTCCAGCACATATGCGTGTATGTGCATGAATATAAAGGAACTCTAAAGCACAGTAACTTGGTTCAGTCTGTGCAGGCTGACCTGACCCAGAGAAGCTAAGGATGTGTAACCAGGTCTTACAGGACTACTGACTTGCAACTTAGGATCATGTCAAAGGGGCAAAAACATTCCTGTTTTAAGAAGGAATCAGGAGGGCTGGAGAGACAGCTCAGTGGTTAAGAGCACCGACTGCTCTCCTGAAGATCATGAGTTCAAATCCCAGCAACCACATGGTGGCTCACAACCATCCATAACAAGATCTGTTTCCCTCTTCTGGAGTGTCTGAAGACAGCTACTGTGTACTTTTACACTAAATAAATAAATAAATAAATCTTAAAAAAAAAAAAAAAAAAAAAGGGGAAGGCCCTCCCCCTACAGTGGTGGTGGTGGTTGGGGCATTGTTTGTGCGATAGACACAGAGATCACAAGACACTTTCTAGGAGTCAGTTCTCTCCTTTTAACCATGTGGAGCCAGGGAACACATTCAGGTCTTAAGGCTTGGTAGTAGACACCTTTGCCAGCTGAGCCATCTTGTTAGCCCGTAATATTTTTAAGCAATCAGATATTAGATTGGTCACTGCAGGTGCTAGGTGGTGCTTTTCTGCTTGCTTTTGAAACTTCTCATTAGTGAGGTTAAGTACCAAAGAACTTACAGGAGGGCAGAGCATGTCCACTGACTCAATGCAGAGTTCAGGGCTTAGCAAAGGACTTGGCATGAAACAGGCAGTCAGATATCTCAGCCCAGTTAACCCCTGCATGTAAGTACCATGGTACTTTGAACATCTTGGCCTATCTCTCCTAAGACATAAGATGAGGACATTTCCTTAGTCATCATATCTGCTTACAATATGTACTGAAATATCTCCAGCAGAAAACAGCAGGTCATCTCACCAGAGATTTCTAAAAGCCAAACCACCAGGCTTCAGGAACAAAGGAAATATGATTTTTTTTTTTTGCCTCAAGCAAAATGCTCGTCTGGTAGAAGAGGTATCTCTGCAGCATGTGGAAAAGTTATAAAAATATAAACAAGCAGTTATTAGGACAATTTTCTTAATCCAGCACTGGCTATCCCTTCTTGTTGTTAAGTGGCATTTTCTTCCCCCATATTTGAAATTACAAACCACCTGCCAAGACTCTGGTGTCTCAGACGTATGCTCCTCCATCTGACTCTGACCTGCTCCCATCGCAGAAGGGCAAGACCACTCACTATTTGCTTTACACTGGAGACCCTAGACATGTGCTAGAGATCTTGCATGAATAAGATACAAAGTTACTCTCAAATAACTGAATGTGATAAGTCATAAATATCTTTTGTATATAAAGCTCAGAGCTAATCTCACCTCACTAGACTGAGTTTCCTAGATACAGGATGGAAGCACACTGTTACAACTGACAGAACACAGAAAAAAGGAACTTAAGGCTGTTCAGCAAGCAGTCAGAATCAACAGGTAAAGTTCACAAAGCCAGCTTCTGTAGTCTTCACACTATAAAAATACAATATACCCCCTGTTATTATAAAATTCAACAGCAGAGCTAAGTAAAGCAGGTGAGCTTCCTCTTCAGAAGACAGGGACCAGACTGCTAAATGAAAACAAATCTACACTATCAATAGCTATGTCTTCAAAATGCCTACAAGTCCATTCCAAGACTCTATTTACCCATTTTTACCCACCAAAACAGGCCTCCTAATATATGATCAACAACAGGTCTCCGAACTGTGGTCTAGGAAGCCTCCATGCTACCACTATCAGGTAGTCCCTAGCAAAGACTGAGGGTAGAAGGAAGTCCCTGCTATTTCCCTACCTTCCTCTACTACAGCAATAGGTGCAGCAAAATGACATCAGCTTCGATTCTAAATGCCTAAATACACTTCATCTTTCTTGCTGTAGTACTTGCTGGCCTTGAGCTTCCTGCTTCTACCCTTTAAGTGCTGGAATGCAGATACAAGCCAACACACCCTCTTATACTTCCTTTTTTTTTTTTTTTGGTTTTTCGAGACAGGGTTTCTCTGTTTAGTCCTGGCTGTCCTGGAACTCACTCTGTAGACCAGGCTGGCCTCGAACTCAGAAATCCGCCTGCCTCTGCCTCTCAAGTGCTGGGATTACAGGCGTGCGCCACCACGCCCGGCTCTCTTATACTTCCTTTTAAGTAAACAAAAAACCTTGTACTCACTGGTTAGAAGTCCCCAACAGCTCATTACTACAGCCTCTTTTTCAAAACAGGTCACCTGGGCCTGAATCCAAGCAGCAAAAGTACTCACCAATCTGCCCATTTCACACTGAGAGCCCTAGACCTTCACAGATTTAAACGACCCTTTCTTTTTTCTTTTCTTTTCTTTTCTTTTTCTTTTACCGAGACATGGTTTCTCTGTGTAGCCTTGGCTGTCCTGGAACTCACTCTGTAGACCAGGTTGGCCTCGAACTCAGAAATCTGCCTGCCTCTGCCTCCCAAGTGCTGGGATTACAGGCGTGCGCCACCACCACCCGGCTAAACGACCCTTTCTTAAATTTTAACTTATTTATGTGTATGGTGATTTCCCTGCTTGTCTGTGCACTATTTGCAGAGGTCAGAAGAGGGTGTTGGAACCCTGGGACATAAGTTATAGACCATAAGTTATAGGATCTAGCTACCTTAGGAGTATGGGACTCAAACCTAGGTCCTCTGCAAGAGCACTCAAATGATCTTAACCGCTAAGCCATCTTTTCCACCCCTAAATTAACTCTCTTGGCTAGAAGTTTTTTTCTTTCAAAAACCAAAATTTTAGGTACTGGCAATTTTATTTTTATACAAATACAACATAAACGTTTATGCCCAACATAAAGACAGCTAGCAGGGACTTAGTATACTTTCACTAACAAGAGGCAAATAGGAAAAAAAAAAGAGTGAGATAGGATCTTGCTGTGTTACCATGAAAGATTCTAAAGAGTTCCAGAGCAGCTGGGAATATAAGTGCATACTGCCACATTTACCTTAGTTGAGGCATTTAAGATTCAAGTACAAAGTCAGACCAAAGTGGTGAACTACCTCATCCGTAAGAATACCATCCTTTTAGAAGTATTACTTATTGCCCCCTGCTAAACTGTATATACTCAATTACACAAAGCCAATGGCCAGCTCACAAGCCATAATGGCCACGATTTCTGAGAAGATCCCAAATATATATATTTCTCCCCAGAACTCTGGTAATGAAATTCCAGAAAATGATAAAATCGCTATTATTTTCACCAGTTATTCTATATTAACTGAAGAGCAGTTCCGGATTTAAAGCTAAAACATCAAAATGTGTTTAGATATTATGACACTGAGAACCAATATTGGTTAACTAAGGGAAAAAAGACGGACAACTGAGTTTTACAGCATCTACTTTAGTTAAAGGCATAAACGGATACAGCTGTAGACTACCCCCGACAAGTGAACCATCCCTCTTTAATTCTGGACTATAACCTAGTCCTATCAAAGCCCTGCTTTCTTTGAATCTCACTGTTCATCTGAATGGTATTTGTTTCAATACGGTATTTATTTAATAATAAATATTTATTATTAAGACTGAGCCAGATTAAACCTGTTTGAATGAATGCAAGCTACCATCACACTTAACCTATCAAGGACTTAATTTGCAATAAAGGTCCAACACTCCTATACCAAAAAACCCACAACATTCCAAAACCCATTTCCTTTCGAGCTTTATGACACATTTTGAACTTCCAGAATAGTGATGCTTATCTGCCAAACCTACAAATATTCCACAAACCGAACCACTTCTGAACCCAGGCGTTTCTTGCTAAAGCACACTCAGCCTGTTGCACCTACATCGCGTATTATTGTGAATGGAGTTAAGACACGTCAGGAGCTTAAAGGAGCCCCTGGTGTGTAGTAAGCAGAGATTAGTCACCGAGAGGAAGCAACTAATGACAGAAAGGCGGCAGTAACTTAAAAGCATGTAACTTTTGGACCGAAAACTTGAACTTGAGTCTTTTTGCTGGGGAATATACGCATATGCTCGTTAAGGCATCGTACGCGCCGGAAACTCCCGCGGAAATTCCTCCAAGAGACAGCAAAACGGAGTTGGAGGAAGTGCAGGCCAACTTGCCCCAAGGATACCCCTGGGAGAAAGGGTACTGCTGGAGACCCTGAACCCGTTAGGGGCGCACGGGTCTGAAGGCTCAGTGTGTCACTAGGCTGGCTCCGCCTCCACCGCAGGCTCAGAGTGAGGTCTGACCAGGGCACTGTGCGGAGAGCATGCAAAGCCCGGAAGGGCGAGGCGGCGGCCCAGTAGACCCCTTCCTTTCCAGGCGCGGTTTAAGACAAGGCACACCCAGGCCCACCTCCGCCGGGGAGGCCTTGTCCCCTCAATGAACCGCCTGCGCGACTTCGCGTAGGCTCTCGGGCGGCGGGAACAAAGCGCGCTGACCTTCAGCCGGGGGCGGGGCTGCACGGAGGAGGGACCGGCCCGCCATCCGCCGCCACCCGCCACACGGACCTCAGACCGGGTCGCCGCCCGCCTCTGGTCGCCGCCATAGCGCGTCGGCCTGCCCGCGCCGCCCACCCCCCACCCCCCGCCTCCACCTCCTCCGCCCCAGTCCCTCTCTAGCCGCCCGCCGCGCCGTTACCCGCCAGCACCGCACCTCGCGCCTCCTGCGGTAGTGGCGCCTGTCCTAAGCTCGCTCCGGGGCTGCGCCGCCGTGGTCGCCAACAAAACTACCTGCCATTGGCCGTATCGCCAGGCTCCGCCCTCTACTAGCAAAATGGGCGACGAATGGACAACAGAGCTGTTTATCAACTGCACCCGGGCGCTGGGAGAGGCGGCATCCAATCAAAACCTACTGAGGGGGCACGGCGTCGAGCCCCAGCCCGCGAGCTATATGTAGATAGAGTAGTGACGTGTATTCCAGCGCACGCGCAGTTCCCTGCCTCTTTAAAGGGGCTTCTGGGAGCGTGTGTAGGACTTTGGGGCTTGTAGCTTGAACTTGCTACAACCTCTAACTAAGATTTGAGCTACCTGGGCCATTTCGTCAGCGCTCTCCACAGATTATTTGCAACCTCCTGCCCTCCCCTGGCCTGGGGAAAGCACCGCCTACTTACCAAGGTCTTCTGGCCCTCTGTCTACAGTGCCTGCCTGGCCTGGGACTACCCTTCTGATAGAAAAGTTAAGCACATCTGTACTAGCTGGTTTTGTGTGTCAATTTGATACAAACTAGAGTTATCTGAAAGGAGGAAACATTGAGAAAATGCCTCCATACCATCTAACTGTAAGGCATTTTCTTAATGATTGATGGAGGAGGGCCCAGCCCATTGTGGGTAGTACCATCCCTGAGCTGATGGTGGTTTCTGTAAGAAAGCAAGCTGCGCAAGCCAGTAAGCAGCACCCCTCTATGGCCTATGCATCAGCTTCTGCCTCCAGGTTCCAGCTTGACTTCCTATCCTGACTTCCTTCAATAATGAACAGCAATATAGAGGTGTAAGCCCTCCCCAACTTGCTTTTTAGTCATGGGGTTTTCATGGAAGCAATAGACAACATTTGATAAAAAATAACTTGCTTGCAGTAATGTGAGTTTTCCTAACAAAATCTACAAACAGGGTAGTTGAAAACAAAGCTGGGCATGGTGGTGCATCTTGCATGTCTTTGATCCCAGTACTCATAAGAGATGCAGGTGATAGAATGAACAGTTTGTCACTTTAAGCTATATAACCAGTTTTGGACCGACCAGTCTGAGCAACATGCCACCCTGTCTCAAAAAGAAACAAAACTTAAAATGAAGCGTGGTTACTGAGGCCAGAAGGTTTACAGCATTATTTTACTGTATTTCTTCTCTCTCATTCTTAAATTATGATTAAATTCTTAAATACTAATTAAACTATGTATAATCAGTTTCACTTACAAAATTAAGTAAATAAGCTCATATGTTTTTATTACTTATATTTTTTCCTGACATACATCAAAATATAAGTTTGTTTTTTGGTTGGTTGGGGCTGGTTTTGGTTTTCCAAGACAGGGTTTCTCTGTGTAAAAGCCCTGGCTGTTCTGGAACTTGCTCTGTAGACCAGAATGCCCTTAAACTCAGAGATCCCCCTTCCTTTGCCTCCTGGGTGCTGGGATTAATGCTGTGCAGCAACACCCTTCATTTTTATTTGGGGAGTAGATGTGGGTAATCAGACAAGTATTGAAAGTAGTTTGGTAGCCAGGGACTCCATTTGATTTGGACTACACATATATCCCTCTTCTAATAATGATCTGTGCAGTGTAAAAGTCCCCCAACATATTTCTTTAAATATTAAATAAGATAGCAGGCAGTAGTAGCACACACCTTTAATCCCAGCACTCAGGAGGCAGAGGTAGGCAGATCTCTATAAATTCAAGGCCAGCCTTGTGGGCCTGTCACAAAGTATTTCTGATCTGTACTACTTACTTTTGGATACAATTTCCTTGCTACCTTACAATCTGTGTGTATCTTTATTTCAATCCCTTGAATAAAAGCTCAGACCCCAACAACTGGTAACACATTTAATAATGATACTTCATTACTTATTATCTTTGAGACAGGGTCTATGTAGCCTTAGGCTGTGAACTTCTGCCTCCTAGGATTAAAGGTGTGCACCCCCATGCCTAGATTAATAAGGCTATTTGAATACAGGCTGAAGCATAGGGGTTAAAAGAGATGCTTAGGCTGGGCGTGGTGGCGCACACCTTTAATCCCAGCACTTGGGAGGCAGAGGCAGGCGGATTTCTGAGTTTGAGGCCAGCCTGGTCTACAGAGTGAGTTCCAGGACAGCCAGAGCTATACGGAGAAACCCTGTCTCGAAAAACAAAAACAAACAAACAAACAAAAGAGGTGCTTAGAAGGTGGGGGGGGTCTAAAGCATGACCCCCTTTTTTTTTCTTTTTCTTTTTTTTTTTTTTTTGGTTTTTGGTTTTTGGTTTTTCGAGACAGGGTTTCTCCGTATAGCCCTGGCTGTCCTGGAACTCACTCTGTAGACCAGGCTGGCCTCAAACTCAGAAATCCGCCTGCCTCTGCCTCCCAAGTGCTGGGATTACAGGTGTGCGCCACTAACGCCCGGCTGGCCAGCATTTTCAAATTCAAATCCTATCTATTTAGTAGTGTCAAGCCTACTTTCTGTCATGGCATCTACCCCACCTGGGGAGTTAGTGTGGGTGTCGATAAGGTGGGAGGCGCCGTGGGAAGAGGTGCTGGCTCCTGAATCTGATGGAGGTGTGTGAAGTCTTCCCCTGTGGTGACTTAACTGGCAGGTAGGGAACATTCTTTCACACACACCCCTCCCTATTTTCAAGGCCTTAGAGAATGCTGTACTGCTCTTCTGAGTAGCTATGAGCCAGCAGCCCAAGTTGGTGGCTTACTAACTAGAAATGCACTTTGGAGACTAGCAGGCTGAAGTGAGTACGTGGCAGCTGTACTCCAGTGAGGTTTGGGATGGGGCCTCTCTCCTTGCATTCTCCACTGCTTGGTGCTCCAGACTGTGCTTGGCTGGTGATTGCAATACTGTGATCCTAATTGCTGTCTGCACATGGCTTCCTTAGGTCCAAATCCTAGGCCTACTCTCATGATTTCATCCTGATAGGATTGCACATCTAGGGCCATCTCGATGTCATGTGCACAGACACCAGGAAGTGGTTCTTCTATGAGGACTCCTGTGCATCTCACTTCACTTGATGTTAAAGCAGAGTGTTAATAGATGTCCTAGTTGTCTGGCTGTGCGGATGCTATCATCAGAGGTTAAGAGATAGGGACTCCTGGGTGAGACCCCTAACTAGCTGTTTGTTGACCCTGGGTGAGACCCAGGAAATGGGACTGTGCCCATTTCCCCATGTGCCTACTTCAAGAGGCTTGGGGGTGGGTTTAGAGAAACACCAGGTGAGTTGTCAGCTTGAGGCCAGTATTAGCAGTTCTCATTGACTTTTGTCCACTTATGTAGTAATGACAAAACAAAGAATCCAACTATCCAATGTCCCAGCAATCAGAAACTGCAGCTAGTAGATCCCTTTAATCACACCCCTCAGAACACACCAAGCCCATGGGGAACATCTGGTCCCACACAAGCCCCGCGCTCAAGAAATTGAATGCTGAGGGAAGCCAGCAGTAATGCAACTGTGGGACTTATAAGCTGAGCTAAAGACCAATTCTGGGAGCTCCCCCTTATCCCGCTCCAATACAATTAAACCCAGGGCTTTGGCACATGCTAAGCAAGCACTCAAACACTGAGATATATTTTTCAATTGGCCTCATCAAAGTGCCCAAGCTGGCTTTGAACTCCATGATCCTGTCTTAGACTCCCAAATAGCTGGGGATTACACAGCCTGACTGCCCCACCACACCTATCTCTAACAGCCTTTTGAGAGGATAGAAGGACCTGTTGAGTTCATAGGTTCACTCAAGGCTTAGATGCCACCTGAGGTCTACTTGCCTGCATCTGGAGCAGTCCATGCCCTGGCTGTCCCTCTAGGCTCCTCTCCTAAGACTTTATTGCTGACAGTCCCCTCAGGTCCTTGGCTTCTAGCCAGAACTCCCACCATCACTGCTGTCTGCTTCAAGTCACTGGATTATGCAGTTCTCAACACCTGCTTCTTGCCCTTACCTTCCTGTCTCTGGGAGTGTCATGCTTTTGGAGGAAAGGATTCTGGAATTGATAATGGCTAAAGCGTACAGTAGCCA
The DNA here is from genome assembly GCA_964023405.1 of Apodemus agrarius. Classification (NCBI taxonomy): domain Eukaryota; kingdom Metazoa; phylum Chordata; class Mammalia; order Rodentia; family Muridae; genus Apodemus; species Apodemus agrarius. The sequence continues at coordinate 138,750,066 of OZ030005.1, forward strand.
GCAGCCAGCAGCCAGCAGCCAGCAGTGTAACATTTCATAGGTCCTATGACTATCTCAGGTTGGCTGTTGTCCCTACCCGGTGTAGAGGAGCCCATAAAGGAGGTGTCCTCAGGAGCAGGTGCCTCTGGTCCACTGATGTGACAGGGATTAGATATGAAGGTAATTCTCAGACTGTAACTCTAGCAAGGATCATGCTGGTACCTAGTGACTCTGGGTACTCTGGCCTCTTCTGAGTGTCTGTCCTGGAATTTTCCAGCAGGAATTTGAAGAACCCTGAAACGTCAACCTTCCTGAAGAGCAGTTCTATAAACCCCTCAAGATGTCTGCCTCAAATTACAACATAAAGCCATTACCTTCTTCAATAGAGTGGCTGTGATTTTCTGCAAGAGCCTCAGATGGAGTGAGTTTCCTCATAAGACTTTTTTTTTCCTCGTAAGATGTAGTAGTCATTAGCCCCTCATCTGAGAGCCCAGCCACTTCTTCCTGCACCTCCCTCCCTGCTATATGTAACTATGCTTCAGCTGCACAGCTTGGCAGATGCTCGTCTATAGAAAGTAGAATGTTAATGATGGGGGGGAGGGTGAGACCCCATGTACGGGGAAGCCACGCTGGAGTGAGCCCGCAATGGCGGCTGTTTGGGGATTGCCCATGCCTCTTTAGTCTCGCTTCACTCATGCTCCCACAGGCCCAGGCGAACTCATTGACTTGTTAAGCTAGACTCGGTGGAGTCTCTCACTCTAGGCTGTCATTCCTTCATTGACCTGGTGTGGAATTAGGTAGCAAACTGGGTATGGTGGTTCATGGTTGAGACCCTGTAACTCAGGAGGTCAAGGAATGGCCACAAATTTCAGGAAAGTTGAGGTTACACCATGAGTCCCAGGCCTGTTGGAGCTATAGGGTGAGGATCTGTCTCAGAACAAACAAAATTAAATGACAATTTCACTTGCCTATAGGAAGACCATTTAGCTCTTGGCCTGGAACAGAGATTCTAAAGGTGTGTGCCACCATGCCTGGTTTTAAGCATATCCTTTATAGTGTTTTCATGTTTAATGGGCATGGTAATTGAATACAGTTAGGGTGGAAAGTGTTTTTCTATGCATGTTTACTGTGTAGCAATTGGACCAACATTCTGTTATCCCAGATATTTATTTTGGGAACATCCAACAGTCCTGTCTAGTGTTTTAATTAGTATTTTTTAAATTGTATCTGTGCCTGTGTGTGGGTTTATGTACCTGTGTGCTGGTGCCCCTGGAGGTCAGAAGCATGAGATGCCCTGGAGCTGGAGTCACAGGAGGTTGTGAGCCACCTGAAGTGGGTCCTCTCCAGTCCTACTAGGTATGGGGAAAGACCGACCTTCCCCAGCCTCAGTTACGCTACTTGGATGTTCTCCACACACTGGATGGACCCTTGTTTCAAACTTCTGAACTCTGCTTGTTAACATTCTCACTGGCTGTGTAGAACCAGAGTTGGGGCAGGGCCTGGCACTCCCCAGAAACCTCTACTTCTGTGTTCCTCTGTACATTTCTCTGCATGTATGGGTGTCTGCATCTTCTCTTCCAGCAATACCAGCTATAATTAACTTACACTGCAATGTTCCATCCTGCATGACCAGAGGCAGACATTAGCAGAAAGCATAGTTACTTTTTTTTTTTTTTTTTTTTTTTGATTTTTCGAGACAGGGTTTCTCTGTGTAGCCCTGGCTGTCCTGGAACTCACTCTATAGACCAGGCTGGCCTCGAACTCAGAAATCCGCCTGCCTCTGCCTCCCAAGTGCTGGGATTAAAGGCATGCGCCACCACCGCCAGGCAAAGCGTAGTTACTTTATCATGTTCTATATCATGTTAAAAAGGCAGGGTTGCCCTGTTACTGCCATCTCTGCAGGTTGGATTTGAAACTATCACTTGGGCATCAGACATGTGGGACCTTTGAAGATCTGCTACTTTCTCCCTTAGCATAATGGCCATGAGAGCCAGGTTATGGCTATGTGTCTCTAGGTTGTCCCATTTCTTTGTGGGCAGACTGTGCCCACTGCTGTAGGAAAGGGAGGGCATTTAGGGCCCAGAATACCCTGCTGCCGCACTCTGGCAGCTTGCCCGTCTGTACTGCCTGGAAGGACCATTTTAGTGCCTCCGTCCTGATCTGACCAACACACAATGCACTGCTATTCCTTCCCTTCTTGGGTTTTACCTTACACAAGACTCTTGGCTACTGCCACCACTACTCCATTTACCTTACACGAGACCCTTGGCTACTGCCACCACTACTCCATTTGCTTTGCCTCACATAGCTGGGGTTCTACTCAGTGGTCTTGCCTGCATGGTCATACCTGCAGATGCTAAGAGCAAAGCTGCTGTAGCCCATGCACCCCTCTGCACTTCTGCAGCTGGCACACACTGAACTAACTCCTGTCACAGGCTGACTTACGGCTTTGTAACATCTCTATCCTACACTCTCTGGGAATCTGTCTCATCTCCTCACAGTGACATAGGTAGGCCTGAGATGCTTCTAATCAGACGCGCAAGGAGGGATTGTGCTGACCTGTGGGGTTCCATCCTAGAAAGCCACCTGGTAGCTTCTCTCAGGAAGTACAGCTATGGAGCCACAGCTGCCAGACTGGAGATGTGGTCACCCTGAAGCCTCATGAGACCGGAGATACAAGCTGCATACCTCAGATGATCCTGTCTGATGACTATTTGAATGACATTGTATGGCCTCCTGCAGTCTCACACTATCATACTCTACAATACATGCCTATGGTACTCCAGGCTGGCACAGGTATCTCCAGGATAGTTCTCAACAAAGTCTGTCGCAGGGACAGAGGCAGGATACTTAGAGCAGACACCAGCATACCTGCCACATGGGATCTGTGGCAACTGGGATCCATGACTGCCCCTGGTCTCTCTAAAGCTACCTTTTACAGGTGCCAGACAGGCTCTGGCTGCTGCATATACCACGCCCCTTTTATTTTTAAATCAGAGAAGGCTAGACACATTCAGCACAGGTGCTGATTCTTAGCAGGGCTAAGCAAACAGGCAGGAGCAGGTGGAGAGGAAACACACTTGAGGTTGGATCTAGAGACCCCCTTATCTTACAAGCCAGTGGTGCTGATCTGGGCTTGCTCTCATAACGGTAGTCCTAGGCATCTTGCCAGAGCCCCACCCCACAGGGCAACTGTCCTGCTGCCACCCTGCAGTTGCTCTGGGAAACCTGCAGTGTGTGTTCATCAGAGCCAGACAGCCAACTGAGTGGCTTTTGTCTGGGGCTCAGAGGGATCCGTTGGGCTGAGTCGGCCGTTTTCCTACTCCAATACCACGAAATGTGCCAACACAGCAGAGATTAGCTCAGCTCGCCAATGTGAGGGAAATTCCTTGGGCAGGCTGGCTGAAGGGGCTCAACTGACTAGGAGGCCTAAGTCGCAAGCTGCTGACCAGGCGCTTGTAGGCCAGCTCTCCAAGTGCTGAGAGGGCAGACCAGGCCTCACCGTTCAGAAGAATTTATTATCAGTGTCCCAGAGCTGCTACCACTGTGCCTGATTCAGGTGTGAGAACAGCTGTAAACATGATCAGGGCACGGGGCCTGAGAAGGTGTGGCCTAGTCCATAGCGGCCAGGCTGGCCAGTGGACCCGTTCTGGGCTGCCGCGGCATCACTGGAGGCTGCCATTCTGCAACATTTGCAGATACTCCTTGTGCAGTTTCTCCTGGGCTTCAAAGAGCTTCTTCAGCTTCTTGGCCTGGCCCTTGCTCAGCTCTTTGCCTTCAGTGTCGTGGGTAGGCAGACCCTGCAAGGACCACACAGATGCCATCAGTTCCTCTGCCCTCTGGTCCTCATCCCTGCTGGCAGGGGACACCTCTCCCTGACTTGGTTGTATTACTGAGGCTCAGCAGCCACACTCTTGTTTATCTAGTGTGTTTGAGATGGGGGACAGATCTCAAGAGAGAGGCCGGCTGTGCAGTGTTGGCCCTTGCCTTTAACCCTGCCACTCAGGAGGCAGAGGTAGGCAGATCTCTGAGTTCCAGGACAGAGTAAGTTCCAAGATAGCCACGACTACACAGAGAAACCCTGTCTCAAAAACCAAAATAAAACAGAAAGATGGGGCTGGCGTCAAGCTGGAGCTTCTCCTGCCTCCACCTCAGACTGCTGGATCACAGGTGTGAGTCTACACCTCTGGGTCTCTGGTCCTTAGTCCACTGTGTATCTGGCACTGGGGCCCTAGCATCTGAGAACAGAGAAAGGTGAGGAGCAGAGTCCCATTAGATCCTGTAACTTCTCAGCTTAGAGGTGGCCAGGCAGATACAGTAATGAATCCAAGGGCCTGCAGAGAGGCACCTCAGGGACAAGGCTGTGGCCTTGGCACGGTGGTTGGTTGGGAGGATCCTGGAATATCCTACAGATTCCTTTTTCTGCCACCATAACTGGGTCTGGGGTCAGAGCCTACAGTGCTAGGGGCCAAAGCTCACCACATAACTGGCAGAGACAGCCCCAACAGGAACTGGATGGTTCCTGCTGTCCTTAAAGGAGACCCACTGGCCTAAAACTTAGATGATGTGGGCTACCAAAGCCTGAAGAGCAAGAGGTTGCCTTACATTTTCATCAAACTTAGAATACTTGTTGATTTCTGACAGGAACATCTCACTGGGTGGTGTCTTCATCTTGGCCAGCTTTGCTGCCTGGAACACATAACACACACAGACAAAATATAAGTCCCAGCCAGAGCAGCCCACGGACCAGAGCAGCCCACGGACCAGCCTGCCCACCATGCTCCCCACTCTACTTCCTCTACCACATGGCCCTTAAACCCAACATAGGTCCAGCAGACACACTGGGATGAAAACCAAAAGCAGGGAGCAGAAGCCCATCTAAGCATCCACTCCAGAGGCCTGGGGGGTACAGTAATCCTGGGGGGGGGCAGGACTGTGGAGCTGGGGGCCCACTAAGGACAATCTGTCTTTGCTGATGCCAGGACACCATCTGAGGGATGCAGGCAGAGGCCAGCTCAGCTCCAAAGGGTGCCTGGTCTAAGCCCAAAGAAGACACAGAACTGTGCAACAGAGCTCAAAGTGTGTTTTTTGCCCAGGAGACCCTACACCCTAAATAAACAAGGAAAATAGTTACTTCTTGCTCCTGTTTCTTCCTGGCCGCCTCCTCTTTCTTCCTCCTCTTCTCTTCTTCAGCCTAGGGAAGCAGCACACGCCTGAGATGTGTTCTTCAGCCACCCTGCTGTTCTGTCAGGGTGTCCTACCATGTCTGATGTCCTACCCATCCCATGGTGCTTGGCCCTGAGTGTGAGCTATCAGCGTTGCTCCTTTCTCAAAGGTCCTCAGGAGAAAGCTGCCCTGAGCCTACTCTCCAGGCTGGTGTCCATCCAACATGGTGCCTGCCTGTGCCTGGCCCCTGGAGCACAATGACTCCAAGGTGCCCATTCACCCATTCACTGCATGCAGAGTTATGATGGTGAGCAGAGAGATAGTGAGTCCTTTTCTAGTTTGAAACAGCATCTTGCTGTATAGCCAAGGTCAGTCTGCAACTCAGTAATTCCCCTGGCTCAGCCTCTTGGTTACAGACATGCATCACTACGTTTACCATGGCAACACTCTTCTGTTCTTTGTCCCATTTGACACCCAAGTCCTTACATGCAGGAACGCTCCCAATCACTGAGAGTGAAGACAAGGAGAGGGACACTTAGAGGATGTACTGACAATGGTAGGGAAATGGCAGCACCAAGTGGGAGCCAGGTGGCACACACACACACACACACACACACACACACACACACACACGCGCGCGCGCACACACACACACACACACACGCACACACACACACACACACAATTCCTAAGAGAGGAGCTTCACTTTAGCTGAGGGATCCACTTGTTCCAGGCAGTATTGTACTTTCTGTCACAGCTCCCACTGAGGGCAACAGCCATGACTCTGCTATTCCATAGCTGTGGGCCTCAACAAGGTGACAAAGAACTCCAGCAAGCTGAGGCATAGCTGGCACCTCCCTGAACACACCAAGTTCATGCAGGCCATGATCTAGAGGTGGTAGCTTCATGCCCTGGAGCTGATCAAGGCCAACTGGGCACTCAAGTTCATCAAGAAGAGGGTGGGGGCCTATAGAGTCACTCACTGCTCTTACAAAGGAACAGGGTTTTTTTTCTAGCACGCTGTTCAAGAAGGCCACAACCACCTGTAACTCCAACTCCACGAGGGTCTGCTATCTTCTTCTGGCTTTCATGGGTACCCACATGTATGTGCATATTCTCATACACACATAGACATAAATAAGAATACAAATCTTTAAAAAGGGACAGAGGCGGGAAGACAGCTCAGTACTGAACAGCACTTGCTGTGCTTCCAGAGTAGTTTCCTAGCACCTGTGTCAGGATCCAGGGCCCATTTCTGGCCTCTACAGGTGACTGTACACCTGTACTCATCTATATTCATACGCATAAATAAAAATGTTAAGGCCGGGTGGTGGTGGCGCACGCCTTTAATCCCAGCACTTGGGAGGCAGAGGCAGGTGGATTTCTGAGTTCGAGGCCAGCCTGGACTACAGAGTGAGCCCAGGACAGCCAGGACTACACAGAGGAACCCTGTCTCGAAAAACCAAAAAAAAAAAAAAAAAAAAAAAAAAAAAAATGTTAAGGGCTTGGGATGTAAAACCAAGAGAAAAAGGAAGGGCCGAGCAACACCAGCAGCCATGAGAAAACTTACCAAGGGCTGAGCCGCCATCCTCCCTGCTGCTTTTCCCCCAAAAAATATTAACACTACACTAAAATAGATAAAACATTTAAAATGTAAACAAAACCAACACTTGAAAGAAGATGGTGGTGCACCCCTGTAATCCTAGCACTTGGAAGGTAATAGCAGTAGGATCAAGAGTTCAATAAGCTAAACCCTGAGCTTAGGATACAGGAGACCCCATTTCAACAAAACAAAATAGAATAAATAGCTAACTCCACTACCACCCTCTTTACATTTTGTGGAGACAAGGTCATGCTATGTAGCCTTGGCTATCTTGGAATGAACTACGTAAACCCAGCTGGTCTTAAACTCAGAGAAGATATACTTTGTCTGTATCCTGAGTGTTGAGATTAACGGAATGTACCACAACACCCAGCCAAAAGGTCCCTTTTCTGAAGTAGTTACCTACCCGGTTAACTTTATTTTATAATTTTTGGGAGTATGTAGGGGGTGATTTCGAGACAGGGTTTTTCTTTGTAGCCCTGGCTGTCCAGGAACTTGTTCTGTAGACTAGGCTGGCCTCAAACTCATAGAGATCTACCTGTCTCTGCCTCCTGAGTACTAGTATTAACCAGGAACTTGTTCTGTAGACTAGGCTGGCCTCAAACTCATAGAGATCTACCTGTCTCTGCCTCCCGAGTGCTGGTATTAAAGTATGTGCCACAACTCTCCAGCCCAAACATCCATTCTTAAAACAACATAAAAATCCAACAGTGTTTTCATACTCGGGAAACCCAAGCCCCACCACATTGACTTACTAACCCTTTTCTTTTCTTCCTTCTCTTTCAGTAAGGTGTCTCTGTCCACCAACTTCACCACTGTTGGCAGACCTGAAAGCAGACAGTCAGTGAGACCCAGGGACTGTGGACTAGCCAGCCTGCCAGGCTGCCGGGCTGTAACCCTGAGCGTGTTAGCTGAGGCCCTAACAGCACTCCTGCATGGGGATCTGGGACACTGCCTTCTGGCTCACACAGACGAAGATCAGCGCCAGGAAAGAAAACTGGTAAAAAGATCATAAAACAGGGCAGGGCTGCAGATCAGGGGTAGAACGCTTACTTGTGTAGCAATGCTTGAGGCCCCGAGAGTCCATCCCAGCACTACGAAAACACAAAACTACGGTAAAATAGGAAGGCCTTGCCTGTCTGGAATCATCCAATGCAACCCATAATTTTAGCAGGTGCAGTGGCTCACACGTGCATCCCAGTCCTTGGGAGGCTAGGCAGGAGAACTGCTATGGGTTCAAGCCTAGTCCGGGCTACCTGCTGTCTCAAAAGACAATATTAAAAACCGTGCACTGCCCATTGTCTTTTTTCTTCTTATTAAGACGAAAGATCCCTGCAGCATACTGAGCAAACCCCTGAAAGGAAATGAGCAGCGTGCTCCAGTCAGCCACTGCTGTCGGTCACCTTCAGACAGGCGCAGGTGGCCTTGGCGAGCTCTTCGTTCCTACCCTGTGTAACTCTTTGAATATAAAAGAGGTGGGTTTTTTGTTTTTTTTTTTGTTTTTTTTTTTCTATGTAGCAAAAGGCTCCATGAAGTCAGAAAACTTGCAGTGAGACGGGGATACATGCAGCTTTATCTCCCAAGAGTGTGAGGTCAGCTGCAATTAGAAAAAAGCAGCTACCCAGCTGCTCAAGGAATCACTCACCTTCGTGGTCTTCAAACCGCACCCCAAGCTCGGGCAGGATGTCATCCCGGAGGGCATCACTGAGCTGCAGAACCTCAAGGACTATAGGCAAGAAAAAGCAGCTCCTTTAGACTGCAGAAGGTCTAGGCCCCAAACCTGTGCTTCCTACAGTGCTGGTGAGTGGGTGCTGGCTGCTCGATTTGGAGAGAAGCCAGGGAAGCCAGAAGGCTACCCATGCCACCCACCAAAGCCACAGAAGTCCAAGGCAGAGCACAGGCTCATAGCTACCCTCACAGCAAGCCCATAGGGTCCAAGGACAGTCAGCTGTTCTAGTGCTGCAGACCACTAATAACATTCTGTGTACCGGCCCTTAGAGATGTTGAGGAGGGAGAAGTCAGGCTGTCCAGAGCCTGGTACGGCCAAACTTTGTCCCATAATGACAAGGCTCTATAATACCCAAATCTATGGTCATTGCTCCTTGGTTGCTCAGCAAGATGCCCGCCCTCCACCCCCAACCAGCTCTGAATGCCCTGCCAAATCAGAATGTAGTTGGACTGAAGGGTCTCTGGGGGTTCAGACTGGGTCTGGTGGCTGGACAGGTCTTCCAGTTTCTACCTATCTCACTTGGAGATATCTGTCTGGTCTGACCACCAGGTGCAAATATGGAAGGGTCACAGACAGGGAAAAACCTACACACAACCTCAGAGATAATATTGTATCTGACTTAACAGAGAGCTTGGTTAGCCTGGTCAGACCTGGCCTGGTCACTACAAGAAGTGGCTGCCCCAAGGTTGAGCAAGAACACACAGGAGAGCAGGAGACAGAGATGCTGAGCCGAGCCAATAGAGCAGGCAGGAGTCAAAGGACTGTGGGTGTGACCAGTCTCTGAAGGTGGCACATTCCTAACCTCTGAGTTGGGGTCTCTGTTGGTGCCAGTACTTATGAAGACCAGCTGCATTACCCTTCTCCGTGGAGGGTAAAGGGATAGATACTAGAAAGCACCACGATCCACAGCAGATACAACACAGATTCTCTCCTGCTCAGGCTGAGACTCTAATTCCCCTTGCACTTAGGAACCAAGAGTCCTAAAGGCTTTAATCATAGATGGCTTTTTGTTTGTTTTTATCCTATTTTTTTTTCCTGGACACAAAAGCTCTGCTTTTCCCTAAAGGAAATACACAGGCTAGGCACTCCACAGCCACCACCTCACAGCGCTGCGATGCTTGCAGGCTCTCCTTAAGAAGCAAACTCTGCCTGGAAATATGGACATCTGCAGTCTGTGGGCTCCCTTCCAAACTGGCTTTAGCTAGCCTCCATCACCACCACCTAAATAAACAAAAATTTAAAATGTCAGGTTGCAGACAGGGAGACAGTTCGTACTTTGAGGACAGAGAGAAGAGCTACAAAGTATAAGGATTCATATTCAAACTCCAGCACCCACCGACGGAGCCAGGTGTGGTGCTGTGAGACTACACTCCCAGCTCTGGAGACAGAAACTGGTGGCTCCCTGGTGCTTGCTGGCCAGCTGGCCATGTGGAATCAGTGAATCTCAGGCCCCAGTGAGAGAATCTGCCTCGTGCAGTAGATGGAGCCTGAGGAACAAATTGACCTCTGGCTTCCACACACATGTATGAAAAAAGCACACACACATTTTATTTAAGTGGGAGAGGGGGTGAGAGAGGTAGAGCCAGAGAGAGGGAGAGGGAGAGGGAGAGGGAGAGGGAGAGGGAGAGGGAGAGGGAGAGGGAGAGGGAGAGGGAGAGGGAGAGGGAGAGGGAGAGGGAGAGGGAGAGGGAGAGGGAGAGGGAGAGGGAGAGGGAGAGGGAGGGGTAGATTGATCCAGAAGTAGAGGAGATAGGAAACCCACATTCCCACTCCCATGGGCAATCCTAGAAAACTGGAAATCCATTCCTGTGAATGCTGGCTGCTGTCCTTAGCCTTGAAAAGGATCAAAACAGGTGCCAGCTACACACGGAGGGACCTCAAAGATGCTATGTTCCATGAAAGGCCAGAATAGGGCAGTCTGCAGCTGCAGGAGCAGCACTGTGTGACAGTGAGGGCCAGTGGGGAGGACCAGTGGGGAGGACCACTGGGGAGGACTGGTGGGGAGGTGGGAGGTGCCGCTGTACAAGGAGCCCTGCACTAAACACTGATCTTAAGATTACTATTGTTTTTAAAGATTTATTTATTTTATGTATATGAGTACACTGTCACTATCTTCAGACACGCCAGAAGAGGTCATCAAACCCCATTACAGATGGTTGTGAGCCACTATGTGGTCACTGGGAATTGAACTCAGGACCTTCGGAAGAGCAGCCAGTGCTCCTAACCTCTGAGACTTCTCTCTAGCCCGTAAGATTACTTTTGTAACAACTATCCACCTCAATAAATTATATGCCTTTCTGAGCCTAGTCCCCTAGTGGAAAAGGCCTGGTACTGTCACCTACATGACTCACAGAGGAAACAGCCCAGGCTACTGGGGTCCCCAGTGTCATGTAAGCTTAGGTCTGAAACTAGCTGCTGGGTCTAGGACCAGGCTGGAAGCCTGCTGGAGGACTGGGCAGGAGAGGCTCTTCTGAATCAGAGGCCACCACTGTCGTGGCCAATGGCATTCCTGCTGAGAAGCAAGCCACGTTGTAATCAGTGTGGCACCTCGTAAGGCCAAGAAACTTCCTTGAACAAGGTTCCAAGACAGAGTACCTCCTGGGGATACCTGTACTCGCAGCAGATGAGTCTCCAGAACCACCTGGCACAAATCGTGGTGTCTTTCTCCTCTCTCTCTCAGACCATACACTTCCTAACTTTGGAGGATGAAGAACTGGTGTGCATGGGCAGCCTAGCACCACCATGTACAAGGCAGAACACTAACGTGCTCCTCTGGCTCCAGAAGGAGCTTCTCTAAGCACCCTGAGACTTCAGCAGGACAAGCCACTGTCCAGTGTCTCAAGCTTAGGTAACCAAGGACAGAAAGGAGATCCAGTGCAAGCCAAAGGGCATGCTGGCTGTGTACAGGGCCCTCTAGCCTGCCTCTATCAGAACAAGAGCTAGGCAGAAACCTGGCCCTCGGCCCAAGGAAAGGTTCTGCCTGAGATGTTCTAAGTCAAAAGAAACTGACCCACTACATTGCTGCCCTGAGGCCCGAGGAATAGAGGAGGTCCAGTGTGGCCTATACTCCATGGACAGCCATCACAGCTAACCCCGCAGACAGTGAGCAGTAAGGCTGAGCTACCCAGCATGGGGCTTTACCTTTCTTCTCTCGGGCAATCTTTCGCACGCCCTCTCTGAATTCCGATAACACCTGCAGGTAGGGCATGACTGTAGACTCGAGCTGTTGGAAAGAATGGATTTGAGTCAGGAGAGCCATTGCTGTTTTGAAACTGAATACCTAACAGTTCAGTGGCTATGCCACAGGATACACGCTGCTGAACCTGGGTCTGGAAGCCCACATGCCAAATGGTATGAGAGCGACATGTGCTGGGGTGCAGCCAGACCCTATCTCCACCCTTCTTGGACAGCTTGAAGAAGAGAACCACCATACTGCCAACCTTAGCTCCAAGTACCTAATAAAGGTGATGTGGGCCAAGGAGCAAAAGGTACTTTGGGGCTTCCAGTATGATACACTTCAGCAGACACTACTCTGTCCATTGCTGACATGATGTGTTCTTCTCAGAACAGACATAGTTTTTAGAAACTTGTCCATACCACCATTTCCAATGGGCTGTCAGGATGCACTGACCACTTGTGGCCACATGCGGGCCTACTGAGTCATCTTATAACTTATATGCACACTAATAGCTGAACAAAGAGTCACCACCTACAATGACACTAAGGATAAAGCCAGTGGACCCAAAACCACACTGGGCAAGACCTAAACAGGAGTCTGAATCTAGAACTATCTTACAGTGTATTTCTCTATCTCTGGAACCAAAAAGGTCTGGGACTTCTGAACAGGGTTTCCCTATATCTCAATTACACAGTGGCTGGAGAGCCAAGATAAGGAAGTGGGAGAAGCACCGGCTGGAAGGCAAGAGAGCACCGAAGTCTGAGCTAACTAGGCCTGGCCCTCCTCCAGACAGACTGAGGGGAAACCGTCTCAAAGTTGCAGAGGCTCTGAACTTCCAGAGTGAACTAGCTCTTATCTCCAACCCCTTTGGACAGCTTAAATAGGCTAGTCACAGTACAGCCAACCTTGGCTTCCAGGACTCAAGGAGACTCCTTGGTAGAGGGCAGAGTCTGTCTCCAAGAGTCCTGGGGCTGGAATCTTGCTGCCAGCCTTCTACCTGGGCACAAGAGGTTCAGGCAGGTCTGCCTCTCTGGCTTACACATAGCCTTTAAACTTGGAAGTCATCATCTGACCTTTATAATGGGAGCTGTGGGATAGAGGATACTTGGCCTCACAGGCTTACCATGTTCGTTTGTGGCTGCTTCTTCCTACAAGCCAACTTCAGGGGGCTAATGAGCCCATCTGGGGATGCAGGGTGTGATATATCTGAAGATACCTCCCCAAGACCACACCATCTGGGGATGCAGGGTGTGATATATCTGAAGATACCTCCCCAAGACCACACCATCTGGGGATGCAGGGTGTGATATATCTGAAGATACCTCCCCAAGACCACACCATCTGAGGATGCAGGGTGTGATATACCTGAAGATACCTCCCCAAGACCACACCATCTGAGGATGCAGGGTGTGATATATCTGAGGATGCCTCCCCAAGACCACACCATCGGAGGATGCAGGGTGTGATATACCTGAAGATACCTCCCCAAGACCACAGCACTACTGAAGACTAAAAGTTACCTTTAAGATCAAAGGCAGAATGACTTTCACCTACAAGTCATGTCTTGTTTTCTTTTGTTGTTGTTGTTTGTTTTCAAAGAAAAGGGAGGAGAGGGCTGGAAAGATGGCTTAACACTTGGCGGCTTTAGAGGATCCAAATCCAGTTCCTAGCATCTATATCAGGACTCACAATCACCTGTAACTCCAGCTACAGAGAATCTGATAACTTCTTCTGAGGGCACCTGCTTTCACTGCAAATACCCTTCCCCCCCCCCATACACACAATTAAAAATAAAATGTTAAAAAGGAAAAAAAGAAAAAGAAAGCTGGCAGAGTTTTTGTTAAGAGGACAGAGGAGCCTTGTATGATTTTTGAAAAGCCCCAGCAGTGATTCCTATCTGGCAAAGTCTAAAAGCCACCACACCAACAGTTCTCACTGACAGTGTCTTTCCCTCACTGAGCTGAGCTGGCTCAGACTTGACAGCTCCGTGTGGAGGAGGGGCGTCTTGGGTTGCTCATCAGTAGGAAGCAGCCCTGAGACAGCCTTTTCTTTCTATTTGTACTGAGCTACTGTTTGCATTAGTACAGCAGATGCTCCGTCTAAATATTTATATACACTTTCTTAGTTTCGTAATTAAAGAGTGCTCTCTGCAGGAGAAAGGTAGAGAGGAATCTTAAATGAGCTGACCTTGTGTAGCATAGGAACATAACTGTCATGTGTGTCCATCAGCCCACTAGACCTACAAGTACTGAAGTCAGCTGTGGCCCATGGGTCTGTTCTAACTGGGCTTCTTTGCATGCTTAGATTGGTACACAGATGCTCTACAGGATCGCTACTTTCCATTTTCTTGGCACTGGCTGCTAAAACAGGGGCTGGACCTGGCCTGACATGAGGTTCTGCCCAGCTCTGCAGGGCAAAGACAAATAGTGGGAGTGCCCCCAGGATAGCATTGTGGTATGTGAATACATGACCTTTAAGAAAAAAGACCACTGATTAGAGTGTCCACACTCCATATTCTCAGTGTGGTAGTTTGAATAGGAATCACTCCCATAGACTCATTCATGTGTTTGAATGCTTGACCCATAGGGAGTGGCACTATTAGGAGATATGGCCTTGTTGGAGGACGTGTGTCACTGTGGGGGCAGCCTTCGAAGCCTCCTGTGCTTAAGCTATGTTCAATGTGGCTCACAGTCCCTTCTGCTGCCTGTGGGTCCAGATGTAGAACTCTCAGCCACTCCTCCAGCACCATTTCCGCCTGCATACAGCCATGCTTTCCTGCCATGACCACAATGGACAAACCTCTGAAACTGTAAGCCAGCCCCAAATTAAATATTTTCCTTTATAAGAGATGCTGTGGTCACAGTGTCTCTTCACAAAAATAGAAACCCTAAGATACTCAGGTTGAAGTATTTGGAGGAAAAATAAATCGTGTGTGTACTGAACGTGTACCATCATTCCCAAACTCCACAGTATAACTGTCTGCACAACATTTATAACACGGGGATTATATACAACCTAGAGGCGACTTAAAAAACTTACAGAGGGGACCAAGGAGAGAGCTGTTGGTAAAGTGCTACTGGACAAGCATGAGGACCTGAGTTTGACCCCTAACACCTACATGAAAATGCCAGGGTGATAGGACATGCTGCTACTGATCCCAGTGCTGGGGGTGCAGAGGCAGGTGATCCCTGGAGCTCGGCGGCTAGCCAGCCTAGCCTAGAGAGTCCCAGGTCAATGAGCCATCCTGTCTCAAAACACAAGCCAGGTGGCTTCTGAGGCTGATCTCTCTACATACTCAGAGAGACACACAGGCATGCGTGCAGGTAGGCAGGCCTGCAGACATACAGAGGAACTACTGTGAAAGGGCACAGGTGGCTTCAAGGCGTAAAGATGGTGGCAGCAGCTGACGCATGAGAATCCTTTCAGTGTGCTCTACTTACATTCAGGTTGGTTCCAGGCCCACCAACCGGGAAACCCAGGGGGCTCTCCTCCTCTATGGCCCCAAAGATCTGAGGGGAGAAACAGATAGGACTCAGACCATGTGTAGGATACACAGGATATATGCAGAGGTGAGGTGTCACCTATGGCCAATAGCTCACAAACTGTCCTGACTTCTCTGGGGATAGGTAGCCAGGTGGGTGGTCCCTACTGTCTGGAAAGAGGCAGGAAAGAGCAATATCAAGCCCTTTAACCCTATGCCACCCAGGGTGCCCGCATCCACCCATGGTGTACCTTCCTAGAGGCCAATATCAAGGACAGGCAGGTGAGGCAGGGGAAGTCCATTGGCCTAGGAGGGAAGAGCTGCTCTAGGGCATGGTGGCCTGGAGTCAGAACTGCTCCTCTGCACAGATGTGCTCTGAGCCAAGGTCTTGTCAGTCACTGGCTTTTGCTTTCAAACTCCAAGATGGGAGAAGAGCAGCGACCACCAGCAGTGACTACAGGTGGCTCTGAGGCTCACTTGAGGGCGCACACTTGAGGGAGGCCTCCAACCAGGGTTACTATCCTGATCAGCACATAGCAGCTGCCAAGTGTCACTCAGAGCTAAGTTCCTATTGTGGACCTGTTGCCAGGCTCACCTTCAGCATGTGGGTGAGGTACATGGCAATGTTCTCCAGCAGAGCCCGGTTGGGCCTCCTCCGTTCAGCCTTTCTGGCTGCCATGTAGAGGTTGCACTGACTGACCAAAGCCCGCATCTCTTCCATGACAGTACGGGTGTCAATGTTATCACACAGGGCTTCATGAACTGCAGTCTTCTTGTCATAGAAGCTGAGTAAGGAAGAGGAATGGAAGCAACAGTCAGGCCTGATGTTCCAGCACAGTTCTC
The DNA here is from genome assembly GCA_964023405.1 of Apodemus agrarius. Classification (NCBI taxonomy): domain Eukaryota; kingdom Metazoa; phylum Chordata; class Mammalia; order Rodentia; family Muridae; genus Apodemus; species Apodemus agrarius. Next base: position 138,766,045 of record OZ030005.1, read on the forward strand.
TGGAGCCCAGCAGCCAGAGTACTGCACTGCCATCAGAGTATTGCACTTCTGACATGTGACTGGGCCTGGTCTCATCAGCTACCCAGGACAGGCCATGATGGAGAGAGACCTTCAGCCATCCCAGAAAACACACACACACACACACACACACACACACACACACATTCCCCCCAAGGAAAAGGCTCCACCTTACTTCTTATTTAGCTCCACTTCTTCAGCTTCCCACTTTTCAAACTGGCCAGTGATGTCTACAGGGGCTCGGAGGATGTCTTTCACGTTTAAGAAAAACTCCTGAAGTTATGGAAGTCAGGTTAATGGCATTTAAACAAGCTTCTGCCTACGAAGACTTGTCATCCTACTGACATGATGTCACTTGAGGGGAGATCTGTCAGCACAATGCAGAGTTCCACAAAAACCACTTATTCCTTGGGACAGAAATGTGACATAGTCCCTGGGCAGGAAGGCTGAGTCAGAATGAAATGTCCTACATGTGAACACAGCCTTCACTTTGCAGCTATCAGTTTCAAGAAGTAGCACCAAGTGGTCATCACTATGCCCTGGCCTACGTCAAAAGACCCACACCACCCACAATGCCCCCCACCTCTGGCAAGAACTGCGCACTTACATTCATGAACTTTTCATACTGAAGTGCAGACTCCATAGTGTTGCTGGAATAGTCCAGTGTGTCTTTCCATGAGTGCATGAGGAAAGCCAGCCGCAGCTGCCGTGCTGGGGAGCACACACATGGCTGCCATTATTCCCAAGCAGCTGCTGGTACCCAGGCCGTGGGTTTCTGCAGCAGCTGTGCTCACCTGAGTGCTTCTTCAAAGCATCTTTAATGGTGATGAAGTTTTTCAGTGACTTGGACATCTTGCAGCCTGCTATCGTCAAATGGCCTGTGTGCAAGAAGTACCTGACCCAGCAGTCATTTTCAAAGTAGGCCTGAGTACAAAGAAAGCAACAGGAGGAAGGCTTGGGGGCTGTGCCGAGACCTCACCTGTCAAGAGGGCCAGACACTTAATGCATGAGCCACCTCTCTTGAGTGGAGCTCCTGAGGCTTGGAGGCAATGTGCTGGTGACCTGCCAGCAGGGCGCGACTCGCTCGAACCCAAGCCTGCCTGGTACTGAAGGCAGGCTGTTTTCATTGGGATTCAGACAAAAGGACCAGGGTTCAAGCCTCCCTCGGCTCCTGTCAAGTGCATCAGGAGGCTCTTCCTGAGGTACTGCTGACGTCTCTAGAGCTGAGCAGGAAGGGGAACATCATGCTCCCTTTCTAACAAGGCACCCTGGCTTCACCTACCTCTGACTGTGCCAGCTCATTGTCATGGTGTGGGAAGCGGAGGTCAAACCCTCCCCCATGAATGTCCATCGAGGCTCCCAGGAGCGTGCCTGCCATAGCGGAACACTCTATGTGCCATCCTGGACGACCCTAGAGAGACATAAAGGACCCTGCTGACCACTCCAAACCTGCCCAGGCCTTTATTACTGAAGCAAATGACCTTTATGCCTCTGAACCTCACTGCACCAGCTCAAAATCTTTGCAGGAATAAACTAAGGGAAAATCTGTTTATATGTTCAGTCAGTCTGTGCGACGGCTGAGCTAGACCCTGGAAATTATTTCTAGATCCCCAAGCACTCAACAAGTGGCAAACAGCCACATGTACCCAAGTCAAGGATGTCACAAATTCATCTGGCCCTCCAGCACCAAGAACATCAACTTACATGCATAGAACCCCAGAGCAGAAGCCTCCAAGGCAGCCAATCTGACTACACCCCACTAACAGATCAGGAAACTGAGACCTGAGAAGAGAAGCTGCTCACCCAGAGGCCCAGCACCCATGGGCTCTTCACTGCTCTAGAACCAGGTTCTGGTCCCAGCAGCACTGCCCACCCTTTTCCGGCACCCACTCCACCACTGGAGTTGCCCATTGGAGGACTACAGGAGCTATGCTAGCAGCTTGTAACACCATCTCTTCTCACTGCCCCTTCTCCCACCAGCGGCTCACTTACCTTTCCCCAGGGGCAAGGCCAGGATGGCTCTCCTGGCTTGGAGGCCTTCCACAGGGCAAAGTCATTGGGAGAGCGTTTCTCACTAAGGCGGTCAGCAGAGATGCTCAGATCACCTGGGAATGGTTAAAGGCATTGGGCAGGGTCATTCAGTGTCAGGTGCCTATAGAGTGTCAGCAGTCAAAGCCAACTCTATGTGCCATGGTCAACCTTTCTTGTTATTAGTCAAAATTAACTTATGAGAGACCTGAGTACCGATCACTACCTATCAGCAATTAAGTCTGACTCTGAGCCAGAGTCTCAGCTACTGTGGTGGTTCTAGAGACACACCTGCCTTTTGAGCTGTGAACACCATGTCTGTAGGAGGTCATTGCACTTTGGGTTGAAGTGAATGTGTGGTTCACTGGGGCACAGCTCAGGGAACCTGGCCCGTGCAGGTGGACTGCGGCAGGCTGGTTTCCAGAGGGGCAAAGGTGTGGCTAAGCTGCTAGGCACCACTTTGTAGAAGTTGAGGTCAGCGGTGACACTCCTCCTTGAATTCACAAAGCAGCGGGTAAAACGGCTGAGAGAGATGAGGGCACCTGCTAGGTACCTTTCCTGCCAGCTTCTGAGGCCTCTCAACAGTGGAGGGAACCACTGGTCAGAGGCACTCGGACAGCAGACACAGGTATAGGATGGCTAGAGACCCAAGAGGATGTCATTGTCTCCAAGTACACGAAAGACCTGCAGACAGAGCTGTTGTGGAGGTAGGGACCCCACTGAGGATCAAGTCTATGTTAGATGAATGGATAGAGTAAATGCCTTCCTTCACTTCAGGCTCAAGCCCTGGACTACAAGAATCTATGCCATCCTTACATCCATGGAGCCTTATAGAAAAACTTGGGAAAGGAAGAACACTTGCTATTCTAGGAAGCTAATTCGGAGGGGTCATCTTTGAGGAACTACGTGCCCAAGCTTGATGTCCCCCATTGGTGGGAGGGAGGCAGTGCTAGGGCACCCTGAAACACAAGCTCCAGATGTGGGACGTGCACTGAATGCAGAATGCTTGAGCAGGACTCCTGCTGTCACCTCCTGGCCCAGAGACAATCACTGTTACGTCAGATATGCTCATCTGCAAATGAAAATAATCTCCTCATGAGAAATGCAGATACATGCAGCACCCAGGACAGACCTCAGCCTGGCTCCTGTTCCTTTCTGCTATCCCTCTGCCAGCAAGAAGCATCCACATGCTCTTTCAGCCAATCTGGGCTAGCGCCAGGTTTCCCTGTTGTGTGTGTGTGGAGAGCCAGCTCCAGCATGCAGTCATCCACTCACCTGCCGTTCCCTTCCCTCCTCGGTGGTCTCCATGCACTGTTCCTTCTTTGCTAGTTCCCTGCCTCACTACCCGGCTCATTTCCTTCCTTTCTGTTTATTCCCAGTTACATGTACCTGGCGGTCAGCATTACCCTGCCTCTGTGCCTCTGTGGTCTCCTTTCCCCTGAGCTGACTCCGGCAGCTTGCCAGTCTCCCATCCCTGTCGTGTGAAGGCCCTGCGCGCCTGCACCGTGGTCAGACAATTAATGAGAGGACTGTTTGGGAGTAGCTCAGAACTTTCTGTACCTGACCTGTGGTCTGGGGGCTTAAAGGGAAAGATCCCAGAAACTAGAGAGTAGGTCAGTGTTTATGAGCACTGGCTGCTCTTTGAGATGACCTGGGTTCACTTCCCAGCACCTACATGGTAGCTAAAAACCATCTAAAACCCCCACTTTCTGACCCTCTCAGGCTCCAGGCACACACATTGTGCACAGACATGCATACAAGAAAATACTATATACACATTAAAAACAAAATGTCAAAGAGAAAGTTGTTATATGATTCCTTCAAACACATCTAGCACATTCAAAACTTTTAGTCCGCTGTTAACCATTGCCTACCCAACCTCTCTGATGGCTCTAGACATGTGTCAGCATGTGGCCTTGGAACCCTCAGCTTTATCACCATGAAGTTACCTCTTTAACACCACACACTTCACCTATACACCACTGAGCCCAATATCAGTGATGAAGTGGCTTCATTTCTCTCTTGCCAAGGCTCCCATGTTATTTTGTTGAGCTTCTCATTTCTGATATTTCTTTAGAATAGAGTCCCAAAGCTGTTATTTTATAAAGCCTACATTTTAATGGCTTTTTATCAGGAGATATTCCTGGCATCAAAGTAACTCCTCATCTTAAGGACAGTGTGCTTTTCCCCGACCTTGGATTTCGTGAGCCTCTCCTTAGCTTTACTGTGGGATAAACTTCTGAAAAGTGTTTCATATGGTTCCTCCTGATCCAGGAAAACCCTGGCACCTGTGTTTAAAATACTTAGTCCAAGATCAGCAAACACACATCACACATCTAAGCATCATACTGTCACAGGCTGCGGGGCCTCTGTGTCAGGTGCTCCATCAGAACAGATTAGGGTCAGACTCAGGGCCTCTCTGACAAGTGCCTGTTACAGCAGCTGAAGGCCCAGGAGCTCTGTGTCAGGACAGTGCAGTGCTGACTTCTCTGGTTCTTAAGCAATGCTGTCTTGAGAAGAAAACTCCTGGCACTCCTTTAGGGGAAGCAGCTTGCTCTCCATGTGCCTGTGCAGTGTACATGAGCACCCACCATGGCCACGAGGTAGAGACCTGATGCAGGCCATGAGTGAGGAGGAGCGGCGTAGCTTTACTTCCACAGTGCTCCGTGAACTCTTACCTTCCCCTTCCTGAAGTGCCTTCTGATCCCCAACGGCCTCAGGCACCAGCTTCCCATAGGAGTGCTTTTCACTAGCAGCAAACTTGGCTGTGTCGAAATAGACAGACCCGTTTGAAGCATAGCTGGAAACAAGAGGAAAAGATGTCTCAGCCACACACCAAGTATTGGAAAGAGCATGAAGGGCTAGGAAGTGACAAGGCCTGAGGCCACCAATCCTCTGCTCTATGCAGCTGGTCAGAAGGCACAGTTTCCTAGGCCTCATGTGACACACCTTTTCCTCTGTCTGCATTCTACTGTGTAATCCTGTCATGGCTCTCCCTGTGTCTCTACTGTATCTCAGCACAGAGGAATGTCCTCTCGGACCCAGCGTGCCACTTGGCTCGACCAGTGTCTCCTGCTGCCCTGCAGCCACTTGTCATGTGGGGTGAAATGGCACTGTCACGTCAGAGGCAGCTGCAGCAGACATTATGCATAGAGTCCTCTCTTCTCTAGCCTGAGCACCCAGCAAGCAGAGAAGCGGCCGGAGACCAGGTGCAGAGGTGCAGTCAGCAGGTGCATACCAGGATCCATCCACAACTCCCTCTTAAGACTCCTCTGAAAAGGCTAACTTGAGTGGCCAGGGAATTTTGCAGTTGTCAGACTTGCTAAAGCAGTAGCAGTGAGCAGAGTAATGTCTACACTAACATCACAGCCAAGCAACAGGAGACACACTCTTAAAGTGTCTGAATGGTACCAATGTCTCAAGGGGCCCTGCAGTGTCCAAGCTTACTATCATGGCTCCAACTGACCTATGGTCATCACTGTGAGGTTCCCAAACAGATATTTGGCCAGGTGGGTCTTCCTGATAACATCTAGGAACCACTAACACTGGGCCACTCAGAAGAATTCTCATTGCTCAGCTAGCATGATGCCCCCCCACACTCGCTGGTTTAGTGGGAAAACAAAAACATAGTAGACAGAAAAACCTGGTTCTTCCCTGTTGGCAGGAAGAAGAGGCTGAGCACAGGCCTCTGGGCAGTCATGAAGACTGTAACAGTGCTTCAAGAGAATGGTTGCTGGCTGCTAGATTGTGGCCAGTTCTGTCTCTGCAGCCTGCTTCCTGACTCAATTAGCAAAGTGATATTTTCCCAGTTAAATGCTTGTGACGACATACTATGTATGTATGAAGCAAGGGTTTCATCTTGTAGGGAGGCTAGAGTGAAGAGGAGTGAGGTCAGGTGCTGGGCTGGGAGGTGAGGAGGTGTGGCCCTGCACCAGACTCTCTCCCCATAGAGATGTGTGGCACGGAAGGAGGTGTCTCATGCTCACCCATAACCATTGTCCACAATCTTCTGGACGAAGTTCACAATTTCTGGCACATATTCACTGACACGGGTCAGGACATCAGGAGGGAGAACCTGTGGGGACAGAGTCTCAGCGCTTTCTCCTGGCAAGTATGAAAACTTCCGCCTCTGCTAAGCACATTCCTTGAAAAGCATATAACGCTGGAACTGCCTGCAAAGAAGTGTCATCCCTGCTACTTGAGAAACGGACAGAAGGATCACAAGTTTAAGGCCTGCAGGGACATTCCATAGAAACCCTGTTTTAAAATAAAAGGTTAGGGCCAGAGAAATGTTTCCACAGGAAAAGAGACCCAAGGTAGATGAGAGACCTGGTCCTTCCCTGTCTGGGGCCCTCAGGGGAGGTAGCTGACACGTGAACACCTCTGCAGAGTCATGAAGACCACGATAGACTCGTCCTATCTTCAAGGAGTCCCATCCCACTGCTCACTATTTGTTTATCTTTTTTTCCTTTTTCCTTTCCTTGCTTCTTTCTATTTTTGGAGACAGGGTATTCAGAGACCCACATTGCCTCTGCCCTCCCAGACCTGGGACTAAAGGCTATCACACTACACAGTTCAGACTGGCCATGAACTTGTGATCCTCCTGCCTCTGTCTCCTGAGCGCTGACTTCCGCCCTGGGTTTCTGACTCCTTTTCAAGAAGTCCTAAGTGTCAGGCATGGGAACAATACACATGAAAACACAAAAACAAGGAGAAGCATCTTCTTGCCCCTCATTCAAGTTCAAGGCTTACTCAACAGCTCACTGAGCTTGCAAAATGAAGATACTGTGGACCACAGGCTTTGTGGCTTTACCAAAATAAGAACTTGGATCACAGGGCTTGGCCTGAGAAAGCAAGAAGCAGGCAATACAAACACTCACATTCAGGGCTTCCATGTCTTTGTGGAACTCTTCTTCCCAGAACTTGGGCAGTTTGGAGAAAATAGAGTTGTCAGTCACCGCACTGCCACCTATAGAGTCCAGCCAGTCAGCCAGCAAGTCCTTTGCTTCCTCCAGCAACACCTAAGAGAAAAGACACCCATACATGGGCTAGGTTTCATGCCAGCAAAACCAGCAAGATGCCAAGAGCCAATCCGTGCCCTGAGGTCACAAGCACCCTTGCAGAGCAGCATCCGTGAGCTGCCATCTCCCACTGTCGGTGCGAACCATGTTCCAACTGTGCTCTTGCTGGGTGAGGAAACGCCTGCCCTCACCATCCCAGGAAGAATGTTGGAGCATGTTACCTTCAGCAGTACAGGGCTGCGATGCCGCATAGGCAGTCTGTACTCCATCCCAGGAGGAATGCTGGAGCATGTTACCTTCAGCAGTACAGGGCTGCGATGCCGCATAGGCAGTCTGTACTCCATCCCAGGAGGAATGTTGGAGCATGTTACCTTCAGCAGTACAGGGCTGGAGGCCGCATAGGCAGTCTGTACTCCATCCCAGGAAGAATGTTGGAGCATGTTACCTTCAGCAGTACAGGGCTGTGAGGCCACATAGGCAGTCTGTACTCCATCACAGGAGCACAAAGCCAAGAGCAAAAGGCAGAAGACAACATGCAGATGACCTGGATGGCAAGGGCACCAGGGAGGTCACAAGGCCTGGCACACTGGCAGGAAAGGATGCAGGGAAGTTCAAGGCGGGCACTGCTGTCAGTGTCCCTGGATGTGGCAAGGCAGAGCTCTTCAGGGCGCTCACATTCTTCTCCACGGGAAGGGGCAGGGGATACAGCAAAGGCAAAAGGAAGCCGGGTGTGGTGACATGCCTTTAATCTTAGCACCTGGAAGGCAGATGTAGAGGCTGGAAGACTTTTCTGTGAGGCTGAGGCCAGCCTGGTCTACACAGAGGGTTCCGGGACAGCCCAGACTACACAGAGAGACCCTATCTCAAAAAGGAAAAAAATAGTGACCAGAGTTTATAGATAAGTACAGAGTGCCTACAAGTGTCATGTCTAGAAAACTGTAACCTTTAGATGACAGGCAACAGCAAGCCACAGACGCCATGGAGATAGTCCAGGCAAGTGTGAACAGAGGAATAAAGGAAACTTCAAGACACGGTCCACTAACCACTACACACTCCAGAGACAGGGCAGGGTGCTGGAGAGGAACGGCAGCTGGGACTTGAAGTCACCTAAAATGGAATGCGACCAGAAGGGTGGAACAGAGCTGGGCCTCTGACAAGAATTCCAGAGGGAGGGAGGAAGGAAAGCAGTAGAAGTCTAGGAGAATGCCCAAGGACTTCTCAGGTGACAGCCTGCAGGCCGGCAGCACATGCATACCTGGTCATCTTATGAGACAGCAGGAAGCCACATCAGAGTGCTAAGAAGGAGCTAGGCAGAAGAAACAGACAATGATTTACAGGACAGCATCCTGTCCTTAGCTACTGCTGACATTGGGAGCTGACAATCAGCAGGGCAGCCCAACGGCTGGGTGAAAAGTGTACCCTGGCGGCACACCCTGTGAACCACCGCCGAGACCTCACTGGCCTGGCCAGTGTTCTAAGCAGCCAACACCTGGACTTCCCACTAAGAACTCTCAACAGGGCTTCTCAAAGCTGCCAGAGAGAAGACTCAGAGACTAGTCACAGTCCATCCAGGTGTGACTAATAGGAACCGTCTTGTCCAAGGAAAGCTGGCTCCATGGGCACCCCTCCTAAGAAAGTCTAGTCCATTCATCAAAATCTAGTCCATTCAAAGGTCATGCACCAAAGCCATAGTATAGCCTGACCTACACTGTGCGTTACTCTTGGAAGTTCTGGAAAGGTACAGGCTATAGAGCCCAGCCAGCATCCACCAGCAGGGGAGGTACCATAATCCTGCACTCTTTTTAAAAAAGATTTTTATTCATGTGTATTCATATGTGCCTGCCACGTGAGTGTGAGTATAAACAGAGGCTAAAGAGAACATCAGATCCTCTGAAACTAGAGTTACAGGTAGTTTGAACCACTGGCTCTCAACTGCTGAGCTGTCTCTCCAGGTCAGAACCCTGTATTTAACAGGTATCTGACAAGACTAGTGGATGTCCAGGAAATGCTGGGCAGAGAATGGAAGTCAAGAAAGTGAATCTGACCTCAGCGAGAAGGGACTGGGGTGAGAGGGGAGAGGGCTGAGACACATAACAGAAGCTTTAAAAAGACAAGAGACTGCAGCCTGCAGTTGAGAGCTGTGAGGGGGCTGTGCTCTGACCTCCCAGGGTGGCTTGGAAAAGAGGGGGAGCATGTACTTTATTTAGGCCATTCAGTTACAACACACAGCACTATTTCAGAAGGGACCTCTCTGATGGGGGACAACAGCCACTCAGCACTGCTTCAAGCGCGAGGTGGGAAAGGACAGGGGTACACCACTGGACTGCTCTAGTGAGGGGGCCCACAAGGCAGTAACCAGAGGCCCAAAGACACTAAGGCACTGGGCTTCACATCTACAATACCAGCACCCAGGAAACTAAGGAATGGGAAGAAAGGCTAGCCTGGGCTACACTGATTTTCAGGTAGCCTGGTCGAAATTACTCAGCAAACATGAAGCAGGAGGCTGGAGTTCAACAGCAGCCCCAGAAACAGGCTACTGAGTGAGGGACAGAGGTCGGCTGGCCCTGAAGTCCATGCTGGCCATCTGTGCAGGGCCAGCAGGCTTGAGTACTTCTAGGACTAAGCTGTCTTCAACATGACAGGAGATGAAATACCTCAGAAAAAGTTAACCTTAAACTTGAAAGCCCTAATCAGGTGGCCTCTAAATCTATAAATTTGGAAGAGAAAAAACTGGATTCTCGTTCCAATGCCAGCAGTGAGGACATGCAGGAGCCTAGAAAAAGCTGTGTCACTCACAGAGCAGGTGCAAGGCAGAAACCAAAGCACGGGCTCTTCTTAGCTCTAAAGGAATGGGAGGTCCTGCCAGCAGCCAGGAGAGCAGAGCTCTGGAGAGGAGGCATGAGCTGACAGCTTGTGCAGCCAGTGTGGGACGGATAAGCCTAGATGGACTCGCCAGGGTCCACTCCCAGAGGGCCAGTCACCATGCTGTACCAGGTTCTCATGGGTGACACCTGTGGGACAGGACGGACAGGAGAAGGGGTCTTTCTGAAGTCCAGAAGGCCTGCCTGCCCAACTGCCCTGGGCTTCATGCTCCCCAGAAGCTGCAGACTCGACGCTGAGACTGTGACGAAGTGAGGCTAGCAGGTGTTTGGGTCACTGCCCGTCAATGAACGAGTTAGCGTGCACTGCGTGAGAGCCAGAGGTGACCTTCCCACATGCCATGCCCTCGCTTCCCAATCTGCCTCTGACAGTGGATGACGGGGAATCCCTGGATCCTTTAACTTTCCAGCCTCAGGAACTATAAGGAATGTATCTCTAATTTTTAGCTTACCAAGACGCAAGAAAGCTATTTAACCAATGAGGAACCTGCCACAGCTTCATCAGAGCAGAGAACACCTGGAGAAGGGATTGACCAACCCTGGCCAGCTCTAATCAACTTGTTCCAGACAAGCAGGGAAACTGAGGACTACTTGTGAGGGTCACACTGTAGGTAGAGATGTCAGTGTCTATCAAAGTAGAGGCTATACCAGAACATTTGGGCGGTGGTTAGGAGGAGGATGTCCCCAAAGGTACAAGAATTTGAAGACTTGGCCCCTGAGAGCGGTGCTGTTTGGAGCGGTAGGAGAAGTCCATCAGTGGAGTGGGCTTTGAGAGTTACAGCCTCCCCCTTTCCTGCTTGCTCGCTCAGCTGCCTGCTGCCATGCTTCTCCCATCATTATGGACTCTTTCTGGAACCATAAACCACTACCTGGAACCACATCCTCAATCTCCTTCTTCCTTACGTTGCCTTTGCTCATGCTGCTTTATCACAGGAACAGATACACATCTGCTACAAGTAGCAATGAACTGAAGATCAACGTTTTTAAAAATGTTCCTTAAAGTAGCTCCAAAACAGTCATGAAAAGGTGCATGACAATACAGGCCATCAATGAAATACAAATTAAAACACAGCAGAACCAGACACAGTGGCACATACCTTTAATCCTTGTGCTCATAGAGATGGAGGAGGGGGGGCAGTACCTCTATGAATTCAAGGTCAGCCTGTTCTACATGAGTTCCAGGCCAGCCTGAGCTAAAAGAAAGACTCTGTCTTAAAATAAAATAAAATAAAAATAAAATAAATAAAATAAAATAAACACAGTACAGGGGCTGGAGAGCACTCGATGCATTAGGATCCCTGCACACACAACCACCTATAACTGCAGATCCAAAGGAAGTGACCCCCTCTTCTGATCTCTGCACACAAATGCACACACCAAATAAACAAACCCAACCCAATTACCCAAAGCCCCACATCTATGATAGTGACAGAGTCTTCAGGACTCTGCTGATGGCACAGCAGTGGGGAATCCTTTAAAGCCTGTGAAGTACAGAATGGTGCAGAGACTTTAGAAAACAGTTGGCAGCTTAGTAAGAAATAAGCATTTGTTTGCCATACGATCTGGCAATTACATTCATTATTTACCCAAAAGAGCTGAAAACATATGTCCACACAAAGCCCACACACAGCTGTCTATACCAGCTTTATTCACAAGTGCCAGACCTGGAAGCAAGATACTCTTCAGATAAACAAATGGGCCTATCTAGACAATGGGATACAGTGTATTAGCCAGTGCTAAAAAGACAGGAACTATCAGGCCATGGAAAGGCATGGAGGAAACTTAAACCATGCATTTCTATGAGAAGCAGCGGCACTATGAAATAATTACAGACACCTGCTTCCTTACACAAAGCCTCTAAGTTGTTTGGAATTTCCTGGGTGAAGGAGGGGACAGCCTTGGAATGCATCTACCTGTCAAGAGAGTTCCAGCTGCCAAGGCTACAAAGGGAGAGCACGGAAGGCCAAGCTGATCACCAATGGCCATCCACAGTCTAATCAAACTGTGTCACAAAGGCTCACAAGAACCCGAAGGAAGTGGGCTGTGCTGGTCACGTGTGTAATGCCAGCATTTAGGTAGCTAGGGCAGGAGGATAATCAGTTTGAAGTCAGACTAGACTGTGAAAAGACCCTATCTTAATAAACAAACAAAACCAACAACACAAAAAAGCCAAAGGACAGGTTGGGAAGCTCTGGATAGCTGGAGCTTGCTATTCAGCTGGGACTGAGGGTGCCTGTCGCTGTGCCTGGCTCTGCTGTGTTTTAATTTGTACTTCACTGATGACATCTGTTGGGTGTGAGGGAATGGTGACCTGGCTGGACCTCGTCCTCTGCATGCTTTACTAATAATGTATCTTAGTTGTTTCCCTGAGGTCTGTGAGTGGGCCTGGCAAGCTGACTGAAGCAGAGGAGGACTGAAGAAGGGACCCTGGAGTCAGTGCTGACCAGTCCCAGGTTAGGTGACAGCTATTGTTCACGGCTGGCAGCCGAAGTTGTTAGTCCTTCATGAGGCCTTCACCTCACAGGCTCTGAGGCCATCTTCGCTGAGTGTCAGAACGGAGTCAACTGCAGGGTGTCCGTCCAGCAGGTGTCTCTGGAGGACTGGTGGTGGTGGTGGTAGGGTGTAATGGGGTGAGGGGCAGGAAACTTCTCACCTTTAGATGTGAAATAGGAATGTTCCACCTTGCCTGGTGGCACAGACCTACAATCATGCCAACATTCAAGGCTAGTCTGAGTAATACACAGAGACTCAGCTCCCAAAATGGGAGGAGAAAAGGCTGGTGCTGGTTAACAGGTGCTTACCCAGCATGGACAAGGCCCTGGGTTTCAGTTCCAGCAATGGGAAGGAGAGAAAGACCGGGAGAGAAGGAAGGAGGTTTGGTTAGAACAGGAGGAGAGGCAAATGATCCAGCATCATAGAGGACCTTCCTCTTAGCTGGTTTTAAACTACCATGTCAATAGGCTAAACTGTCAAAAGAACTAGCAATGACAAACAGAATCCCAACAACAGCTGAGGAATAGAAGACGCACCAAAAATAATTCTGCACCAGTGACTGGGGAATAGAGAATCCTCTCCAGCATAAGAGTCCCCAACCTGACACCTCAGCCTCCTGCTCAGGGCACAGGTCAGACTCACAGGTCAGACGCACTCTGCCCGGTTGAACAAGTCTCACCCAAATAGCAACCAAGTTGACATGAAAAGTACAATCCTCTTGGAAAGAGAAACAGACTTTACAAAAGGTTAGAAAGGTTATCAAAAGCTGCTCCAAGCACATGCTATCAGAGTCAGCAGACAAGGCTGGGAGCGGTGGATGGTGCGAGCCTTTAATCCCAGCGCTCCTCCAAGCTCATAAATTGAAAGGCAGAGGCTGGCAGACCTCCATGCCCAGCCTGGTCTACATAGTGACAGCCTGAGCTACAGAGTGAGAGCCTGTCTTCAAAACAAACAAACAACCCCCTCCCAATTGAACCAGAAAATGAGGTCCACCTATTAAGGAATAGGAGAAAACAGAGCAGAGCAAACCTGAAAAAAAGGAATGAAGGCTGGGGCTTGAGAGTTAAGGCAGCTCATGACAGCCTTCACTCCAGTTCCAGGACAGTCAATACCCTCTTCCGACCTCCACAGACTCCTGTTTGCTTATAAGCTCACCTAGGTGTACACATCATCATCATCATCATCATCATCATCATCATCATCATCATCATCATCACCGAAGAATTTTGAAAAGAAAAGAAGGAAAGAAGCAATCAAGACTATGCAGGGGCTGACGGTGGAAAGACCTAGAGACTGGAGAGACCAAACAGGTTGGTCTGAAATGTTCCACGTGCCACAGGACACCAAAATCCACTTCCTCTCAGACTGGCAGCAGGTGCTCCTGCTGGGCTAGGCAGCCTACCTGACAAAGTCCACACAGAAGGCATGCAGATGTGCCCTAGCCCTGTAGACCTGGGGAAGGAGGGCATCCCTACCTAGGGGAGAGAAGCCTCACTCAGCCACCCAGCAAGCAATAGGCAGGACTTCTAGGAGATCATAAAACTTTACAATCTTTGAAAGAAGACAGGAGAACAGTGGGGCAAATTTCTTGAAACAAATTAATGTTCACTGCCAAAAAAGGAAAGGGCTGGGAATGTGGAGCAGGCCTGCAGTCAGGCGTGGAGATCATGAGTTCCAGGCCACAGAGTTTGGGGCTAGCTTAGATATTACAGTGAGACCTCAGACTCGAACCACAAACAAGAACAGGGATAAATCGGTGAAAACTAAGACTCTCTGTTCACTGCAAGGCAGTGGCAGGACGGCTGTAAGACAGGAACGTTAGCAGTGCTGGTTAGTGAAAAGCTTAGTGGGCAGAGATGGGAGAACACTTACAAACCACTCAGAAAAAAGCCAACAACCCAAGGGGAGGGGAAGGGGAAGGGGCAGGACCGGTATCCAAATAGCCACACACCATATGAAGGCAGCAGAATGTCAGGAGACTTTGGGAGAGGTATTCAAGTCACAGGTGTTACCCCCTACATTCACTTGAAGGAAGGAGATGCCAGAGAGCCGGTGAAGGTGCCTGTGCTGAGTGTGGTCACCGGCTGATCTCACAGCACCGATGTGAGAAGGAACAAGGCCACAAGGTGAAGGGAGCATGGGGAACTGAGATGTTCCTTCTCCTGAGCAGCCCCCAGGGCTCTGCTCTAACTCTGTAGACCACGGGCACAGAGCCCTCGCCTTGCTTCCTGGAGTCTAAGCTGTTGACTGTGCAGTGGCGGAACCGCAGCACTGACTGCTGAGGCTCCCGTGAGCGTCCCCACATGGCTGACCTGTCCAGGGCAGCACGGGCTCTGTCCTGGTGTAGGCCGATTCAGAGCTGTGTGGAATCCTGCAGCATCTGCCTGTTCTCCACATGGGTGACCCACCTGTGTCACTGTGACCAATCTCAGACAACAATCCAACTCCGTGCTGAGTCCCCCAGGTCCTTCAGAGAACCTGGGGATGTATGATGAGTGGTGGGGACTCCCAAGAGTCACTCAAATATATGGTCTACCACTCGCAGCAATTCCATGTTAGAATATGGCCTAAAGAAACTCCTAGAAACTTGCACCACAGATGCCACACCACAGCTTGCACATGGATGTAGCACTGGCAGTTGGGAAATGCAAACATAGACCACAGGGACGCCCCCACACACGGGGACAGCTATCACCAAAGAGATAGGTCAAGTGCTGGTGAAAATGCATGCATGTGCTGTCAGCAGAAAGCCATGATATAAACAGAATGTAGAACAAAGACTCAATGTGGGATCCTGTGATTCTGCTTCTGACATACAAAGAGCTTCTACAAGCGGGGTCTCCAACAGAGATTTATACACCATGTTCCTCAGCATTGCAACAGCAAACAGTAGGATATAAATGGACACTGACTTGGGAGTGGACAGCCAGGGTCCACCATGCCATGGAAGGTCATCTGCTTTATGTAGGACAGAAGTGCTGGCCTACACTGCAATATGGATCAACCTGGAAGACACCATGCTGAGAGAAGCCAACCACAAGAATTAAAACTGCACTTACTCAAGGTCTCTAAGCCATTAGACACACAGAAGGCAGGATATGGTGCCAGGGCCTAGGGACAGGGCGGGGCAACCAGTGCCTCAGACAGTGAGCTTGTTGGTCACCTCAGAAGCATTAGAGCTGATCTGAGCCCAGAGGAACGGCAATGACCTCATGTGAACCCATCTCAAAAACACAGTTGAGGGAAAGAACATGGCCTTGTCATAAACACCAGACTCTGTCCTATAAGAACACAGAAGAGAGAAAACTGAACAGAAAACAACAGCAAAGGTAGAATGGTCAGCTCAGGTGGAGGCCCCAGGCCAGGCCAAGGTGGGACCCAATCTCTAATGCTGAAGCCCAAACCTCTCCCCAGTACACCTCCATTCTGCTTGATGACTATGGCCATGATCCTTGTGTCTGGTGGCCAGCAGGGGGCGCTAGCCGGAAGGGGAAAGACAGCAGGATGATGCCCTCACTTCTGTCTCAAAGAGGTTTTTTCAGGAGTGGGAGAGTTGTCAAGAGGGAGGGACAGCCCCAGCTGCACCACTAACCATGATTTGCTGCTCACTTCAACTCCTGGCTCTGCTTTCTGCTACCAAGAAATGAAGGGAGGAGCCAGTGACTACTGTGGATCGGGAAAACAGACAGCTGCTCCCCTGCGTTCCAAGTACAAGTGGTAGGGGGAGTATGGGGAAAGGCAGCTGCAATATGGGTTCTCAGGTAAGCCAGGTTCAAGCCTAATGGTGCCGAGCTTCCATCCCTGGCGAGCAGGACCAGGGCCTGGGGGTCCTGGACAGGATGGCACACTGAGCAAACACTGAGGAACGGAGCCATGGGCCTGGTCACCTTGAGTGTGGATCAATCTGATGCACAGTTATGTTTTATACAAATGGGCTGTCCAGGACCTGGAAGAGCTCACCTGTACAAGGCTGTCTACTTCCTCTCCAGAGGGGTTGCAATGCACAGCCTGTTCCAGTGGTTCTGTGGCAAGTTTCACAGAGTTCTGGATCCGTTCCAGCATCTGCCTCTTGTCAGGATCTGTTGTCTCACTTAACTTGACTGAAAATGGCTATAACCATAAGAACACATCAAACATGTCAGGCCTGGGCAGAACACTGCATCCTACAGCTGACTCAAGGCATTAGAATACTGTGTTCCCCACTATTCAGACTTCAGCTCCCAATTCAGGGAGATCTGCTACCTTTCCTCATGTGTGGTTAGGCAGGATACTTAAGCTTATTGAGCAAGTTGCCTCATGCAAAACAGGTATAACAGTACATCCAGCAACCCAACAGCTGGAGGTCACCTTCATGTGAAAAGTGCCCCAATCCCCGAGTTCCCAGTCCTGTTAGACCAAAGACAGCTTTGCTCTAACTTCAGGCCTAATTTCTTCCCAGGGGCAATGCCACGAGCATCCCAGATTGTTATTGTGGTTGCTAAGGGTGGTGTGTGACAGGAAGCAGACTGATTAGTCTCACTGTAGGTGTGATGATTTAAGACAACTGTCTCCTAGAGGCTCTGCTAGTTAAACACTTGGTCCCAAGGTGGCGGGGCTGTTCGGGAGGGAGGCTTAGAGGGCACAAGCGCCGGGATCTTAAGCCACGCCCTACTGCTTCCAGTCTGCTTCCTCTGCTCGGTGCTTATGTCTGAGGTTGTGAGCTCTTGGCTTTCAGCACCTGCTACCGTGCTTCCCTGCCACAATGGGCTCATGACTCTGGAGCCAGAAGCCAGAATAAACAGTAAGTTGCCTCAGTCAGTGTTTTATCACAGTAATAGGAAAATAAATAAGATACATCTAGGAATTATACATTGAAAGGCTCATTTAGAACAAAGGTGTGGACGTGGGGAAATACTTCCTCAGAGGAGGTCCCAGAACTGTGAACACGATGAGGACTTACAGATCAAGGGTCTGCCTTGTGGTCAGAATTGGGCATAGGATTGCTCGCGACACTAACACTGAGGACCAGACATCAAGAGGGGTGGAGATGGATATTTCCCCCTAAGTGACAGGAGCACTACCTATTCCATACCATAGCCTATAGAACTCTGACCTGGTGACTGTCTCATAGGCCTGGCAGGGGCAATACCTGCTGTGGCTTTGAGGTTTCAATGAAGCTAGCTTGAGTCCTAGAAAGGGCCTAAGAGGCACTAGGAGGAGGCAAGGGTGGGATCCATGGCGTCTACCTTCAGAGCATCATGGACATCCTTCAGGAGCTGGGCAGCTGGGGGTTTCTGCTCCCGATACTGCTCAAACAGGTAGTTCTGCCGCGCCCGCCTGATGATCTGGAGAGGGGAGGCTGGTTATGATCAGAGTCCACACCCTCCCATATGCAGAACTGCTCCTATACTGCAACTCTGAGTGAGGGTCAAGAGGCATGGGGACAGCCACAAGTCCCAAACACTGTGGCACTGTGGGACACCATTACCACCCTTCCTTCTGTACCTGCAAAGAGAAGCTGAGGTCTACTGTGAACACCTGGGTGTCTAAGGACAGGTCACTGAGGCCCCAGCTTTCTCAGCTAGCAAGATACAGAGTGGACCTGCTTCCACAAAGAACCAGGAGTTATGGACACTTAGCCAATGCCCGAAATCTGCAGAGTTCTCCAGCATCAAAGCACCTGTGCAAATGACTCTACACCTGCATACACTGTGTATCGGTTTCAAGCAGGGACTCAGTGCTTATTAGGTCAGACATGAGCCTGCCTCCCCTCCAGCCCATCTGTCCATCCATGTAGCCCAAGCAGTCCTGCAACTCCTTATACAATCCAGACTGGCCTCACGCTCAAATCGTCCAGTCTCAGCCTCCTAAGCAATGGTCGGCAGTCGGATTTCTTCTCTGAAAGTCCTGTTTCCTCTCATGCCACCCATCAGGTCTGAATGCTAACACAGGCGCCCCCTTTACCTTATCATCAATGTCTGTGATGTTCATGCAGTAAAAGACATCATACTGGAAGTAATCCCTCAGCACCCTCCTCAGGATATCGAAAGAGATGTAGGACCTGAAGCGGCAGAGAGCACAGTCCCCAGTTGGCACACAGTGCCTGTTAGGTTGATATTGCAAGAACACGAACAAACTGAGCGCCCTAGAACTGGAAACACTCCCAAATCCCAAATGTTGAGCGCCCACATGATGCCACAAACTTCCATGCTATGAAATAATGTTTCATGAACAAAACTGCTAAGAATTCAAATTACCTTTAGACTATGCACGTAAGATGAATGTGATATAAGTAAATGCTATGTTTTAGTACGGGTTCCATCCCCAGGACCTCCCATTTATATGAAAATAATCCAAAATCTGAAAACCTGCAGCCCTCAGCACTTCTGGACCAGACACGTTGGCTAAGGAAAGTTGTTAGAGGCAGGCTCATGGCTTTTACCCCATCAGCCATCAACTCTGAAAAGTCACATCAGTAACATGTGTGTCCATGTGTGTCAGGGAAGGGGTCACAACTCAGTACACCTTAGGTCTGCATGTCATGAACACACCCATCACATGTCCACCAGGGTAGATTCCAGGCTGGCGACCACAGGCTGTGTATTCCCCTTTCTGCTGCCTTTAATCCTCCAGCAGCACAGATCCCCCAGCATCAGACCCACCTGGCATGTCCCATGTGAGACGCATCATAGACAGTCGGCCCGCAACAGTACCACGTCACCTTCTTCCCATCTTGAGGTATAAATACATCCTTGTTAAAAAACAAGGAATGCCATCACCAGAAACTCACGACACTCCACAGCACAGCAAGAGGAGCCACAGACAGCATGCTAACTGATGGCTGAGGGCCATTTATTTGTGAGCCAGAATCTGGCTTTGAATTCACAAGCCTACCTCCACCTCCCAAATACTTGGATGAAAGGCCTGAGCCACACCAGCAAGACCCTCCTGTCTCCTGTTTTACTAAGTCATGGTATTCAGTAAGCTGTGTAGTGAGAGCCTGGTGAGGCGTCCTCACCCCCTCCCTCCCCTCTTCCTCCTCAGAGTGGAGAAGCGAACAAAGTTGCTGTTGTAAAAAATGCCAGCTTAGCAAAAGTTGCAGCTAACAAATACCTGAATCCTAACTGCTCTAGACAACCACCTCGGGAGGTTGGCACTGACGCCATACTCTTCAGATAAAGAACAAAAGGCTGAGAGCAGCGAGTCAAGGTCTGTCCTTCCCAGAGGAGCCTGGCTTAGGGGCCAGAGCATCCAAACACTCACAGATTTCTCTGGAAGGTATCACTGTCAGCGAGTTACATAGGCAGAGGGGACCTGTCCCAGATGTGTCTCCTGCTTTGTTGAGGATGTGATCACTCAGCCAGGGTGCTGGAGAGATGAGTGCATACTGCTTTGACAGACCTGGATTCAGTTCCCAGCACCCATGCTAGGTGGCTCACAGTCATCTGTAACTTCAGATCTAAGGGACCTGATGCCTCTGGCCTCTGGGCACTGTATTAACATGCTCATACCTCCACAAAGACACACATATACACATAATTAGAAGTAAAATATAAAAAAATAATAACCATCCCACACCTGGAGAGCTTTCTGAAGCCTGTGCCACTATGGGTGTGAGCTAAGTATAACAAACCATGATGAGCCTATCAGGTTAAGAGGCTGTACTGGCTTCCTGGCACATGCTGGGTTCCAACATTACCTGGTATATTTGCCACTTTACCTAATCTGCTTGGCTTAGGACAGTGTCTGATAGCCACGAGTCCTCCTGAAAGCTGCCAGCACTTGGCTTGGCTATTATGACCTTAAACACTCAGGCCTGGCTAATGTTGAGAGGCCGGCAGGCAGACTTCCCTAAAGCATCATGCACAAGGCATCTGTACCCTAGTTTCAGAGCACAGCTCTGTCTGGTTGCAGAGGCTAAGGCAGCGGAGTAGCAGTAGATGCAGAGACCATTGCACAGCACTGGAGTAACAGAAGTTACTGACTCTGAGTCTAAACTGAGGGAACATGGGAGTCATGTGATTAACAGACTATGATTTGCCCTGCAAGGGCACAGGGCATCTTAACTTTCTTACCTTGTTCCGGGTGAGGCTATTGTACAGGCGGAGCCTGCAGGGCTCTGTCCCTGCTGGGGGGGACCACTGAGGCTGCACTCGCCGGCCTTTACCTGGAGGCAGAAGAGCAGACGGGTCACATGGCAGCACCCTGTAGTACAAGCGAGTCACCTCTGGTTCTCACCACCTGGGCTGAACAATGGCACTGTGCTTTGGAGACAGATTCTCACTTTGTAGTCCCAGCTGTTCTGGAACGTCCCATGTAGTTCAGGCTGGCCTCAAACTAAGGGTCCTTGGCCTCAGTCTCCTCAGTGCTGGGAAAGGCATGTGGCTTGTGATTTTCAGTTCACATCCTGCTGCTGCATCCCAACAAACAAGACTCTGCATCCCAAAGAGACTCAAGAACAGCCAGGTGGCATGCCATACACCTCCCACCCCTTCTTGGCCATGCACCCATCCCATCTAGTCACACAGTGCTGTCCATGCCTCTGGGTCTCTGACCATGACGTGGCAGTGGCACTGCAGCCCTTGCCGCCCCCAGCTCTCAGGTAACAATCTGTGGACACTTTGTGACACACAGGCCACCTCCAAGTTACCAGGTGCAACAAAGGTCAAGGTAAGAATGGCCTGCAGCCTCTCCTTGTCTCTGTCCTTGGCATCAAACTGGCTTGGCCCCACAGCGAGACTGATCCCAACCTCTGGATTCAAGTCTGTTGCATCCCCACTCTGACCCAGGCTGGTCCACACTGGCTTGGCAAGCTCCACAGCCCAGCCTCTTTCTCTCAGGCAGTGCCTGCTCTCTGGATACTACATGCCATAGTCACTCTTTAGCATGTATCTGAGGCCTGAAGGTCTTTCCCTGAAGACAGACCTGTTTCTAGAAAGGTTGTCCCTAATCTGCATGCCTGGGTACTCTGGGCTGTCACAGGGTGATGCTTCAAGCCTCACAATCTCAGTCCAGAAGAGCTGACTGCAGCCCCACAGGAAACCATGTGATCATCCACAGCCTGCCCATACTGTCGGGCACACCTGCCTTCCTCCTTAGTCTTGCTCAGAGCCAGGCCCTGTGTTGCCCCCTAGGCAGGTCTATGCAGAGCATAGTGTACCTTGCAGTCTAGTCCCTCAGCCCCCCCTCACCTTTGCTGAGCAAGGCAGAAGGTCTTGAGTTGACCTGGTCCTGGTCTTCCCTCACCGTGGATAATTCTCATGCCTCTGGCTACCTCTGACTCCTATGCAAAATTGATTATAAGTGACACCACACCTGAGCAGATCTACCTGTCGGTTCTGCTTTAAGAATCACAGAGAAATTGGTTATGGGCACAGGCCATCTCGTTGCCCAGATCACAGTAGACAGAATAGAGGAGACTGGTAATTAACAGGCTAAGGATAAAGGGGAAAGCCATCACTGTGTGGGGGTAGATGAGGGAGGTGAGATTGGTCAGCAGCAAGCAGGAGCTCCTTCCTCCAGGTAAGTGTGGGATCCTATTACAGGCAGACACAGGCTGGGATGGAGGAAAACTCCAAACCTTCATCAGCCACCAAGCTCAGTCTCAGCTTACCCTGAGCATACTAGTACCTGACCAGAAAGTATCTCGATGTGACGGAGGATCCTGAAACTGTACTTCCTCAAGAGACCCAGAGGTGACACCAAAAATGGAGGTGTTGCTGGATTCTCACCTGAAGAAACACTGTGGAGGGCTGCCACACTGAAGGCCGCCACAGCCCCACAGCCAGCGACAGGCTTTAAGCTCATCTGGCAGAGACACATTCTGGCTTGGAAAGGGTGTAACAGGGCAAGATGCTCAACAGTCTGCCTTGCACAGGCTCTCTGGGTCAGCAGGGCGCACAGGTGAGGTTCTTAGGCTCTCCCTGAACCCCACAACCCAGCAACCCACAGCAGTTCCCTAGGTGTTGTCAGCCTGTTTAGGTTTCCTCTGAAACAGTCACTACACACAAACAAATGAAAACAGTCCCACTCCACGCAAGGCACCCATGGTGGCATGGGTCCTGGTACTGAAAGTGTCACTGACTACAAAACACACAGCTTTGTAATACAGACAGTTACACTTTGAAAAGAGGATACAAGAGGCTGGAGGTCCAAAGATGGAGAAGCTGCTAGGAAGCAATAGTCAGCCCTAGGAGCATGAGACAATGCAGGTAGCTTGAGCCCCACGTCCAAGTGAGAGGCCCTAAGAAAGCTCAAAGCTTCCGACTGAGTGGACCTCCATGCTGAACCACACAGGGCGACCAAGGGAAGGATGGTGGGAAGTGGGCTGGCTCCTTGGAACGGGAACTATGAACACTAAAAAGAGCACACACATTTTCCATGTTTGAGAGGATACTTTGCTGCTAAGGCCTCAGCCTTGAGGAGGCTAAGGTGGTGAAGATAAGATGTGACACATTTTATGTTTAGAGCAGCAAGCAGTAAGAACAGCGGACTATGTTGTGGGCCTGAAGTGAGGAAGCAGTCTTTCTCATTTGGAGAGTATGCTTTAGAAGACACACACGACAGGGAGAATTCTAATCCTCATAGCTGTATGGAGGTGGACAGAGCTACTGTCAATCCAGAGACATGGAGACACTGGACTCTGGAGCCTTGGCCTGCCAAAACCCAGTAAATAGTTACAGATAGCTCCTACAAAGAAGGAGCCCAGCTCCAGGCTCCTTCTCCCCCAGCCATGCTTTTGCATGTTTCTGCTTAAGGGATCTGACTTAATGCATTTTCTTCACAAGATCACATGGTCCTCATGGCCCTGTGGGCAGCTGTGGTGCTGGAGGAAGCAGGCCAACCCTCTTGGTGCTGTCCTTGGTCCATCTTCCATTCAACAGCATCCCTTAGATAGTGGTTGACGGTAGTGAGAGGCCCTTCTCTTCATGGGTCATGAGGCCCAAGAAGCAATGCTCTGCTGTGTCCACTGGCATGGATGATAGTAAGTAGTGTGTCTATTTGGTTCTTCCCAGGACCATAAATGAAGCCTAGATGGCTGGCTGTTGAGGCCAGGGCCCGTCCCTGATCTCCTTCCTACTGCTATAACTTGGAGTTGGAGCACAGAGTTCAATCTGACTCCCTGAGACCTTTGGAGAAGACACCTGGTGTGACATATGACATCTGGAACACAGTTGACACTTGGGACACAGTGCTGTACACTGGAACAGCAGAGGTCCAGGGAAGACTATCTACGCAGCCACACCTCCCATCTAGGCTGGAGCAGGGTTTTACTTGGGATAATACAGAAAAATCAAGACATCTCCTGACTCTAGGAGACCCTTCAACATGCTCCAAGTTCCCAACCCAAGTCTGCAAAGTCCCTAGGAGGCCACCAGAAGGGACTACCGTAAGTCAGCACTCAGCCCTCTCCACATAAAGGAGAAGTGTATTACAGCCAAGGGACTCTGGGGCTCAAGGGCCGCAGACAACTTCAGAAAGGAGTACCCACAGAAGGGAGCATTCCCATATGGCCAGATCAAGATGACAAACTATTTGAGTCCCAAGCCAGAGCCTTTCCAGTAGTGCCTCCCATCCTAACAACTGTGCCCAGTCTCACCAGCAGACTCACAGGTATGACTGACTTCATCTCAAGGCAGACAGGGGACTTATGTGGGTTTGTTTGTTTGTTTGTTTTTTGTTTTTTTGTTTTTGTTTTTTTCGAGACAAAGTTTCTCTGTGTAGCCCTGGCTGTCCTGGAACTCTCTGTAGACCAGGCTGGCCTCGAACTCAGAAATCTGCCTGCCTCTGCCTCCCAAGTGCTGGGATTACAGGCGTGCGCCACCACCGCCCGGCACTTATGTGTTTTTTGAAAGTTCAATGTCAATGAATACAGCTCTAATATTTAGTGACATTGCACCTGAAGAGAAACAAATGTAACCTATGGGACTAAAGACAAGAACCAAGAGCCACTACCATCAAAGTATTAGTGGAACCCCAAGACAGGCCTGTAGCAGCATCTAGTATGACCCCAAAGTGGTCCCAAAAGTGCTACATGTTGGCTACGTGACTTCACCCTACCAGACCCAACAAGCATGGCTTCTGCCCCTCAGGAACATTTGACTGAAATATGGAGGAGAGTCTCCAGCAGGATATCCACTGCTCTGTAGCACCTCATGCCCTTGACCTTGATGCAGAAGGTCACTGCTGTTACTCACTTGCTTGAAGCCTGCAGGGCTCGCCTCTGCCTTGGGAGCCACCCAGGAGCGCTTCTATGTGCCTGAACCACCGAGCCACGTGGAAGAGCCTTGAGTCAGCGGGAGGGGCCGAGAGCTGCCTGAACACGTCCACATCTGCCTGGGATAGGGAGTACCCCTGGATATAGCTACGCGTGCTGAGGTGTTGGTCCAGGGCCTGCACCCTGGCTGCCTCGTCACTAATGCTCAGAATGGACCTGTAGTCGGCAGCTGCAAAGACAGAGGGCACAGGATGTCAGGCCAGAGGGTAGGCAACCCATGACATCAGGCAGGCAGGCAAGCAGGAAGAGGAGCACATGTCAGACAGTGAGTAGGGGAGATGCAACATCGGACAGGGCAGGCAAGAGGGCATGGGATAGGAAAAGGAAGGTCACAGGATGTCAGGCATAGGCACAGAAAGCTGCCAGGAACAAGAGCAGACAGCTGTATTTGTCAAAGCCCTTTCCTGCATGCATCAGACATCCAGAAGAGGAAGGACCACAGGGTGGGCATGCAGAGAAGTGGCTGGCAGGAGGATGGCAGGGTGACAGTGGAGCAGATCAGGTTTCCTCCTAGAGCCCTAAGGAAAGGCTTCACATGCATACTGAGGTGGCCTGCAGTGCCGTGAGTGATGTTAATGCCAGGGACTGTGTACTTTAAAATGGCTAACTTGGGTCAGGCATTTTGATGTACACCTTTAATCCCAGCAGAGGCAGAGGCAGGCGAATCTCTGGGAGATGTAGCTCAGAGTACTCACCTAGTAAGTATAAGGCTCCGGGTTTGATGCCCAGTACCACAAAATAAACTAATCAGTGAAATGGCTACTTGTATGCTACGGAGAGGGTAGCAGCTGAAGAGCCTCAGCATATGATATAGCCATGCATAAGCCTGTAGACTGGATAAACATGGCTTCCAGAGTGAAATACCATATCCCTCCCTAGGTTCTCCAAACCCACTAAGAGTGCTCAGGGCTGCTAGAAGGAACTGTTCCTAGGACACATGACCCTCCACTGGGGCACCTGCTACAAAGGGTGTTATAGCTATGACTGCCATCACCCACCCCCGAGAGTGAGCGGACTCCAGGCGGTGTTCTGCATGAGCTCTGGGAGGACAGAACTCTAAACCTCTATCATGGCTGAACTTTTACATCATGTCCTAGCTAGTTTTATGTCAGCTTGGTGTAAGCTAGTCATTTAGGAAAAGGGAACCTCAGTTGGGAACGTTCTGCCACCAGAATGGCCTAGGAGCAAGCCTGTGGCATATTTTCTGAATTAGTAATTGAGAGCCAGCCATTATGGTGGTGGCAACCCTGAGTAGGTGGTCCTGGGATGTGTAAGAAAGCAGGCTGAGCAAGTCATGAGGAACAAGCCAATTAACAGCACTCCTCCATGACCTCTGCATCAGAAATTGCCTCCAGGTTTCGCTCCTACCCAACTTCCTTCAGCAATATAGAATGTCACCTAAGAGTTGGAAAAATAAACTCTTTCTTTCCTGGGTATTTTTTGGTCATGGTACTCTATCACAGCAGTAGAAACCCTAGGACACACTGCAAGCCCTGTATCTTTTCCTTAGTACTCAGCCCTAGTACACACCTTTAATTCCAAACAATGAAGGTAGAATTAGTTTGCAGAGGGAAGCAGCCATGTTTGAAAGTGATGTCAAATTGTGTGGCAGACACAGGGATGAACAGACAAAGAACTGATGGAATAGGATCTGCCCCACTCTCACAAGAGGAAAGAGGAGAGAAGCTACTTAAGGGGCAGTGCTGAGAGGAAAAAAGGGAGGCAGTTTTACCAGGGGAATTTTACAGAGACAGGTGAAGACAGAATGAGCCAGAGAACGAGAAGGAACCAGAAGATTAGAACACATTGCCAAAGTTAGTATGAGGCCAAGGAGAGCTATTCAGGAGAGGCAGAGAGCGAGGGAGAGAGAGACAGACAGACAGACAGACAGACAGACAGACAGACACACAGCAGATTGAATCTGTCAGCTTGGAGAGGAATTTGAGTCAGAACAGCTGAGTTGAACCAGCCAGCTAGAGTTCAGAAGGAACTAAAAAGGGCGAGCTTATTCAGCAGTAAGTCTCAGGAGCCGAAAACATTCTAAGCCTAGGTTAGATTGTATAGAGACTAGAAGCTTCCAGGACTAGGCCAAGGTTAGTAAATTGAGACAGTAAATCTTGGGATAATAATTACTACAGGAGAATAAAAGTTACTTTTACAATTCCCAGTTTGTTTCCTTTCTTTCTTTAAGCAAGGTCTCAGGACCCAGCTGTGGGCTTTGAAGAACAGCTCCCTGTTCCAGCCCCTCAGGCAAGGTGAGGGGGTTAGATCTGGGCCTTCTGCTCTACAAAGAGGGTGCTCCAACTGCATTCTCATGACACTGCCTCTAGGCCACTTGGGTGAAATAACAGGACAGACATTTCTTCCCAGATAAAGAGGATCCCCAAGAAGGAAGGCAGCCCCTGCCTAACAGTCCCTGAGCACCACTGAGCCATGCCCAGGAAAACTCCAAATATTTACTTCCTCGCTTCTGTTTTCCTCTCTAAGTACCCACGAGGTTCCCTAATGGTAACTGCCAGGGCCAGTGTTGGGAAATAGCACCAGGCTGCAGAGCGCTCCGGGAGGTGGGCGGAGCCAGCAGGCTAAGCACCTGCCCTCTTCAGAAGGAACCGCACTTAACACCACCAGCCTCATAAAGCCTTGGAGCACTAAGTGCAATTACACTTAACATGCTTTACAAACCTCTGGCAAAAAGCCAGCACCAGGCTTGCTGCTGTCATTACGGTAATTGCTCCGGCATTACTATGATTATAATCACTGAAGTACTCCAGACGCTCCCTGGAGGAATGTGCCAGACCACAGGATCCCAAAGGCTCTGAGTAGCGCAGCCCAGACCACTGTGAGGAAGTAAAGCCTGGCCAGGTGAGAAGGGAACTGAGAATGTGTACGGTGGTCTAACTGGAGCTGTGCAGACACTCCTGAAGGAAATGCCTAGGCCAGGTCAGCTTTCTCAGGGGAGTTGGAGAACAGTTCTCCAGCTGTTCACTGCCGGACAACAAAAGAACTCCTCCCAGGTCCATTCTGCAAACTTGATGTCGCCAGGACATCATGGCCAAACTACTCTGCCTCCACAGAAGGGCAGACCCGCAGCTCATCCCTTGAACATACAAAGAGCAGAGCCCTCTGATGGTGGGACTGTCCCAAAGGTGGACAGTAACTGACACAGCTACTTTGCCAAACAGCCACTGAGACTGCACAGGAGCTAGCACTCAGCACAATGAAGAAGCAAAAGTCATTTCCAAAGGCCCATAGTCCTAATATGTGGAAGGCAGCATCCTGCCTGGCTCCTCCCATCAGCAGTCACACCTGCTCTCAGCACCTGTCCCTGTCCCTGTCCCCTTTCAAGTACACTGGAAGAAAGCATTTCTTGGAGTAGCCCCCTTAGCTCCCAGAGGTTAAGCCTTGACTTGACAGGGAGCTACACTGTCACTTGCTCTTGACTTTCTGTCTACTACTGCCACTATTGCTAAGGGTCCCTCAAAGCCCTCACCTTGCCAATTTCCCAACGGTAACCACACCTGCAGACTGTTTCCTCCCAGCAAAAGCACCCCTTCGGGCCCTCTAGCTGCTCCTGCTCTCCTTTTCCCATATGGGGCTCCCACTCTACTGCCACCAGGAACTGCTGCTCAAGATGCTAGAAAACACTCATATATTCAGAGGCTGTTGCCATGAATACCATCCCAGGAACACAAGGCCACAGATAAGCAAACATCTGCATCCTTCAAAAAGGTCCATTTTGGCAGCGCCTTGGAGGTCCTGTGGATCTGTGTTTTGTTTCAACAGTGTTTGGACCGAACAGATCCAGAGACTCCCACTTTATTAGTTTCCAGCCGCCTTACAAGTCTCTCCAGTTGCAGCCTCCGGGACCATCTCCTCGCCACCTTCAGCTCCTAGGACCAGCCAGCACCATCTTCACAGTTAGGCCCATACTCCAGATCAGCCATGACCTCTCAGATTCATCAGAATTATTCTACCGAAGTGGAAGCTGCTGCTGTGAAGTGCCTGCCCAACTTGCATCTGTGGGCCTCCTACACCTACTTCTCTCCTGGCTTCTTTTGTGATGACGTGGCTCAAATTAGCTGAGGAGAAGGGCGAGGGTGCCGAGCACCTCCTCAAGTTGCAGAATGACCGCAGGGACCATGCACGCCTCCAGGATGTGCAGAAGCCATGTCAAGATGAATGGGGTAAAATCCGGGAGGCCATGGAAGCTGCCTTGGCCCTGGAGAAGAACCTGAACCAGGCCCTCTTGGATCTGCATGCCCTGGGTTCTGCCCGCACAGACCCTATCTCTGTGACTTCTTGGAAAGTCACTCCCTGGATGAGGAGGTGAAGCTCATCAAGTAGATGAGCAACCACCTGACCAACCTCTGTAGGCTAGCCCGTCCTAGCATCTCTGGGGGAGTATCTCTTTGAGTGCTTCACTCTCAAGCATGACTAGGAGGCCTCTGTGCCTTCCGAGGGGCTCCCTCCTCTGCTCTGTACCAGCCCGCCTCAGGACCTCTACCTGAATGAACCTCTCAAGCCACTAGGAAGCTTTGTAACCACCCTGGAGCCTCTCTCAAGTCTTGGACCAAGTAAAAATAAAGCTTTTGAAACAGAAAAAAAGGGGGGGGTCCATTCTACTTCCTGTACCTGGCAACTGGAACTAACCTGGTCATTTTAAGAGATTCTGAAGAAGAGTCGCTGCATGGTTGCTGAAGTCGGCCCTGTCTCTAGCTGTGGTAATGGCAGACTGAATCACTTCACTTCTCTAGTCCTCAGGGTGCTCATCTGCACAGGAAGGGTCACAAGGAACACAGGCACTATTACAGCTGCACTGGGACTTGTTACTGAGGCAGACTACACGTTAGGAATGATTATGAAGACTATGTTGTTAAACTATGGGAAAAATCTGGCATCTGAGATGAGCTCCACCTATCAGAGGTTCTGAAATAAGCCGGCTATCCCATACTCTGGGTGACATTGTGCCCACTCAGAACTTTGGCCAGCTTCTGAGAAACAGGAAGGAAAAAGCAGTCACCCAAATGCCCTTAAGTTGCAACTAAAGACCATCTCTGTATTGTGGCTTTCCAGCTCCTGAGTGGTTTTATGTTGAGACAGGATCCCATGTAGTCCAGGCTGGTCTCAAACTGGTCTCCTGCCTCATCTCCCAGGGTGTAAGAGTTAATGATGTGTACCCACACATAGCCTTGTTGGATTTGTTGAAAGTGGCTATCTTCCCCGGGTCTCTTCTTTATTTCTTTTTTGTTAATTTGTTTGAGACAAAGTTTCACTGTATATCTATTATCTATGACTGGCCTTGAACTTACTACTTAGACCAGGGTAGTCTTGAATTCCCAAAGATCTCCTTACCTCTGCCTCTGGAGCACTAAAATTACTGAATGGCAGGTGCATGCCACCACACCCACCACTGCCCATTCCTGGATTTTCATGGAAGTTCTGACTCTTGGGTTATCTTCCCTCAGAACTTGTGACCTTCCTTGAGATCTACACACCATATATACATTTTTATTTAAAAGCCAAAGAGGAAACTAGACAAGGTGTTGTGATACATGCCATTCCTGTAGGAGACAGAAGAATCAGGAATTCTAGCCTGGACTATATGAAACCCTGTCTCAATTAGAGGGATGGATGGAGTCGCAGAGTCCCATTCTTGATGGACCTGGTCCTTACACACCACGCAGTGTTCCAAGGTCTTCCTATAAACTCATTCAATGACTACACCACCCTCAGTGGCAGGAACCAATTCCTGTATTGTGAGTATGGGCACAGTTGTGATCTTAGACCTGTTGGGCAGCTCAGGGTGGAGCTGATGGCCTTGTTGTTGTGTTATAGTAGTCTAGGAAAACTTATAAAAGCTGCTGTGGGTGGTGAAGCAGCTAGAATCTAGGCATGTCAGTTGAGTGGAATGCTGGAATACAAAGCTAGGTACCAATGTCACTAGACACATGCTAAGCAGTCTTGTCATCTGGGGATTCAGGTGATCAGAACCACCTACCTAGAACCCAGCAAGGCCACAGGAACCGCAGAGCACCACAGGATGCCTGAGAGATCTTGGCATTCTCTAAACTGGAGACAGGTAACTGAGACATCTGAGCTCACATCTAATTTCTGCCTTCATCGAAGAGACTAAAACCTACACTAAGCATTCTGCCTTTGAAGGCTTGCTTCTTACCTTTCAGGATATGGGTCAAGGCCTGTGCTCTTTCTAGAACCCACTTGCTAAAAAGGACAATGAGAAAAGACACTGCTCTTCAGAGATATGCCAAGGCCCAGATTTACCATGGGGTGACATAAGTGACTGCCTCCTGAAGGAGTCTCCCAACTGGCAATAAAGTAGATCACCAATGATGCTCTCTGACAGTGATGCTCTGACTGGACAGGTCCCTGTGGCGACTGCTGACCACAGTGAAGATTAAAGCCTTTATAAAACCCCAAGCTCTTTCATGTATGTGTACATGGAGTCCTTGCTTCCTCTGCCCTACTTCCCTAAGTACCAACCTTATGTGCCCTTCCGCCCACCTGCTTGGGCAGAGGACCAAAACAATCTTTGGGCCTTTGCCTCACCCCCAAAGTCCAGCCAGGGCAGGAGGGGGAGTGGTGAGGTCTCATCCAGGAACCAGCTGGAGACAGGCTATTTGATACAGGACCATCTCTCCTATCGCTGAGTATCCAAGGAAACTTTAGCCTTAACCTAATCAAGAAACTGAAGCCGAGGAAGGGAGGAGCTTACAAAACAAGAGTCAGGTCCCACCAGGCAGTACTCTAGCTTCAGGGGCAGTACTCTAGCCCCCAGGTCCTGGCCTGCCACTCACTGTCCACTGAGATGCTGGCCATCCCCAGGGCTTTGGTTTGGCACTGCCCACTTGGGCCACGGCTGTCCCCACAGTCTTAACTGAGAACTTTTTATCCCAGAGCCCTGGACTGGATACTAACCCACCTAAGGATCCATTTCTGCCCACTCCAGCCACTGCTTACCTGGGCATACACTGTTCCTAGAGCCCTGACCTAGCCTCTGCCCAACTAAACCGCCTCCACTCTAGAGCCCTAGCTGGTCACTCCCCGCCCAGGGATCCTCTGCCCAACACCCTTTGCCTGCCACTGCCCATTTAAGCCATTGCTATCTTCAGATCATTGGTCTGGGCACTGCCCACTTAATCCATGACTGTCCCCACAGACCCGACCTAGACACTGAGTCCCTGGGTCATGCTGCCCCCAACCTCAGCTTCTCTTGGCATAACCCACTCGGTCCACTGCTGTTGCCACAGCACCGGCCTGGGCACTGCCTCCTTGGACCATGCTACCCACATAGCCCCAGCCTGGTAATGCCTACTAGGGCCATGCTGTCCCCAGAGCCCCACAGTCATCCCGCAAACCTCACCTTGCTCCGCGGAGGAACCTGCCATCACTGGGAATCAAGACCCAAGGCTGCCGCCACAGACGCCTTCCAGAATCTGATGCAACCGAGGGGCCGGAAGTCCCGCCCCACTAGTCGTCTTCCGGGCACGTCCAGTAGCTAGGCAACTGCAAACTGACGCCGGCGTGGGGCATGATGGGAGAATACTCCGGCCTTTGCTGGCGCGGAACTTAATTTGTGGAAACCAAAGGGCTAAACCAATCAGAAGCGCTAACACGGGCTGCTGAAGACGACAGGGAGAGGCGGGACAAGGGGCGTGACTAAACGAGGGAATGGGAGGGGCGAGGAAGACGCCCTGGTCTGAGACTCCAAAAGGAAACGGGCAGCTCCTGCTGTACTCTCTGCTAAGTCCTGTTCTTTCCTGTGTGTATTAGGTCGCCTCCCAAGACACCATCAGAGGGAGGTTTGTGAGAAGAAATGAAAAGTATTATTTTAAAAACATAGTCAGCTACATAGTGAGACCCTGTCTCAAAATAAGAGTATGGCTGATGTTCTGGAGGACGCAGGTTTGATTTCTAGCACTCACAACTAACTGCTCACAACCGGTCCTAACCCTCTTGGCCTTAGTGGGCTTTGCATGCCTGTGGTGAAAAAATACGCGTGTGTGTGTGTGTGTGTGTGTGTGTGCGCGCGCGCGCAGGGAAATGAATAAATAAATACAGTGAAATAAATACGCCAAAAAAAGAAAATGTTTGGCCACCATGGTATTAATCCTGGAAACTCAGGAGGGAGAAACAGGCAGTTCTCAATGAGTTCTAGGTCAGCCATGGCTACATAAGGAGACTCTGTCTCAACATAAATAGATAAATAAATAAATAAATAAATAAATAAGTTAATTAATTAATTAATTTACAAACGACTGATACACAGTAATATATATTGTTTGGTTAAGGACCCCAGGACAAGGGACTGAGATGCAAATTTTATATTTCAAAGCAGACCTGGCCTCAAGGTTCTCCCAGCATCCCTCAGTTCCTACCTGCCATATCCTTGTCCCAACCCTGAACTCTCCAGCTCAGCGGCTGGACTGTCCTTCCCCGACAGGCTCTTCCCTATAGAATCCAGATGTTTTGATTTTCCTCATCTCCTTTTCCTTGTCTTCTGTCTCTGTACTCACACCCTTTCTCTTTTACTCTCCTCCCCCCACCATGGTGACTTCCCTGGCCTCAGTCCTTGGTGCCAGTGAACTCTGGCCTGAGAGCAGCTTCCTAATCAACCTGCCTATATGTAGTCTAATCTGGCTTGAATTGACTCATTTCATTGGGCAGCAGAGAAATAACCTATCACATAGGTCTTAGGCTTTTACTGTGAAGAGACACCATGACCAAGGCAACTCTTATAAGGACAACATTTAATTGGGGTTGGCTTACAGGTTCAGAGGTACTGTACATTATCATCAAGGCAGGAGCTGAGAGTTCGACCTCTTCAGCTGAAGGCCGCCAGGAGAAGACTGGCTTCCAGGCAGCTAGGATGAGGGTATTAAGGCCTAAACGCATGGTGACACACCTACTCCAACAAGGCCACATCTCTTAATAGTGCCACTCCCTGGACCAAGCATATACAAACCATCAAAACATTAAATTTATCAGAACATATATTGCTAACTTTACAACTTTCTCAAAAAAATTATATCTTTACTACCAGTATTTTATTTTCTTTTAAAAGTTTTTGGGATTTTATTTTTATTTTTTAATGTAATCTTTTGCTGGCATATATATCTGTTCAGTGTCCTAGGAGGCCAGATCCCCTGGGCAACAGACCCCCAACACCTGGAACTAGAGATACCAGTGGCACTGACTGCTCTTCCAAAGGTCAAGAGTTCAAATCCCAGCAACCATATGATGGCTCACAACCACCTGCAATGAGATCTGATGCCCTCTTTGGTGTATCTGAAGACAGCTACAATGTACTTAGATATAATAAATAAATACAACTTAAAAAAAAGTAGACTGTGGGGCCTTTTCTTTTTTTGAGACAGGGTGTCTATATGTAGCCTTGGCTGTCCTGGAGCTTATATGTAGACCAGAATGGCCTGGAACTCATACAGATCTGCTTTCCACTTGGGGATTAATGGTGTGTGCCACCACGCCTGGCTACATTTTGTTGAAAGATGACTGACGTGGGAGGGCCCAGCCCACTGTGGGCGGTGTCACCCCCTGGGCAGGTGGCTCTGGGGTATGTAAGAAAGCAGGTTGAGAAAGTCATCAGGAGCAAGCCAGTAGGCAGCCTTCCCCCTTCCCCCATGGCATCTGTTTCAGTTCGAGCCTCCAAGTTCCTGCTTGAGTTCCTGCCCTGACTTTGCGGTAGACTACAAGGTGTAAGATGAAACAAGGCTTTCCCCCGGGTTGCTTTTGTCATAGCAATAGAAACGTGACTAAAACACACCCATACGTATCAAGTAAAATATTTTTTAATTTAAAGAGTGAACCATCACATTATGTAAAGAAAAAGGAAATGATCAAAGCACATACTGTGATATTGTACAACATTGGGCAGAAGCGCCACCTTGGGAGCAGGAATATTTCAAAAAGCTCAAAGCACATAAGCAGGTCTTGGGGATTGTCATCATCCCTAGTCCTGAAGTAGAGGCATAAACACAGCTTTCAAAGGGAATTAGAAATTCTTTATTCCATACCCAAATTTGAGGGACTGTGGTCCTAGAAACATAGATTTAGGTACCTCAATTTCATGGCTCCATGGAGTTTGGTAGAACAGAACAAAAAGTTATAAAGTAAGGCATTCTTCAGATACACTAGAGGAAGAGGTAAGTGTCACATCAGACACAGACCAGCACAGTGGTAACCTCAGCCATGACCTCAGGCATATGGCAGCATTCACAGCACTTGGACTGATGGAGAATAGAGATTTATCAAGTGAGCAGTTCTATAGTGTTGGTTGGTTTGTTGTTTCTATCTGGTGTCAGGATGTTTGGGGATCTCTGCAAACACTAAGGCTTGCAGTGTAATAATCCACTTGAAGCATAAAGGAAATCCAGTTCAACATAACTTAGCCTGTGCTAGTTCAAACTTCTAGAGTCTGACCCCAGCAGTTTACTTCAGCTGTATTTAGGCACAGCATAATTTTTGGGGAAAAGTTTTTTGATGATAATTAATTCGATTGCTCGTGTACTATAAAACTAAAGACATGTTTACATTGACACACTTTACAAAGTGCTTATGGCCTCTTCCATAAAGATGGGTTCTGTTAGCTTGGCGTGGTGGCACATGCCTTCAATCCCAGCACTCAGTAGGTATAAACAGGCAGATTTCTGAATTTGAGGCCAGCCTGGTCTACAGAGTGATTTTCAGGACAACCAGGGCTACACCAAGAAAACCAACCAACCAACCAACCAACCAACCAACAAACCAACCAGCCAACCAACCAAAACAAGATAGGTTTGACAGAGGCAGAGGTCTATTGACTCACAAACAAGGCTGGAGATACAAGTCTAGGAGAAAGAGTCTGGGACGAACACACAAAAATCTGTGGCAGGCAGGAGTGGCCTGGTCCTACAGATAGCACAGAGGTTTTTGCAATGTACAAGTGACATTTCCTATAAGGACAGGATTTATTGAGCAACAATGCTCAAGAAAAATGCCTATGGAGGAAGAGCTTGGGATAAACAAAGACATAATCTGGGAGATTCAAGTATGGCCTGGGTCTACAGATAGCACGGATCACCAGGATGTTAAGGTACATCCATCCCCAGACGTCTGGGTGGAAAACTCGTCTACAGCTTCCCTGTTGAGGAGACAACCCTGTGCGTTTAACATTCCTGGTTTCTGATGTGCTTCTCTGTGAGCACAAGGACCTTGTGCCCTATATAGGATGTTAGTTCTGACCCAGCGGGAGGCAAGACATTGCTATGTTCTAGGTCGGAACAGCCTAAGTCATGCCTCTCTGCATCATTAAAATTATAAGCCAAGCAGTGATGGCATATGCCTTTAATCCCAGCACTCAGGAGGTAGAGGCAGGTGGGTCTCTGTGAGCTCCAGACCAGCCTGGTCTACAAAGGGAGATCCAGGACAGCCAAGGCTACACAGAGAAACCCTATCTCAAAAAAACAAAAACAAAATAAAAAAATAATAAATTAATTGATTTAATTTACGACACGGCTTCCTCTGAGAAATTCTCATTCACACCTACATTTGCTCACTGAAGTTTGAGAGGAACAAAGACTAAGGCTAGTTCTTAGATGCCTGGGGGGTGCAGAGCCTGAAAACACAGACACTATTCCCAGTACCTGGCGTGGCAAAGTCCACAGCTGCTCAGGCTTGCCTGCCAGGGGTCTTTGTTATGAGCTTATATAGACAACAAAGCACCTTGTCTGGGCCACACCCTGATGTGGGCTCAAAGGAAACCATTTTTGGGTCCTCCCGTCCTTGACTTCTAAGAAGACATTCTGAGCCCCATGACCCCAAACTGGCTCTAGTTTACAAGGTTAGAGGTTAGTTCACAGCACAAAACCTCCTATCTCTGAGGCCAGCCATGGCAGGCTTCAAGGAGGGAAGCCCTCTGGCTGCACCAAGGGCTGCTGAGCTTCACAAGAGAGAAAGGCATATCACATGGGGGTCTGCAGAGCATGCCATGGATGAGTGTCTGCTCCAAATTAAGCTGGGCTGTTTGGAATGTTCCAGTCCCGTACCAGAGGACACTTGACTCTAGTTTGAGGGTGAAGCTTTAGCAGCCAAATTGTCACAGTTTGCAAATACATTCCTGCAAGTTTCCAGTTCAGAAACAATAGTGTTGAGCTTGCTAGCGTCCGTGATTCCTCAACCTCCACACTCAGACATCTCAACTTCCTTAAATGCAGTGAGCTTCAGGGATGACGTCTGCTTACTTTCCAGAACTTCATAGCTCAGTGGAGGCTGGAAAAAAAAAACATATAAGTGCGCGTGCTTGCAAGCATGTGTGCGTGCGTGCGTGTGCGTACACACACACACACACACACACACACACACACACACACATCACCAGTCTATTTACATCTCTTGAATGTTCTTGAGGAACGCTGCAGTGCTTCTGTGATCCTGCTTCTCAGGTTAGGAGAGGCTCTCTGTGTCCTCAAGTAATCCCCCAGTGGTCAGGAGACCCAGGTTGGGACAGGGCTGATCAAGACTTGTCACTAACCCACTGTACGTCTGTACTCAGGTGGCGGGAAGCAGCCAAGCCTGACAGGGCTTCAGTCTTCCTTCTGGGAGGAAGTTCTGGTCTCTTCTAGGAAGCCCAGAGGCTCTGGGTGAATAGTTTATGGCCGTCGACCTTGCCCTTCCTTACCCTAATGAGGCCTCCAGCATT
This sequence comes from Apodemus agrarius, assembly GCA_964023405.1. Lineage (NCBI taxonomy): Eukaryota > Metazoa > Chordata > Mammalia > Rodentia > Muridae > Apodemus > Apodemus agrarius. The sequence continues at coordinate 138,803,455 of OZ030005.1, forward strand.
CAGGGAAGTACCTGGCAAGGCGGTTAGCACCACCCACGGCATGTTGAGAAGATCAGATGCCACGCATTTGGAGGGCCAGCCAGGGAGATCTACACCATGTGACATCAGGGCCTGACCAGATAGATCCTAGGACAATCCTACCCTGGGATGATCTATGACTTCCAAAAGATGAACCTATGTCCTGACTTGTTGCCTGCAACTAGGATCTTAGTTGGATAGATTTTTATGGGTGAGGACATACTCCAAGGACTGGTCAGGCAGGGAGAGGACCATATGAAGATGATGGCACACTAGTTTAAGCCACCTCAAGCCAAGGACTGACATTTCCCAGTAGGTGGACAGGCAGGAGGGACCCTCATTCACTAAGAGACCTAGCTCTAGTCACACCTTAGGTTTAGACTTCTGTCCATCAGAATGACAAGACAGTACATCCCTGATGAGCTGACCCCCACCTTGTTGTCATCTGTTATGACATCTCAAGGCACTCTTTACAAAGATAACACACCTCCCTTTGATTTTTCTGTGCCTCAATTTCTACTCTGTCCATTCCCAGAGCAGACTTCAGCTTTTGTAAAGAGAACACAAACACCATGGCACAAATTAAACTGCATGATGCAGGTGGGGAGGCCCGGGCTGCTGCGCCTCTGGCTTTCTGGAACTGCATTGCCACTCTAACAAGATCTGAGCCCTCAGCTGTGGGAGGGTGAGGAGCCACCATCGTGAATTTCTAGGAAAAGACTACAGACATAGTATATAGAAGGACTGGGAAACTAGGTGTAGTAGTACTTAAGGTGAAGGAAGGAGAACCGGAACTTTTGGTCAGGCTAAGTGTTGCGAGCACTGGCTGCTTATCCTGGGCTCAGTTCCCAGCACCCACAGGGTGGCTCAGTAACTCCAGTTCCAAGGGATGCAGTCACTGCACAAACATACAAATGGGAGTGGGCGGGGAACTCATGCATATACTTTTTGAAAAAAACATTTTTTTAAAAAAAAATTTAAGATCATTAGTTTTATAGCAAGTCTGAGGCTAACCTCGGCTATATGAGATTCTGACACCCGCCCCCCAAAAAAGAATTCCCACCACACTATTTACACAGCTGAATCTTCTCTCCAAAAATAAGAAAAAGGATACACACAGTGACTTTAGACTTACTGGTGCAGTGGCTTCCTCAAGGGAGAGGAAATGTCTTGACTGCATAGCAAACTCTTACTTGTGTTTTCCAGAACCTGAAAACATATAGCTGAACCTCTGGCAGGGGTGGGATGCTGGAGCCCTTTTAACCCATCTCCCCATCCCCTGCTCCAGGCTGGGGCACCCCGAAAGGTGCTCACTGCCATCACAACCCGCTTACCTGAGTTGGTGCCAGTGACATTATTTGGGGCTCTTCTCTCTACAACGAGAAAGCCAGAACCTTGTCAAACATGCTGCCTCTTCTGAGACCGAAGAGGTGGCTCGGCAGTTAAGAGCGAACACTGCTCTTGCAGAGAACCCCAGCTTGGTTCCCAATACCCATGCCATGCAACTCAAGCCACTTGTATCTGATGCTTTGATTTCTGGGCACCTGTATATATGTGGCGTGTGCACACACACACACACACACACACACACACACGCAAGCACACGAATGCACAAAAGCACATACATTCACACAAACACACACTGTTGCACATGCATTTTCTCATGGATACAAACTGCTCTAGCCTTCACTCACCTCTGTTTGTTTTTGTTTTTTTGAGACAGGGTCTCTCTGTGTAGCCCTGGCTGTCTTGGAACTCAGTCTATAGACCAGGCTGGCCTCGAACAGAGATCCACCTGCCTCTGTCTCCTTGTGCCGGGATTAAAGGCATACACCACCACTGCCAAGCATTCACTCACCTCTTTTAGGATAACGGTAAATGATCTTGCGAATGACGATGGTGACAGCAGCTATGACGATGATGACAGCAGCTATGATAACCACAATATTCAGAGGCGCGGGGAAGCAGAAACATGGGCAGCCTGACAGTACTGGAATGAGAAAGAAGACAGCTGAGGCAGAGCAGTCTTCATTAGAGTAACATCACAGAAGTTCCTGCTTCATGTCTAGGCTCAGAGCCCATGGGATCCTGATAAGGTCCTTGGAAGGAGCAAAGGGCGTGCCTCGGCAGAACAGCAGCAGGTGGCTCCGCTGCCCACAGATTGCTGAGAACATTCAGGAGTCCTGGCCTCACTCCTTGTGAAATCACAGCCTAGGGAGAGCCCAGGATGCAGATACATGGGGGAAGGGACAGGCTAGAGGGAACTGTGGACCCCAGGCTCTGTCACCTGAGGCATGAATGGCTGAGGGTCAGTGAAGCCAGTCTCTCCCACACAGCACTCAACCTAAAGGCTTTCTTAGGTTATGACCTAAGAAATAGGTCAGATAAGACCTTACTATATTTTGTGTGTTTATTTATTGTTTTTTTGTAATAAGTATCCTTCAAAACTGTTGCTTATTATTTATTTACTTTATTTTCAGTATTAAATATTTCTTTTTATGTGTATAGGTGCTTTGTCTACAGGTATGTCTGCTTACTGTGTTCATGCAGTTCCTGTGGAGGCCAGAAGAGGGCTCCAGATCCATTAGAACAGGGTTATGCAAGTGTTACTTTTGGTTGTGAGCTACCATGTGGGTTCTAGATGTCCTCTGCATCAGCAACAAATACCCTTAAACAATGAGTCTTCTCTCCAGCTCCTATTTACTTATTTTTTTTAAATACAGCATCTTGCTATGTAGCTCTGACTGATCTAGTACTAGATATACAGCCCAGACTTGGCCTTCAATTCCCAGGTCCTCCAGCCTCAATAGCCTATATTGAGCGACAGAGTTACAGACCTGTGCTGTCACACTTGGGTGTTTATTTTTACTTTATTTTTTTATTAAATTCCATTTTTAATTATTTTCTCTTACATGCTTTGTGTGCGTATGTGCATGTACACACATGCACACATATATGCGTGGAGAGTCAGAGGAGGATGTGGGGGTCCTTCCCGATCACTCTCTGCCTTATTCCCTTGAGACGCCACAGTCCCTCCCTGAACCTGCAGCCAGGCTGTCGGCTAGTGAGCCCCGAGAAGGAAGCACACCACACAGAGTTCTGAGATCTGAACTCAGATCCCCACACTTGGGCAACGGGTACTGATATCCACTGAGCTCCCCAGCCCCATTGTTTGTAAAAACAAACAAACAAACAAACAAACAAACAAACAGCTTTTTTTAAAAAAAATGTACAAGTATTTTGCCTGTATGTACATATGTACACCATTTATGTGCCCAGTACACAAAGAGGTCAGAAGACAGTGTCCAAAGCCATGAAGCTGGACTAAGAGTTGGCTGTGAGCCACCATGTAGGTACTGGGTTTGAACCCAGATCCCTTGCAAGAGCAAGGGCTCTAAATCCCAGAACCATCTCTCCAGCCCCTTTCTACTTGTAGTTTTTAATGAGAACTTTCTTTGAGTTGGGGAGATGGCTCAGCTGGTAAAGTACTAGCCGCACACATGAGCATCTGGATTTGTATCCCGAGCCCACTCACAGTGTACATGCATAACCTCAACACTGGGAGGGCAGGGCAGAGACAGGCAGATTCCTGTGGCTCATCGCCTAAACCACTCTGGCCAAATTGGAGAGTTCCAGGTTCAGTGAAAGACTGTCTTGAAAGAAAGAAAGAAAGAAAGAGAGAGAGAGAGAGAGAGAGAGGGAGGGAGGGAGGGAGGGAGGGAGGAAGGAAGGAAGGAAGGAAGGAAGGAAGGAAGGAAGGAAGAAAGAATAATGGTGGAGGGGCTGGAGAGAGAGGCCTCAGTGACTGACAGCACAAGCTACTCTTCCAGAGGGCCCAAGATTGGTCAGGTGGCTCACAGCCACTTCTAATTCCAGCTCCAGGGATCCAACATCCTCTTTTGGCTTCGGTGAGCAGCTGCTCACACAGCATACATTCATATACATGCATATTATATGCTATACATTATATATGCATATGTATATGTGTGTATACATACATAAAAATACATTTTAAAAAAGGGGAGAACAAGCCGGGCATGGTGGCGCACGCCTTTAATCCTAGCACTTGGGAGGCAGAGGCAGGCAGATTTCTGAGTTCGAGGCCAGCCTAGTCTACAGAGTGAGTTCCAGGACAGCCAAGACTATACAGAGAAACCCTGTCTCAAAAACAAAACAAAAGGCCGGGCGGTGGTGGCGCACGCCTTTAATCCCAGCACTTGGGAGGCAGAGGCAGGCGGATTTCTGAGTTCGAGGCCAGCCTGGTCTACAGAGTGAGTTCCAGGACAGCCAGGGCTACACAGAGAAACCCTGTCTCGAAAAACAAAAACAAAACAAAACAAAAAAAAACAAAACAAAAAAGGGGGGGGAGAACAGTGGAAGAAGAAACCCAATGTTGCCCTCTGGCCTTCACACACAGATGCACACGTGTACACACACTCAGACATGCACAAACACACTACACACACACACACACACACACACACACACACACCACAAATAAAACTTCTGTGGAAGTAAAAGAGCTGATTTTGGAAGGTAAATCAGCATGTCCCAGCTCCCAGGGGTGTTCACACTACACTGCAAATGGAGGACAAAGAGGTCCCGAGCCGTGAGACATCAGGACCCTCCCTGAAAACAGAACCAGTGACAGACACACAGACAGAAGGCCCAGACTCACATACACCTTGGTTTGAGACTGAGGTCTGAGGAGGAGAAGCTCCAACTGGACTCTGGGACTCTGCTGACTAAAACAAGACTTCTGTATTTTGGGTTGTGAGCCTAGACATTAACAACTGAGCCATCTCTCCAGCCCAAAGAGGAGACTCTTAACCTCCAGCCTCAAAGCAAAATCCAGCCCACTGCTTGCTTTAGTAAAGTTTTATTGGCACGTGGCCAGTCACTTGGTCATAGTCCCTGGGTATTTTTCCTTCTGTGGTAGAGTTTAATAGAGACTATAGATGCCAATGTTACCTTCTCAGCTGTCTTAGTTAAGGTGTCTATTGTTGAGATAAAACACCATGGCCAACAGCAATTTGGGGAGGAAAAGTTTTAGTTCAACTTACAGCTTGAGACTATCATCAGGGAAGTCAGGGCAGGGACACAAACAGGGCAGGAACCTGGAGGCAGGAGCTGATGCAGAGGACATAGAGAGGTGCTACTCAGCTTGCTTTCTTATAGAACCCATGACCACCAGCCCAGGGGTGGTACCATCCACAATGGACCACACCCTTCTACATCAATCGCTAATTAAGAAAATGTCCCATAGGAATGCCTAGCAGTCAGCCTGACCAGTGCCATTTTCTTGATTGAGGTTCTCTTTCCCTAAACAGCTCTAGCCTGTGCTAAGTTGACATAAAAACTAGCCAGTACAGCAGCGGACAAATTTTTAATGTGAATTTAAGAGACAGGCCCTTACCTGGCTTTGAGTCAAATGTGTCACACACAGTGTTCATTGTGGCATTGCACGTCCTGATAACTTTGCTGTTGGGACAGCTGGAAGGAAAACAGAGTACATTACCTCCTTCCACCCAGCCCAGAACTCACTCTTCACTACCCACAGGGCTAGAAAAAGATCAGCGCCCCCCCAGCATGGTGCTATATCTAGCTGTTCTAGCAAAAGCACTCTGAAGAGATTAGAGTTTAGGGGCATCTGTGATATGAAGAGCAACTATCTATGAAGATCACATAATGGAAAGTCTATCTAGAGACAAAGATGGTGCGAGTGAAGGAGAGGCAAGGAGGTGCAGACAAGCAAGAACCTCCATCAGACTGGAGTTGAAGGCAGTCTTTATCCACATCAGGTTCACTCACAGTTTAGTGATTTCTGAATTATGTCTATGCATGTATAACCTGCCTCACAGGTGTAAGCTATTGCCTGGTATGGTGGTGAACGCCTTTAATCAAAGCACTTGGGAAGTAAATACAGGCAGAATGTTGTGAGTTCAAACTAGTCTGGTCTACACCATGACTTCCAGGCCTACTAGTGATGCACAGCAAGGCAGTACCTTAAATAAAAGAAGGGTGCATGTGAGTAGAGAGATAGCTTAGTGGTTAAGAACACTTGCTGCTCTTCTAGAGAACATATATTCTATTCCCAACATGTCCATGGTGGCCCACAAGCAGCTATAACTATAGTTCCAGGAATCCAACACCCTCTTTGGGTCTCCATGGGCATCAGACATGCAGGCTAACACCTATGCACATAAAAACTAAAGTATTTGTTTTTATGACTTTTTAACATTATGATTCATAACTGTAGCAAAATTACAGTTATGAAGTAGCAACAAAAATATTTTTTGAGCTGGGCAGTAGTGGGCCACCCCTTTAATCCTATCACTCAGAAGGCAGAGGCAGGCAGTTCTCTGTGAGTTCAAGGTCAGTCTGGTCTACAAATCAAGTTCCCTGACATCCAGGGCTACACAGAGAAACCCCATCTTGAAAAAACAAAATAGATAGTTAGATAGATAGATAGATAGATAGATAGATAGATAGACAGACAGATATTTTACGGTTGGGGCTCACCACACTGTGTTAAAAAAGGACTGCAGCAGGGCTGGAGAGATGGCTCAGAGGTTAAGAGCACCGACTGCTCTTCTGAAGGTCCTGAGTTCAAATCCCAGCAACCACATAGTGGCTCACAACCATCTGTAATGAGATCCGACGCCCTCTTCTGGTGTGTCTGAAGACAGCTACAGTGTACATATAATAAATAAATAAATCCTTTAAAAAAAAAAAAAAAGGACTGCAGCAGCATTAGGAAGGTTGAGAACCATTGCCTCAGAGCCTGTAGAGGGAGTAAGGACTAGTGGGTACCTTTGATGTTGGACTTTGGGCTCCAGAACCATACAAGAATAACTTCCTGTTTTCATTCCTTGCTTGTAGTTTTGTTAAATAGTCCAGATTTTTTTTCAATCGTTTTTAAAGACAGAATCTTATGTAGTCCAGGCTGATCTCAAACTCATTATATAACCAAAGATAACCTTGAACTTCTGCTCATCCTGCCTCCAGGAATACTGGGATTAAGGCATACCACCACACATGGTATGCATGGTGCTAGGGACTGAAGCCAGGTCCAAAAAAGCACTCAACCAACTGAGCTACATCCCTGGCCCCACAGAACTCCTCTTTTAAAGATTAATTTTATGTATAGATATGTGTGTGTGTGTGTGTGTGTGTGTGTGTGTGTACATGTGTGTGTGTACAGGTAACCACAGATGCCAGAAGAGGGTATTCGAGTCCCTGGAACTGGAGCTGTAGGCAATTGTGAGTTCCTTGATGTGGGTGCAGTGAACTCAGCTCGGGTCCTTAGGACAGCAGTGCATGCTTATCCCTGGGCCATCTCCCTAGCTCTCCTCCACGGTGAGTCACTTTTGTCATCCTCTCTGCCTAGAGTTCTTTCCCCCTAGAACTTTCTACTTCCATCTCTCCCTGATTCACTGAGTCTCTACCCAAAGGTAATCTTGTCAGAGTGATTCCTCCAACAGAGCGAGTCCATGGACTTACTCACCAGTATTGTTTTTGAGACAGTATCTCTACCCCAAGCTGACTTCAAACTTGCTATGTAGTTAGCCTTGAACTACTGATCCTCTGATCCTCCTCTCTCTACTTCCCCAGGGCCAGGATCACCACAGCTGGTAGGCACAGTTCTGGGGACGGAACCCAGGGCCTTGTACATGCCGTCCATGTAAACACTGCCAGCTTAGCCGCATCCCCAGCCCGCCACTGATGGTGGTGGAGATACAGACACAGCATTATGTTTTATGTCTCTCACTGTTGGGGCTCAAAGGCTGTTTGTTGCATGAGTGAATGAGTTAGCGAACAAATGAGCACTGACTCCAGGCATCTTCCAGGAGAAAACATCCTTTGATTTTGTCCATGTGGCAGGTGCTCCCCTAAGAAGCCCCTCTACAGACAGGGACTCAGAGGCTAGGGGGCTAGCGGGCAGGAGCAGGGGTCTCCACTCATTATCCCTCCCCGAGCTGGCACCTGCTGCACGTGTGGCACTTCTCCAAGCAGTTTTCAGAGTCACAGTAGGTGCCCTGCTTACACTGGCACTTACGATCAGTCGTACTGGAACACGCGACCACTTCCTCTTGGTCTGTGGAGACAGGTCAGTCAGTCATCAGGGTGGGAGTCTGTCCTAATGTACACCACTCTATGACACAGTAAAGTCACCTTCATAGGCTCTTCACCCTAGACACATAGCCCAAACAGCCTCCCAGGAGAGGAGCGGGGCTCACCCAAGGAGTATCCAGCCCCACCGCTTTTTCCTTTCAAAGGCTCTACCATGGGAGGAGGGGGTAGGGTGGAGGCGAGAATAAGCCCATCAGGGCCTTTGTGTCAGGTAAGGAGTGTGAAGAAGCTAAAGTGGGCCATCTTCCTTATCTGCCTGTGACCCCTCTCCCTATCCATCTGCATGTTTCAACCGTCAGTGAGGAGGCTGCCCCCATGGCCGCAGCTGCACACTTACCGTCCCGGCACACAGAGCAGGGAAAGCACTCAGTTTCTCTGTTTTTGTGATTCAGGAAGTGTTTAGAATCACATGGGGCACATTCACTCGTACCATGGTTCTTCTGGCATGGATTAACGAGGTAAGTGCCTATGTGAGAGGAAATAGAAGTGTTTAGGGGCCCAGCAAAAGCCCTATTCCCTGATGCCCTTGGTGGCCAGACATTGCCCACTACCCACTCCTGGGCTCCTACCCTCCTTGGAACTTCCTAGTTGAGTACCCAGCCAAAGTTTTCACACTTAACATGTGGAAGCCTTGCATCACCTCTTGCCTAAGACTCACATCCTCCAGGATGTCGATATAAGGTTCTTCCTCTCTACTGTCCCAGAAAGAGGGCCTACAATCAGCCTATATGTCCATTTCTCCCTCCCCTCCCAGGTTCCTGACTGCCCAGGATGGTTTCACAGAACTCCAAATTCTAAAAGATGAAGTCCTCGGCCAAGGGCTCCAGCCCACTCGTTGCACGGTGGCCATCTTCTCAGCCTACAGCAGAAGCACAGGAGACGCACACACTCCTAACGATATGAGTGCTGCGCACGGGCTGGCTTCTGCATCGTTCAATCAGATCAGTCCCATCTCGTTTCTGCAATGTGCTTGTAGGGTTGTACCCACGAATGGCTATGTGCCCATAAGTGCATGCAGGTGTGTGTACAGACCCAAACGGGTGTCCACTGACTCATCTGCATATAAGTGCACATGTAAGTGTGTTTGCAGGTAGGTGTGCATACAGATATGTGTTGATAGTTGTGTGGGATGAGGTGGGGATCCAGGTGCAGACACTCATATGCTTTTTCTCCAGTAGCTCTTTACTGCTTCTGCAGAATACACCACACCCACCTCTCTGGTTTCTGCCCTCCAAAGCCAGGGGCAGTGCTTGGGTAGGGGAAGAGTGGCTAGGAGGACAGAAAAAAGCTGGTTGACAAGGCGATACTCATTTCCCTTCTTCAGCCAGACTCCACCTCTCTCAGTGCAGTGTCTGCTTCAGCCTTAGCTAGAGGCCTGTAGCACCTTTTCCCAGTCAGAAGGTCAGACCTCTACAAAGCGTCCTAGGACTCACCAGCAGAACAGAATTGGCAGCAGAGGTTCTCATGTTTGAATTCATCCTTCTCACACTGGGTTGTATTTCTTACACTGCAGACTGCCACCTAGAAGCAGAAAGGGGAAAACTGCTCCAGGGACTCAGCACAGAGGAGGTGAATGGCCCCCAGCCTAACCCTGGTTCCTACATGGAACCTTCCTGCAGAGCATATACTACAATTGTGTTCACGTCTCCCCGGCCACCCTGCAGATAGGTTAGACAACCTCCAGCCCCTCCCCCCTTTTTTGGACACAGCTTCATGTTTGCTTATTTAACCAGTATATTCCATCCTCGTTACTCACAAATTGAGTATTTGTCAATGCAACTATTCCCTAACATTTATTCCTATACCAAAACTAGAGGTATTTTTCAGTTATTCACTAATATGCACCAAGTGCCCCCCTCTCCCAGAAAAAGAGCTCCCTAGGGCTAGAGAAATAGCTCATCAATAAAGAGCACTTGCTGTTCTTTCAGAGGACTCAGTAAATTAAATTTGTTAATTACACACACACACACACACACACACACACACACACACACACCATCTCACTATGTAGCATGAATAGCCTGGAACCTGATATGTATTCAAGCAGGCCTCCAACTCACAGAGATCCACCCGCTCCTGACCCGAGTGTGAGGGTTAAAATGTGACCACACTGGGCTGTTAGGATTTTCTGAGTCTTCTGACACACCTTCCCAGCTGAAGGTAAGCAAGGATGTACTTTCTGTTCTTGCTTTACCTCTCACTGCACAAATGTGGGTATTTTACCGGATATCAATTACTTTTGTTTCTGAATCTTTTGTGGTGTATTGTATGGGCTATCTTACTGTTTAAAATGGCTCCAAGTAGCCGGGCATGGTGGCGCACGCCTGTAAGTCCAGCACTTGGGAGGCAGAGGCAGGCGGATTTCTGAGTTCGAGGCCAGCCTGGTCTATAGAGTGAGTTCCAGGACAGTCAGGACTACACAGAGAAACCCTGTCTCAAAAAATAAAAAAAAATGGCTCCAAGCATAGAGGTGAGAAACTGTTTTGTGTCCCAAGTACTAGAATGTCCTAATACCCTTACAGATAAAACACGTGTATTGGAGAAACTGCTGGAGGCATGAATTTCAGACTGTGGAGTATGGGTTGAATATTAACCAACATAGATTATGTAAGATGCCTTTACAAACAAATAAAATAATCTACTGGGCAGTTTTTGAGGGTGGGCAGACACTTGCAAGAGCACACCCCTGGGGCATGAGGACCTGAATTTGTAACAGTACCATTCACATAACCTGGATGTGGTGAGCACCTCTAACTCCAGTCCGGAGGATGGAGACTGTCAGATCCCCGAAGGTCACTGGAAGCCAGCAGAGCTGGATGGATTAGCTCTGGGTTCACTGAAAGATCCTGTCTCCAGGGCTGTGGTGGTGGCTCAATGGTTAAGAATACTGGCTACTCTTCCAGAGAACCTGGGTTCCATTCCCAGTACATGGTGGCAAACATCCATCTGTACTCCAGTTCCAGGGGACCCAACACCCTCTTCTGACCTCTGTGGGCACCAGGAATGCATACGGTACAAATAAACTTACTTGACACGTATTTTTTAATCTTAAAAATTAGTTATTTTTATGTATATGAGTGTTTTGACTGAATATAAAAGTGCTGTGTGTGCCCTACGCCTGTGGAAGTCTCCATACCTTTAAATTTTGTTTGTTTTTGTTTTTGAGACATGGTTTCTCTGTGTAGCCCTGACTGTCCTGGAATTTACTCTGCAGACCAGGCTGGCCTCAAACTCAGAGATCCCCCTGTCTTTGTCTCCTCCTATCTTTTTGTTTGTTTGTTTGTTTGTTTGTTTGTTTTTGGTTTTTTGAGACAGGGTTTCTCTGTGTATCCCTGGCTGTCCTGGAACTCACTTTGTAGACCAGGCTGGCCTCGAACTCAGAAATCTGCCTGCCTCTGCCTCCCAAGTGCTGGGATTACAAGCGTGCGCCACCACCGCCTGGCTCTATCTTTTTTTTTTTTTTTTAAGATTTCTTTTCTCTCTCTCTTTTCTTTTAAAGATTTTATTTATTATATTAAGTACACTGTAGCTGTCTTCAGACACACCAGAAGAGGGCATCAGATTTCATTACAGATGGTTGTGAGCCACCATGTGGTTGCTGGGATTTGAACTCAGGACCTTCGGAAGAGCAGTTGGTGCTCTTAACCGCGGAGCCATCTCTCCAGCCCCACAGCCAGCTTTAAAAAATTTTTTTAAAAGAAAGACCCTGCCTTGAGAATAATGTAGGGAGACACCAGCCTCTTGTCTAGGCCTACATGTATATATACATGTGCATTCATCTACTCATGGAGAGGGAAAGGGTGGGGAGGGAGGGAAAGAGCATCTATCCCTTCATGAGTGGTAGCTAAATACTGGCAAGTTTGACAGTTGGGTTGTTCGGTTGGTCAGAGCCTCTGACTGGCTCCCCAGTCCCCTCATCCCCTGCTCCTACCTCCACCAGGCCCCCAGGAATTAGATCTAGGACTTCATATATGCTAGGTAAAAATTCTGCCTCTGAGCTTTATGCTTGGTCTTTGTGTGTGTGTGTGTGTGTGTGTGTGTGTGTGTGTGTGTGTGTGTTTTATTTTGAGACTCACTAAATATTCAGGCAGGCCTTGAACTCATTCTATAGGTCAGGGAAGGTTTGAACTTGCAATCTTCCTGCCTTGTCCTGAGTAGCTAGGATTACAAGACTGGGCACCAGGCCCAAATTTAGGCTCTTTGGGGGTGTGCAGGGGTTTCAAGACAGGATTTTTCTGTGTAGCCCAAGCTGTCCTAAAACTCGATCTGTAAACAAGGCTGGCCTTAAACTCACAAAGATCCATCTCCCACTGTCTCCCAAATGCTGGGATTAAAGGCATGTGTGGCCACCACCCATCTAGTTGGTTTTGGTTTGGAAACAGGTTCTTGGTGATCCATCTTGCACAGATGTCTTAGTTAGGGTTCTATTGCTGTGAAGAGACACCATGATCAACTCTTTCTAGAAGAAAGCATTTGATTGGGGCTGGTTTATAGTCTCAGAGGTTTAGTTCATTGACATCATGGCAGGAAGCATGGCAGCATGCAGGCAGACATGGCACTGGGGAGGGAGCTTGAGAGTGCTACATCCAGATGCAGGAGCAGGAAGAGAGTTACTGAGCCTGGCGTGAGCTTTGGAAACTTCAAAGCCCTCCCCTCAGTGACACACTTCCTCCAACAAGGCCACACCTCCTAATCCCTCTCAAGAAACACCACACCCCAATCACCAGGCATTCAAATATATGAGCCTATATAACATCACACCCTAATGACCAAACATTCAAATATATGACCCTATGGGGACTGTTCTTATTCAGACCACCACACCAGGCTAAGTCATCCTTTTACCTTGGTCTTCTAAATAGCTTCACTACAGGTGTGTCCGCCCACCCAGGATTTAATTTTGTTTTTAATAGGGCACTGATGCCTTTTGAAATTGAAAAAGGGGGTTGGTCAGGTAGCTGAGTATAAGACTGCCTGCCTCGCATGGACAAGACCTCGCATATGGTTTCTGGTATGGCCAAACATTTTAAAATAAAATAATAAAATCAAAGGACTAAAGATGTAGTTGGGTTAGAGTGCTTGTCTAGCACGGATAAGGCCCTGGTTTCCGTTCTCAGCCCCAGATACCACTGATGTGGTGGCTCACACCTGTGCTCCCAGCTCTTGAGAGGCAGGAGGATCCTTAGTTCAAGGTCTACCAAAGGAAGCTACATCCTCAGCCCTAGTGTTTGTCAGGTTCCAAAGAAACAGGACAAATGTTAACATATTGAAGTGTTCTGCTGGTCACCAGGCTCACACAGCACCACAAGGACCTGTGACAAAGTCCTGGTTCCTCACATCTATAATAAAAAACTTCTCCTCGCCGGGCAGTGGTGGCACACGCCTTTAATCCCAGCACTTGGGAGGCAGAGGCAGGCGGATTTCTGAGTTCGAGGCCAGCCTGGTTTACAAGGTGAGTTCCAGGACAGCCAAGGCTACACAGAGAAACCCTGTCTCGAAAACTCAAAAAAAAAAAAAAAAACCCAAAAAACCAAAACAAAAACAAAAACAAAAAACCAAACCAAAACCAAAACAAAAACAAAAACAAAAAAAAAAAACAAACCTTCTCCTCAACCCTACCCAGGAGTGGTCATGTCCTCATTTTCATTCTACGTTCTTATTTATTTATTTATTTATTTATTTCGTGTGTGTATGTGTATGCAGGTGTGGGCACATGTGTACATCCTGTGCATTTGTATGCATGCGAATGCAGAGGCCAGAGTTTAATTTTGGGTGTCTTCCTTAATTTCTTTCCACTCTGTTTATTGTGGCTCGGCCTCTCACTGAATCCAGGGCTTGCCTGAAGGAAACCCTGCCTGAGGGTTTCCTGTGCTTCCAGCTCTTAGAGAGGCAGGAGGATCCTTAGTTCAAGGTCTACCAAAGGAAGCTACATTCTCAGCCCCAGTGTTTGTCAGGTTCCAAAGAAACAGGACAAATGTTAACATATTGAAGTGTTCCTGAGGGCTTCCTGAGGGGTGGGCTTACAGATGGGCTACCATACCTAACTGCTTTTATATAGGTAATAGAGATTGGAACTTTAGTCCTAAAGCTTGCATAGCAAGAGACTTATCCACTGAACCATCTCCTGGCTCTCCTTTTTTTTTTTTAATTTGATGTCACTATTGTTTTTTTTGTTTGTTTTTTTTTTTAACAGCAACTTTTGAGATCTTTTTCATTTGAAGGTAATCTTAATGCTATTGAATTCACAAATATGCTATTTTTTATTACCCAATTCTAATTATCTAAAACACACATTGCAAACATACAAATTATCTATTCTCTCCACATGTCAGTGCCCATTCATCATTGTTTTGGAAATGGGGAGAATAGATTTCCCCTTAAATTGCAAGTCAGTAGGTGTTTCTTTACAGTTAACGTTAGCAAAATTCATACAAAATAGTAATTAACAATGATCTTCTTTACTTGTTAACTCACAAGGAAACACCTTCAAAACTGCATTTGTTAAAGTTTCTGTACTAAAATGTAGAAAAACTGAACTACACAAATATTGAAAAGTTAAAAATTCCTTAATTTTTTATTCCTGGTACCACTACCACAATTTACAGGGCAATATACCTGATGTAATGAAAAGAAAAAGAAAAAGACAAAGCTACAACAGATAAAAGACCTCAGGAATGTACATCTAATTGACACTACATTGCATTAATCAATAGCTGCACTTTTTGCAAACTGTGGCTATGACAGTCCTGAACAAGAAGGGTTTCCTGTTTAAGCTGCAGTGACTTTTCTGACTATGGGTCATCGTTCCTTCTGTGGCAGATTTTTACAGTTCCTCTAATGCATTTGGGACGACTGTCTCAAAGTAACCTGCAGCTTTCCTGACAACTCCTCGCTCTCTCTCCTGCTAAGAACTGTAGCCGTTTCTGTTTTATTTTAAAACCTTCTGCTACCATATCCACCACTTCCACCTCCAGATCCATAGCCACCACCATAGGGACTGCCTGAGCTTCTTCCACCAAAACTGCCCCCCTTCATGGGTCCATAATTTGATTGTTGCTGTCCACTATAATTTCCAAAGTCATTATAGTTCCCACCACCACCATAGTTACCTCCACCAAAATTTCCTCCTTCATTGTAACCATCGTATCCTCCTCCTCCTCCACCATATCCACCACCTTGGTTTCCATACCCTGGTCCACCACCTCCATAACCCCCTCTACTACTGTAACCAGGACCACCACCATAGTTGCCACCATCACCTCCAAATCCGTTATATCCACCATCACCACCTCCATAACTACCTCTGCTGCCACCACCTCCACCACCATAGCCTCCTCTTCCACCAAAGTTTCCTCCACGACCAAAGTTTCCTCCACCACCTCCAAAGTTTCCTCCACGACCCATAAAGTTGCCAGACCCACCTCCACGACCTCTCTGTGATCCAGCAGACTGCATCTCTTGTTTAGAAAGGGCCTTTTTCACTTCACAATTGTGCCCATTAATAGTGTGGTATTTCTGAACAACAATCTTATCAACTGTGTCATGATCATCAAAAGTTACAAAAGCAAATCCTCTCTTTTTCCCACTCTGCCTGTCTTCCATAACTTCTATGGTTTCAATCTTGCCATACTTTTCAAAGTAGTCTCTCAGATTATATTCTTCTGTATCCTCTTTAATACCACCAACAAAAATTTTCTTCACCGTTAAATGGGCACCAGGCTTTACAGAATCCTCTCTAGAAACAGCTCTCTTTGGTTCCACCACACGCCCATCAACCTTGTGTGGCCGAGCACACATTGCAGCATCCACCTCTTCAACACAAGAGTAAGTCACAAAACCAAAGCCTCGGGAACGTTTTGTTTGAGGATCTCTCATTACCACACAGTCTGTAAGTGTGCCCCATTTCTCAAAATGTTCTCTTAAGCTATCATCTGTGGTTTCAAAGCTCAGACCACCAATAAACAGCTTCCTCAGCTGCTCTGGTTCCTTTGGATCATGGCCCTCCATTTTGAGACCGGACTCGCCTCTTCCAACCTTGATGTCACTATTGTTAGATGTGTTCTCATGTAGCCCAGGCTGGGCTCTCAATGTGTGGCTGAGGGTGACCTTGAAGTAGCGATCTCTTCCAGTGTCTATTGCCCCAAATGCTGAGGTTACAGTCTGTGCCACACATCCAGTCCAAAACACCAAATAAGTAAGTAAGTAAATTAATTAGTTAATAATAAACGAGGCGAGGCTCAGTTAGTAAAACGTGTCTCACAAGTATCCCTGGACCTGAGTTGAGATCTTCAGAAGCCAGGTGGAAAGCCGAACAAGCCGGCACTTTCTTGTAAACCCAACAGAGGATTTACAAGCAGCCTAACCAGGGAAAATAAAAACTAGAAAAAGAACAATACTGTTTTCATAAATACTAGAATTAACCACAGTGACTCACCAAAGCTCCGGTTTGGTTGGAAAGGAAGCCACAAGAGAGGAAGTTGATGAAAAGGAAGCCACCAGAGAGGAAGTGACAGTATTGTTCTCAAAATTCTCATGTGATAGAGGAAAAGAAAAAAAAAAAAAAAAGAAACGACAAGAAGAAAAACAAACTCTATTCTATACTAGCCATCCATCTTCGTGCCAACTAGCTATTTGTCTCTGAATCCAGTCCCTGGAAGATAAGTCCCTAGTGACCCCATGCTCTAGAGTCAGGGGGACCTGGGAGAGTGGAGCTGAGACGTGAGGCCGATTGAAGTCTCATGCAGTCTTTATCCAGAGCATCAGATAATTTATACTCTGAGGGTTAAGAAGAGCCACATGAATAAAGTGTACAATCACAAAGGCAAGATGCATGTATCAAAAACTTATTTATCTATAGAGGCATACAAATAAGTAACAACAGTCACTAATGAATAATCTGAAGTGAACACACTCCTAACTGCTCTATCTGGGAGGGCCATGAAAACACATCACAAAACTGATTTCCTGTTTTTGAAGAAACTGAGGTCACAAGACTCTTGTCTTGTTTTTTGGAGTTTTCTCACAAGCACTCAGAATCTTCACACAACTCCCTTCTTCAATCACATCCCGACAAACATGACTCAGTGACCACCTACCCAAACATGTACAGCGACCACCTCTGCTTGGTATGTTCCTACTAACTCCTCTTAGGCCTCTGTAACCTGCTCACGCAGATGTTCAGGACACCTTGACTATCTAATCTTAGCAGAGCAAAACAGCTCTTGGCTTGCATGTGCAGACACTCAAGGTCTTCTTGTGGTTTTGCCTTTAAAAACCCTTCTTTCCGGGGCTGGAGAAATGGATCAGCAGTTAAGGCCACTGGCTGCTCTTCCAGAGGACCCAGGTTCAGTTCCCAGTGCCCAAATAGCAACTCCAGTTCCAGGGGCTGTTAATACCCTCACATAGACATACATTCGAGCACAATTTTTTTTTTTCTGAGACAGAGTTTTTCTGTGTAGTCCTGGCTGTCCTGGAACTCACTCTGTAGACCAGGCTGGCCTCGAACTCAGAAATCTGCCTTCCTCTGCCTCCCAAGTGCTGGGATTACAGGCATGCGCCACCACGCCCGGCTGCGAGCACAAATTTTTAAAGATGAATATAAAATTTAAATATATTTCTTTACCACCCAGTTTGTGTGGCAATCTCAAGTTTGGCTCAGAGATTGTTGTCCTGTTAACATTAATCAATAAATATTTTAATTATAACTGGATTGAGTCTATGCTCTTTTCCCAAAGGTCAGGAACTTCATAACACTGAGAAAGTGCCCAGAATCACATGCCCATTCATGCACGTCTCTTAGGTAGAGAGCTGAGCACATTTCTTAGCCTGTGGAC
Source organism: Apodemus agrarius (assembly GCA_964023405.1). Lineage (NCBI taxonomy): Eukaryota > Metazoa > Chordata > Mammalia > Rodentia > Muridae > Apodemus > Apodemus agrarius. Next base: position 138,821,439 of record OZ030005.1, read on the forward strand.
ACCTGACACCTTGGAGTTTCACAAAAACCCAGAGGTAGCTGAGGTCCACTGACTGAAGGCCAGCCGCTTGGAAGGCACTATTTTCTAGGACAGAGAATCTCAACAGACAGTGGGGAGGAAGGTGTCACTGTTGAGGGCTAACTACTTTCACTCTTGTTTGGTGTGAGGTTAAACAGAGAGTCAGTTTGCTTCTGTCTGCTTCTATCACCAACGGCAGCAATACAAAACAACAGCAACTTTGAGACAGTATTCTATACTCTTGACTCCCTCTGTAGCTGAGGATGACTTTGAACTACTGATCCTCATGAGTACTGGTATTACAGGCCTATGCATCCCACACCAGGCTGACAGCACAATTCTGGGAGGAAAAAAAAAATCACACTTGAAAAATGCCAATGAGTAGTCAAGGCTTGGTGGCTTAGGCTTGGGATTGCAGCAGTCAGGAAGCTGAGGTAGGAAGACCAGGCTTGGAGCCCAGCCTGGGTTACACAATGTCTGTCAAAAGAGGGAGGAGGAACACGCGGCAAGGTGGTTTAGAAAGGCAGAAAGCCTGATCACCTAACATTGATTCCTGGGAGCCACATGATCGAAGGAGAGACCCAACTCTTGACCATTGTCCTTGGCCCTCCACAAGTGAGCCCCCACACAATAAATAAAGTAATAAACAATTATTAAAAATAAGAACTAGGGGCCGGGCGGTGGTGGCGCACGCCTTTAATCCCAGCACTTGGGAGGCAGAGGCAGGCGGATTTCTGAGTTCGAGGCCAGCCAGGGCTACAGAGTGAGTTCCAGGACATCCAGGGCTACACAGAGAAACCCTGTCTCGGAAAACAAAAACAAAAACAAAAACAAACAAAAAAAAGAACTAGGGGCTGGAGGGCTGACTCAACAGTTAAGAGCACTTGTTCTCGCAACGGACAGCACCCACATGGTGGCTTACAATAATCAGTAACTTTAGCTCTAGGGGGATCTGATGCCCTCTCGCTTTCACAGGCATTCTACATAGGTGTAGAGTCTCTCTCTCTCTCTCTCTCTCTCTCTCTCTCTCTCACACACACACACACACACACACACACACACACACACACACACACACATCATACACATAATTAAAATAAAAAACAAATGTTTATAAGGTAAGAAGGGACAAGAAACTCTCAGAAAATGATGAAATCATTTTTGTAGAAAAGCTAGCTAGGCATGTTGGTTCATGCATCAGCACTCAGGAGGCAGAGGTGGATGGGTATTCCTGAACTTGAGGTCAGGCTAGTCTGCACAGTGAGTTCCAGGACAGCCAGAACTACTAGTAAGACCCTGTTATTTAAAAAAAAAAAAAAAAACCCAAAAAACAAAAAACAAACAAAAAACCCCAAAGAAGAAAGAAAGGAAGAAAGGAAGAAAGGAAGGAAGGAAGGAAGGAAGGAAGGAAGGAAGGGAAAAAGGAAAGCTAGATAGCGTGTTTGTGTGTGTGTGTGTGTGTGTGTGTGTGTGAGAGAGAGAGAGAGAGAGAGAGAGAGAGAGAGAGAGAGAGAGAAATCCCAGTGCTTTGTAGCAAGAAAAGATAAAGATATAAAACCAACTCCTTTTTTGTTAGATCCCCTCACCCCATCCTCCACCTCCACCATACCGGCCAGGAGCTGGGAAAGGAGACCTGGCATTATCACTGGACAAAATCCTTTGCACTGCTCTGGCCATGATAGCCTGCTGGGGCTCTGCTAGGGTCCCCATACACTCGTGCCTCTACTCACCCTCAGAAACAGCCACAGCAGGAGCAGAAGTCTCGGCCTGGCCATCATAAAGAAAGGTAGGACAAGGTAGAACGGAGAGAGATGCTGAGTGTGAGGACTAGCCTGCTGCAGCCCAGATGCTGCCCTTACCAGAGAGGAAGCATTTAAAACCACTCCCTGCTTCCGGTCCACACAAAGACTGACTTCCTTGCTCACTTGAGCTGTTAGTGTTTTGAAAGTTTACAGAGTTCTTCAAAATCTCTCGGGTCTCCACTGGCTCCAAGGGGCAGCAAAAGGCACTTCAGAGTCAAGATGTCTGAAATCTGAGGCCGCCTAAGGGCTGCACACATGCACTGACCGACAGATTCTAACCAGACCCAGGACTGTGGTCAGCCTTAAAGAGGAAGGAGAGCCCTGGACCACAAGGAGCTGGCTGGTCTCAAAAGGACAAACAGTGTATGCATCTACTTCTGAGAACCCTAGAGTCTCAGGCCTACGGAGGCAGAAAGCAGGATGAAGCACGTAGACCGGAAACGGAGCGACAGTGAGTGAGTAAGTAGCTTATGGGGTTAGAATTTCAGTTTGGTAAGATGGAAAGTTCTGAAGCTTGGATGGGTGGACTTGGCTTGATTGCGCAACACTATTTGTGTGATGTGTCCCTTGGAGCTGGTGGCCAGGAATGTGACTCAGTTGTAGAACGATTGCCTGGCATGCATCCCCTGAATTCCATCCCTAGCGTGGCTACCCAGTCAGGGAGTGTCAGTAGGAGGATCAAAACCTCAAGGTCATCCTCACCTATAGGTTGAGTTCCAGACCAGCCTGGGCGACGGGAAACCCCCATCAAACACAAACAACAAAAACGAAACAAAAAGCAAAAACCTACTCAGGAAGCTCCAGGCCAGTGAGAGATCATATCTCAACAAAACAAGGCGGAGGAGCTCCATGGTTAAAATTACTACTGTTAGGGCTGGAGAGATGGCTCAGTAGCTATTCTTATGAAGTGAAAAAAAATGGAAAGGGAAGGAACTCCTAGGTATGGTGGAGGAGAAAATTTATGGTAGGTATGTGGGAGAGCACAGTCCAGAGTGGATATGACCATATTGAGCTGGGCCATGTGGGGAGAGGGGCCTCTTTGAAACTCAGGACCTGAGTTTGCTATTCAAGCCTTGCTAATCAATACTTCAGGTAGCAGAGGCCCCCACCGATCAATCAATACTGTAAGCATCAGAGACACTTCCTCTCCAACAACCAATCAATACATCAGGCAGTAGAGACAATCCCCTCTGACACACGCAGGCCTAGAACTGTCCTAGAATTCTGCATATCCAAACATCAGTCCCAGCCTTGCCACACCATCAGTCATACTTGTAAGGGTGTCACACACCTGTGGTCCTTGCATCAGAGCCAGTGTGTGTGTGTGTGTGTGTGTGTGTGTAGAGGGAGAGAGAGAGGGAGAGGGAGAGAAAAGGAAGGTAGTTGGATGTGGTGGCTCATGCCTTTAATTCCAACACTCAGATGCAGGAGGATATTTATGAATTCAAAGCCAGCTCAGTCTACATAGTGAGCTCCAAGACAGTCTGGACTATCTAGAGAACCTGTCTTTAAAAAGAAAAGAAGAAAGAAAGAAAGAAAGAAAGAAAGAAAGAAAGAAAGAAAGAAAGAGAAAGAAAGAAAAAAAAGAGAAGAGAAAACGGTGCAGCAGTGCAGGCTGGCTCAATCAGCAATCACGGGTGCTGGGTGGAGGGGCTGCCAGGAAGCCATGAGTCACCAAAGATACTGGACTTGACATCAGCTAGGTTTATGGTAATTTCCAGAAATCCACATAGGCACATACAGTGTCTGGAGACAAATAGTTGGTTAGTCCTCAGCCATCTACGATAAGCTGCTTTCTATTCAGGTTATGTGAGAACCAGAGCTATGCTTTAAGTTTTTATTACTGTGCCTAAGAGATCTGTGAAACAAAAATGCCTCTAACCTGTAAGCCCCACACTGCCTAAGGACAGATACCTCCTGAAATGCTGGAAGTTAATATTTATAGAAGATTTTTGTGTTTATAAAAAGATAAGGAGAGGAGGAATATGTTTTGATGGATGTGAGGTCAGGTGTGAGGAAAGGGGTATCTCCATGGGCCCATACTGCGGCATCCCTTCCCCCTGAGGGACCAGCCACACAATGGTATAGCACAGAATAGAGTTTATTCAGGGCATGGAATGGGAGTTGAGAAGGTAGTAGAGAAGAGAAGAGAAGAGAAGAGAGAGAGAGAGAGAGAGAGAGAGAGAGAGAGAGAGAGATAGATTATAGATGGAGAATAAGATTAAGTATGTTTGGGAGAAAGAAATTTTTTCTGAGGTGTACATTTGAGACCCAGAAGAATCCCACCCTCTGGAATAGGTAGTAAGTGGGAACTTTAGGCTATTTATCAGCAGATGTACTTATCTGGATGGAGTCTGTTTGGTCCATTAACGGTAGAACTGAGTGGGTTTCCTGTAGCTTATAAGTTTACAAAAGAGATAATAGCATGAATTAACAACGCGAAGAGTCTTTAAGATGAGTCTTTTGTGGAGCAGAAGGATCGAGGTCCTTTTCCTTTTGTCTAGGAGACTGAGTATACATCACTTCAAATTTAGTTAAAAGGCAACCAAAGAAAATGTAAAACTTGAATTTGTGATTATACAGTTGGATTGTATAGTGGAAATGTTTAATATTAGGAGAGTGGCATAGCAAGAAGAGGAAATATGAAGCATTTAGCCAATGGAAACCAAGTTTAGATAAGGAAGTAAGTAACAGATTGCATCTGTGAACGCCTATATCTGAACTTGTGTATCGTTTATCATGAAGTCTGTAAGAAATCTGACAGTCTTAGCCAGTTAATGAATTTATTAACAAGTTAATATAGTGGTAGACTACCTTAGGGTAAGGAGCTAGATCTGTTTTCTAGCTGTCAGGCTGCAGTTACCTTAACTGTCAATATAGTCAGAAGAAGTCTGGGGAAGAATAAATTATAATCTAGAAGTCATGTATTAATTCAAAATGTCAGAGTACATCTATAATACACTACCTAAACAGTCCCCTGTGGTCTCCATGGCAACTTGGGCAGAGTCAGTCTAGCTCTCAAGCCCAGAAGACAAAGAGCCTTTTCTTTGTGGAATAGATAACATGTGAAATGAGAAATGATTCACCTTGACTTAGGCAATATGAGTCACTCGACTTTGAGGGTATGCAGTCTTGTCCACAGTGTTTCTCAATGGTTAGCATACCACAATCCAGGCAGTCTCTTGTAGCTGTGTCTGTATCTTCTGAGACCTTGGGGGTAAGCTGTTAGGTTTTGGGAGATTCTGTCTGTCATAAACTTAAGTATATTAATAATTAGCAACTTCTGACAAGATTGAGAGCTATATCGATTGGTCATATCTGAGTTAGACAGCTTGTATTTATTAAATTACTTGTTTGAGAATGTAGATAGTAACTAGAGCATAGAGAAAAACACACTTTGTAGTAGTAGAGAACTTTGAGTTGGTGTGGAGGACCAGAACGTAAAGGAATGAGAGAGCTGGCAGTGGTGGCATGAGATTGTGGTGACAGAAAGTGAGTGTGTCCAGGTGGGTTCAGACCTGTGACAAAACTGAGCAGACCGAAAAGAAAAAGAAAAAAAAAAAAAAAAAAAAAAAAAAAAAGCCGGGCGGTGGGGGTGCACGCCTGTAATCCCAGCACTCTGGGAGGCAGAGGCAGGCGGATTTCTGAGTTGGAGGCCAGCCTGGTCTACAGAGTTCCAGGACAGCCAGAGCTATACAGAGAAACCCTTTCTCGAAAAAAACAAAAATCCAAACAACAACAACAACAACAACAACAACAACAAAAACCTGAGCAGACCAGCCCTCGAACATGGGAATGGTACTGGGGCATGGAAGCACTGACCTCTTCCATTTCTGACCTGGCCTGGTCTGTGGAGGGAGAGACAGGCACATGCTCATGTACAGTTGAGGCACCAGGCATGCACCCAGGCCGGGGCATGGGGTGCATGCAGCCTGAAGGGCACAGATTGCAAGGAATCACAATAACAATGTGTGTGCCCCAGGTAGCACGGGGCTAAGGCACCTCTGAACAGCCGCAGGGGTCGGGGCAGGGTTGTGGCATGCCCGATTGAGGGAGGGCAGTGTGAGCAAGCAAATAGGGTGGGACTTCCTCCTAGAAGCCGGAAGCCCCAGACCAGTGCTTCTGGCTGTGGGAAGGTGCAGGCTGCCTCGCCCCTCCTGTCTGAGTCCGCAGTGGGGGAAGGGGGGCAGGGGGGCGGGGAAGGAAGCACCTGAAGTAGTGTTCTGTATCCCAGTAATATGCATGCTATTTTTATGGTGGATGGCAGGGCTAGTGCTCATTTTGAGTCCCGGGCAGAGAGAGAGAGAGAGAGAACTTGCGTGTGCGGGTGTGTGCATGTGAAAGAGAGCACAAGTAGAGGGGCATGCGTGCGCAGGGGGAAATAGCATCTCAGCGAACAGAGTCCCAGACAGAGTGCGGGAAGCACAAGGGGACAGGGTGAAAGCTGTTTTTCTCGCAGCTACAGAAGAACTCGAGAGGCCAGGCAGGGGTGGTGGCAGCCTCAGCGGGCACAGGATAGGGGCAAATTGGCACACGGGGAACGCAACGTCTCAGCAGACAGAGTCCTTGGCAGGACACAAGGAGCGGGAACAGACCCGCTTTTCATGAGGTGAACTGGATCGCTAGCAAGAGAGTTGTTTTAAAGTGCCACTTTAGTGGCCATGTAGAGATACACTGGGACATCCCATGTAGAGAAAAAGGGACAAGGCGGCGGAGACCAACCCATGGGTGAGAATAAGGTTATTAACTACCCCTACCAGAGTCCTGAGAATATTATTGACCAGAGAGACTTCTAGCCAGGCCAGATCACTAGGTCTTCACATAGGAGTCTGAGGACTAAGCTCCGGGCTGGTGTCCTGTGCGACAGAGAGCAGGTCACCCAGGCCTGGGATTTCTCAGCAGCAAGAAAGGAGCCGTCTCAGAGGAGAGAGGAAAATCTCACAAGTGGAAAAAGTCCTAGAACGAGGGTCAGTGAACAGACTAATTGTTTCTGTCCTCATGGGCAACACAGGTATCTCTGAGCTTAAGAACTCTCCCCTGGGATCATGGGGACATTTACTCTGACCAGTGGGGAGAGGGGGGGTGGCTTACCAGTTCTCTGAAATTTGGGCTAGCAAGCATTGACTCTCCATGTGGTAGCAGGGGTTATGCAAACCTGAGGAGTTTCTAAATCCGAATCTTGGCACCAAATGTTGTGTTTATAAAAAGATAAGGAGGAGAGAATATGTTTTGGTGGATGTGTAGTCAGGTGTGGGGAAAGGGGGTACCTCCATGGGCCCATGCTGAGGCATCCCTTCCCCCTGAGGGACCAGACGGTATAGCATGGAATAGTTTATTCAGGGTATGGGAATGGGAATTAAGAGGGTAGTAGAGACAGAGAAAGGGGGGGAGAGTGTGTGTAGAGGAGTAGAGGCCAGCCATGAGCACTTGGAAAGAGAGGGCGGAGGGGAATGGGGAGGGGGGGAGGGCGAGAGGACAGCAGGAGCAAGAAGGCCAGAGCAAGAGAGAGCAGAGGGGGCAGCGGCCCCTTTTATAGTGAGTTGGGGGTACCTGGCCTTTGCCAGGTAACTGTGGGGCGGAGCTTAGACAAAATGCTAGCAGATAACAAGTCATATGTTTTTGCACCCCTAAACAAGTTTGACTTAACTGCACCAGATGTGCTTGATTACACGTGTAGGCAAGAGGTATGGGGGTGGGGAGGACGACTATGTCAGGATGTATGCTTATCTCTCTGATTGGACGTAGACAAAAGAGGTACACAGACAGGAAATACATCTGATGTAGACTTACCCCTGATTGGACCTGATGGGAAATAATGTAGTATTATAGATTTGCCCTCTTCTCTTCTCTTCTCTTCTCTTCTCTTCTCTTCTCTTCTCTTCTCTTCTCTTCTCTTCTCTTCTCTTCTCTTCTCTTCTCTTCTCTTCTCTTCCCTTCCCTTCCCTTCCCTTCCCTTCCCTTCCCTTCCCTTCCCTTCCCTTCCCTTCCCTTCTCTTCTCTTCTCTTCTCTTCTCTTCTCTTCTCTCTCTCCCTCTCTTTCTTTCTCTCCTTTCTCTTTTTTTACTTTTTGTTGATTCTTTGTGGACTTCACGTCATGCACCCCAATCCCACTCATCTTCCCTTCATATCTGCCTTCCTTCCTTGTAACCTTCACCCTAAAAGAAAATAAAAAGCCAAAATCTTCCATCTTCTTGTGGAAGCTGTAATATGTCACAGAGTATACTCTTTTGCCAAAAAAAAAAAAACAAAAAAAAAAAAAAAAAAAAAAAAAAAAAACTTTACTCTCAAATGTTCATTGCAATGATTGGTTGGTCTGATCCAAAGCCTGTGGCTTCTGCAACAACATCAATACTGGATCCTTACTGGGACTCCTCTCTTATATCCTGTTGCCTTCTGTCATGGGTATCCTGCAGCTTTGGATCTGCAAGACCGGCCCCTTTACACACTCTAACAGTTAATAGATGGGGGTAGATGTTGGGGTGGCTCAACTCAGGGCCTTGAATCTGAGTCTGGATGGTAGCCAAGTTGGTAAGCTTTCCCACACCCACACTAATAGGTCAAGCTCTCCAGCACTGCCCTAGCTAGGTCACCCAATGCCACAGCTGGCAAGGGACAGGGCCAGCTCTCCAGCTCCCACTTCACCAGGGCCAGCCCAGGTGAGGTGCAGGACCTGCTCTCCCAAGTTCTGTAGCCGGTGAGGGGCAGGATTAGTCCTCCTGCTCTCATGACACCAGAGGCAGCTCTCCTGCTTACCCTAGGTAGCAAGGTGCAATGTGGGGAGGACATCTCTCCCCCCGCCCCATGATACCACACAGCACATGGTTGGCAAGGGAAGCTTTCTCATACCCCCTCCAACCAGGGCTAGCTCAACTGTGCTGCCCAGGCAAGGTATAGGGCCTACTCTTGAGTGTTACATCCAGTGAAGGGCAGGGAAAGCTCTGGCCAAGCCTTGGACATCAATATGGTTCCAGGTGCCAGTCTAGGGCACATCTGCATGATCTTTGGTGGTAACGTGAGCCACAGATATTGATGGGGCCCTGCTATCACATGGTCACAGACCAAAGCATGGTCCTCAGCAGCAGCGCTGGCCAGGACTTCTCCATGGTCTCAGGTGGCAGGGCAGGCTACTCACATCAGGCTATTCCTCTCTACCTCTCTTCATAGTGCTTCTTATTCTCTCCTATCCCTCCATCACATACTTGCACATGATAGTGGCTTCCACTGAAGGGGGGCTATCTTAGAGTTCTACTGCTCTGAACAGACACCATTACCAAGGCAACTCTTACAAAGAACATTCAATTGGGCCTGCTTTACAGGTTCAGAGGTTTAGTTCATTATCAACAAGATGGGAGCATGACAGTGTCTGGGCAGGCATGGTGCAGGATGAGCTGAGAGTTCAACATCTGAAGGTTGCTAGCACAATACTGGCTTCCAGGTAGCAAGATAAGTGTCTTAAAGCCCACACCCACAGTGACACACCTATTCCAACAGGGCCACACCTTCGAATAGTGCCATTTCCTGGGCCAACCATATACAAACTATCACAGGAGGGCCATATGGCAGAGGACAGGCCTCTGGGTGCCTTCAGTCCACACATGCCTCCCTTGAATTTGCTTTTTTAAGCTTTTGTAAAATGTGTCTTGTTGACATTTTCTGGTCGCACAGGAATGGTCCTGTGTTCATTATCCTGGCCAGTATTTAATAAAGCTTAATTCAAACTTGGCTTTAAAAATGTGGGAGTGAAGCCAGGCGTTGGTGGTGCTCGCCTTTAATCCCAGCACTTGGGAGGCAGAGGCAGGCGGATTTCTGAGTTGGAGGCCAGCCTGGTCTACAGAGTGAGTTCCAGGACAGCCAGGGCTACACAGAGAAACCCTGTCTTGAAAAATTCAAAAAAGAAAAAAATGTGGGAGTGGTCTTATTCTTGTCTGGTGGGATTAGGATGTGGGAACCCTGTCAAAAACAACAGGCTCACAGCCGGACAGAAACTTTCCATTCTTCCCATGACTGCCTGGGATGAGGACAGATAAAGGTATGGCCTAACAGGAAACCGTCCTGCCTGGGGTGGGGACAGACAAGGAAATGGTTCAACAGAAGGACAATATGGAGAAATACCTGGAGGTGGGCAGGACAGAGCAAAATGACTAAGGCAGTCACGAGGCAGTCCCCCAGGACCACTAAACTCCCTGCCAAAATGTACATAAAAAGTATGTGCTTTGTGAGCTCGGGGTCTTCTCTTGCCTGCATGCTGAGGGACCCCAACGCACATTGGAAAAATAAACCTCTTACAGTCTGCAGCGATCCCGGTCTCTGTGGCCTTTTTGAGTGTGTGTGTGTTAGGTCTTCCGACGGACTCTTACAAACTCAGACATAAAACTACAACTGGAAAAGCACAAACTCAAACTGTAGCTTACCTTGAAACATGCACTTAAAGTTCACACTGCAAAGGTTTTCCTCCTCACTTGGACCCACGGAAAACTGAAAGAGGATCAAAGCCAGGTACCACCTCCCACGTTTGCTGCCAAGCCAGACGACTTGAGTGCAGAATCCCTGGTACCCACATAATGGAAGGAGAGAACTAATTCCCACAGATTGTCTGTCTTCTGACATCCTGACACAGGCAAGTGCACACCGCTCAAATAAATACGTAAATGTGAAACAAAGAATTTAAGTTGAGGGGGTGGATGAGGGAGCAGGGGGAGGGAAAAGGGCATGTGGGACCTTTGGGGGTGGGGAACCAGAAAAAGGGAAATGAATTGTAAATATAGAATATATCCAATAAATTAAAAAAAAAGAATTTAAGTTGAGGTTTTCTTTTCTTTTTTTCTTTTTTTTTCTTTTCTTTTCTTTTTCTTTCTTTTTTTTGTTTTTGGATTTTTCGAGACAGGGTTTCTCTGTGTAGCCCTGACTGTCCTGGAACTCACTCTGTAGACCAGGCTGGCCTCGAACTCAGAAATCCGCCTGCCTCTGCCTCCCAAGTACTGGGATTAAAGGCGTGCGCCACCACCACCCGGCCAAGTTGAGGTTTTCTTAAGTAGTATCAGTTCCTTTGAAGCAAGGGTGGCCCTTAAACTTGGAGGTCATATTCTTTCACCAGACTGAAGTCCCAGGGGGTCCTCCTGTTTCTGTTTTACTTGGTGCCAGAATTGTAGCCCTGAGAGGAAAGCCTGTTCAGGACTATGCCTGGGATGCAGATGAAGGTCCCCCTGTGTCCTGGGATGTAGATAAAGGTGCTCCCTGTGTCCTGGGATGCAGATGAAGGTGCTCCCTGTGTCCTGGGATGCAGATGAAGGTGCTCCCTATGTTCTGGGATACAGATGAAGGTGCTCCCTGTGTCCTGGGATGCAGATGAAGGTGCTCCCTGTGTCCTGGGATGCAGATGAAGGTGCTCCCTGTGTCCTGGGATGCAGATGAAGGTGCTCCCTGTGTCCTGGGATGCAGATGAAGGTGCTCCCTGTGTCCTGCGATGCAGATGAAGGTGCTCACTGTTGCATGAAGCAAAAGCTCTTAACTGCTTTGTTGTCTCTCTCTGACTTAGTATTTCCCTCTGACACACCTGTAACCTTTATCTTTGTTTAAGTCTATCTTTTCTTTTTCATTTTCTCTTTTGAGATTGTGTCTTCCTCTGTACCCAGGCTGGCTTGGAACTCAATATGCGGCATAAGTTGGCCTGGAATTCCCAGGAATCCACGGGTTTCATCGTCAGGATTGCACAACCAATCAGTTTCTTTTCAAACTTTTATCATAGCCTCTATAAAAATATTTTGTTGTTGTTGTTTTAAGCCACCAAATCTGTCAGTATGGGTGTAAAACTGGTAAAAGAGAGTAAATCCAGTTTTACTCATAAACCTAGCAGCCCCTCAATAAATAATCCTGCCTGGCTCCCAGATAAACCCAACTGGTGGGCCTCTAGAGGAGGCCCGGCTGCTTCTGGAGGTGACAATGCCCAACACAATGCAATCCAAGGCTTTTTCCAGACTGGGGAGTTAAGCCAACAAGTTCCCCAGTGTAAGGCAAGTAAGGACATGCCTGCTCCAAGGTATGTTTGAGGGGAAGGTTTCTCATTGTATATAGATAGGTAGAGTACAGCCAAAGGCATCTGGAAGGCTCCAGAGCAGAAAGAGAAAGTAGTAAACTAAACATGACCAGCAGATTAACCCTGACTGAGCCAGGACAGATCGGACGAGAGAGGAGTGCTGCTTTACACACAGTTCCTCCAGTCTCCACCCAACAGCTACCTAACTGCTTGTTAGCGGCCTGCCAGGTGTGAACCAGGCCTACAAGAAGACTGTTTGCTACCCACTCTCTTTCCCCCTTCTTCACGCTTTCTTTCTCTGTCCCCACGTGCTCCCAGCTTCTTGCCCCCCCTCCTTCTTTCTGCCCTTCTCTGTACCCTTTCCTTTCCTTCCCTTTCTCTGTCTCTACTCTCTTTCCAGGTCCCTGTTCCCCTTCCTTCCCCCAATAAACTTCCTTTTATACTAGGGGCATTTCGTAGAGTGATTCCTCAGGGGGGCACCTCAGCATGGGCCCACCAAGGTGTTCTCGAAGTTGCTACAATTATACTGCTGTATAAAACATAACAAGGAGGACCAAGAGAGTCGGGGTAAGAGAGCACGGAGGGGTGGGGGGACCAAGAGGGTGCATGGCCCAAATGGCAGTGTGAGGTAGGAATGAGAAACTGGAGGGAGGGAAGCCCGGGAGCCTGAGAACCATCTACTAAGTACATTTAATTTTAAACAAACTTTTGGTTATCTGCTCTAGACTTAGCCTTGAAAACACATAACAAGTTAAACAAAGCTTGTTCCTGGAAATGAATTACATCTGTTCTTACCATGACTATGAGAATAGTTCTGAGATCATTAAAGAGTTTGTCTTAATTATCTTTAACAAACAGCAAGTTAGTAGCTGATTCAAGATTAGGATTTTACAATTTTATCTCAGTTAAGTTTGGGTCTTAAAATGGAAGATTTTTTTTTTTTTTTTTAGTTTTTAGTTTTTCGAGATAGGGTTTCTCTGTGTAGCCCTGGCTGTCCTGGAACTCACTCTGTAGACCAGGCCGGCCTCGAACTCAGAAATCCGCCTGCCTCTGCCTCCCATGCGCCACCACGGGCCCGGCTTAAAATGGAAGATTTAATTGAAGATCCTTTAGCACCCAAATAAAACTCTAAACCATGAATACAGTTGCAAAGACAACAGCTACACATATGTTTTCAAATCAGTTTATGCTAGCCTGAGTAGACCTTGGTGAAAGCATGGAGCTTGCTGTGAGCACTGCGTCTGAAGCCAGCCAGCCGCCCATTGGCTCTGGCTCAAACACCATTTAAGGTCAAGCCAAGGGTACAGATATGCTCTCTTTCTTTGTGTTTATTTTCTTTTTTCCTTTTTTTCTATCCTAGCCTCAAAACCTATGAGTTGGAAACCTATTACTAAGAAGCCAGCCTGCCACTCTCCCCTCTTGGGGAATCTTAGATGGCCCACTTGCTTATGGGTTTTGATCTTGTGGTGCTATCTTTCACATGTGGCTTGTGGTTTTCAAGCTTAAACCTGCTTACCCAGGAGTGTCAGGGTCCCACTATCAGCTCCCGAGTCTGTGCTGTGTCTCTGGCTGGTCAGGTTGCTGTTCAAACTGATAGCATTGTTCTGGTTAAGAAGCTGTGGTGTGGCCGGGCGGTGGTGGCGCACGCCTGTAATCCCAGCACTTGGGAGGCAGAGGCAGGCGGATTTCTGAGTTCGAGGCCAGCCTGGTCTACAGAATGAGTTCCAGGACAGCCAAGGCTATACAGAGAAACCCTGTCTCAAAAAAACAAACAAACAAACAAACAAAGAAGCTGTGGTGTGTCCTAGGTATTGGATTTTTGCCTGACCTCACAACTTTTGGGAGCTCTTCTGGGATCCCAAGACACCCCTGATACCCAAGGGCAATTTTTGAATTGACAGCCTCAAGGAAACCTCTGAATTTAAGCCTGATTTTCTGGTTCTTGCTTCGTATGCTTCTGGTGGCTCTTGAGAGAAACTTGACATGGTACTGCTTTCTGAGTCTAGGGGGACGATTAGGAACCTTTGGCCCGCCCCCTCTGGTCCCTTTTGGTGAGGGATCTGGCTTGTCTGTGTCTCCTGTCAATCTCTCTGTGCTGGCCAGACTTTCTGTCCGCATTTGTTAGTGTCTGGTCTTACTTTCACTTTTCCTGTTTGGTGTCTGTGTCTGACTTAGATTCTAAGATGGTCATCCAGTTCTCTTTTAAACTTGTTCTTCATTTTAAGGATTTTCAGAAGAAAGCTTCTCAGTCAACCTTGGCAAACTCAAGACCCTCTACCATCATAAATGGCCCACCTTCAAGATAGATTGGTCCTCCAAGGGCACTTTCAATTGAACTGTGATTTACTGCACACAAGCCATCATCTTTGGACAACAAGGACATCTAAACTAAAGCCCCCTATGTTGTGGCTTGGTAAGACCTGTTGAAGAGCCACCTAAATGGCTTAAACCTCTCCTGCCACAGTCTGGCAGCATCCCTTCTGGACTTTCCCTCAGACACAAATCCCAGAGGGATGAGGCACAGAAGAGGACAACCCTCCTCCCTAAGATCCTCCACCCACTGCCTAACCTTTTAAGCCACTGGCTGTTCTCTTCCTGCATCCTCCACCTGCCTTGTAGGGTTAATGGGGTCCCCTGTCTGCTCCACCACAAGGCCCAGGCTGTTCAGGGACACAGGATGTGGGAGTTTTGACTGTGCTTACCCCACGCCATCGCCTGTCAGGTGTCAGTCTACCAGGAAGACGAGGGACACCCCTCCAGCAGTGGGGGAAGGCAGTCTGAGGCTGGCTTGGGGCAGGGGTCCGCAGGCCTGTAGGGAGGCTGGGACCATCTGGTTCTCAGGCTCTTGGGCACCCAGGCGCTGCTGGGAGCCGTGAAAGAGCTGAGAACGGAGTTGGGGCCCAAGGGCTGGATCTAGCTGGGCCTGAGGGGTGGAGGGAAGAGGGGAGCTCTGGCTGGTTTTGCTGGGAAAATCATTGGCTTGTTTGCGGTCGTACCTGGGAGCACAGAGAGGCCTTCTACAGGAGATTAGATGGCTGTGTCTCTTTAGGCAAAAGTCTCCACTGCTCCCCACTGCGGATCCCAGTGAAAAGAGACGGTCCATTGTTTTAAGACATTTATTGTCATGGTGGAAAGTGGGTGAGTAAAACTGTAACCCCCTTCTCAGGATGGGCCTGAGGTTAAATACCTTTTGCAGGTAGGAGTGTCTGGGGAGGAATGCTTAATTGGCTAAGCCCTTCAGGCCTTTAGGTGCCTCATTAAAATGGAGATCTGTCTTGAGCCTATGTGACCTGTGGTCACATCCTCTCCCTGTGGAGGGACTTGGGGCATTGCTCTTATGTGACTGATGGCCACCAATCTATGGAGGGCTGCAGAAACAAGTGATCCATCCATGCACACCCTAGGAGACTGTGATGGTTTGTATATGATTGGCCCAGGAAGTGACCCTATTAGGAGGTGTGGCCTTGTTGGAGTAGGTGTGTCACTGTGGGTGTGGGCTTAAAACCCTCACCCTGGCTGCCTGGAAGTCAGTTCTACTAGCAGCCTTCAGATGAAGATGTAGAACTCTCAGCTCCTCCTGTACCATGCCTACCTACCTGGATGCTGCCATGTTTCTGCCTTGATGACAATGGACTGAACCTCTGAGCCTGTAAGCCAACCCCAATTAAATGTTGTCTTTTATAAAACTTGCATTGGTCATGGTGTCTGTTCACAGCAGTAAAACCCTAACTAAGACAGAGACTATGCAGGAAGTAGTCTAACCAACAGCGTGGCTGCGCCCCTTGGCAGGGGCTCATATATATATATTTCTCTTTGGTTTCAGGCACCAGGTGTACCAAGTGAGGACAAAGACTGTTCCAATTATGGTTAGGGGGAAGGTTTTTATTGTAGATAGAAGGGAGAGCACAGCCAGAGGCATCTGGAAGAGTCCAGAGCAGAGAGAAAGTAGTAGATTAAACATGGCCAGCAGACTGACCCAGGCCTTAAGGGGCGGGTGGTGAAGGGTGAGAGAAGAAGAGAAGTAAGAGGGAGAGGGAGAGCCAAGAAGGCACATGGCCGAAGTGGCAGGGTTATGCAGGACTGAGAAACTCGGGGAAGGAAAGCCAGTGAGCTGGAGAAGTTAAGGTGGACGGCATGCTCTCTGGTAATGTTAATAGGAACCACAGTTGACCATTTGTCCTGAGTTTCTTTTGTACCTGACACCCAGGACTTGCCTTCACCTAAATTGTTACTTACTCCCAAGGAAGGCCTCGACCAGATAGCTTCAGACAGCAAATGACACCTGTGCTGGTTTGAATAGGTTTGGCTCCATAGACTCGTGTGTTTGAGTGCTTGGCCCATAAGGAATGGCACTCCCAGGAGGTATGACCGTGTTGGAGGACACGTGTCACTGTGGGGACAGGCTTTGAGGTCTCCTTTGCTCAAGCTATGTTGAGTGTGGCACACAGTCACCTTTTACTGCTTGCAGATCAAGACGCCGAACTCTCAGTACCTTCTCCAGTACCATGTCTGCCATGCTCCTCACTATGATAATAATGGACAGAGCCTCTGAAACTGTAAGCCAGTCCTAATAAAATGTGTTCATTTATTAGAGTTGCCTTAGTCCGGATCTCTGTGAGTTTGAGGCCAGTCTGGTCTACAAATCAAGTTTAAGACATTAAAAAAAAAAAAAAAAAAAAAAAGAGTTGCCTCCATGGCGTCTCTTCACAGCAATAAAGTGATAGCTAAGACAACATCTGTAGAACTTTTATCTTCTCTGGATACAGTAGACAACAATGGCAAAAATGAGTACGCTCAGAGATGGTAACAGTAGGAATCGCCGGTCTCTGTGATCTAAAGGTGGGAAAAAACAAGAAATATTTTGGTCAACTCAAGAACAGAATGCTGGAATTATAGGCCATGGCCAGTGTGCCCCAATTGAATTTTATTGTAATTTTTGGCAGTGATGGAGATTGAATTTAGGATTTCATGCATGTAGGATCATACCCTACCACTGAGATCCAGCCCAAGGCCTCATTTTTGCACACGTTGTTAAATACAGTTCCAGTTTCATTCTTTCACAGGTGCAAGTTCTTTCGATAGCATTATCTATTGAAGAGGCTGTCCTTTCCCCACTGAATGTTTGGTCTACATATTATAAAGAATTATTAAAAAGCCCATTAGCCGGGTGTGGTGGCGCATGCCTGTAATCCCAGCACTTGGGAGGCAGAGGCAGGCGGATTTCTGAGTTCGAGGCCAGCCTGGTCTACAGAGTGAGTTCCAGGACAGCCAGGACTACACAGAGAAACCCTGTCTCGGAAAAAAAAAAAAAAAAAAAAGCCCATTAACACAGGAATGAGACAATGTGGGTGTACATGATAATTCAGCCACGAAAAGGTATGAGGCCCCGACAGAGCTTCAGCCTAGATCCGCCTTAATACATGATGCTTGGGTAGCCCAGTGGTTAGGGTGCTCAGGTCCAGAGGACCCAGGTTCAGTTCCCAGCACACACATTGTGGCTCAAAACCATCTGCAACTCCCGTCCCAGGTAATTTGACACCTCTTGCACACACATGGCACAGGCATACATGCAGCAAAACACCCACAGATGTAAAGAAAACATGATTCTTAGGCACCCAGACACAAGAGCTACACACGGTGACTCTACCTGTGAGCCATTCAGATAGGCCAGGCCACGGAGGCAGATCATCCTGGAAGGGTCAGGGCCTCACGGAGACATACTTTTGGGAGACATAGTGTAACAGATAAAGGGGCTGGTATTCAGTGTCACGTTGATGTCCACTTTGAAACAGTTAAGGCTATGGTATGTAGATTTTCATCCAGTAAGAAGACAGCCATAGTAATTAAAAATAAATCCGTCTTACTTGAAGCAGACTGGCTGCACACTGTGTTAGCTGTGGAGTTGCACTCCTGGAGGACAGGGATTCCTTGGGGACACCTGCAGAGAGACACCCTCAGTTCTTCCTGCCAGACCCCTCCTGCCATCAGCAGCAAATGTCCAGAAAGGCGTGAGGCCACTCCAAACCCCATCAGGCAGCATTGTGATCTAAGACCCGAAACAGTGTTCTGGCCACACAGCTGTCAGCAGCCCCACTGGCATCTCAGACAGTATCATGTGATTACCACTTACTACACAGCATTTATTACCTTTTCCTCCTCCATTGATGTCCATAGCTTCTTTGGTGGCCTTGGAGTGAGGAAAAGGAGAGGCCTGTCTGGCCTCTTTCAAGAGATTCAGATTTCATAGTCCTCAGAGCAATAACACTCCTCAGTATGTGGCTAGTGCTGGCGCCCCCTAGTGGTCTGAGGACCCAACAATTCCATCTGACTGGAGTAACTGTCTTTTATTGAGGGGTGAAACCACAGGATTTCCCCAACCCTTGCCCAGCATCCCCCCGCCACACACACACAGTTTAACCCGGTCCTGTCTTCCCGAGAATCAATGAGGCATTACCCAGTCCTTCCAAATCCAAATACACCAAAGACCCCTCTGGGAGACATCACTCAGGAAAACCTAGTCCCTTGCCAGGTGTTGTCTACTTTCTCTCAAGGGACATTAGCTATGGAGATCTCCAAACCAAACCAAACCAAACCACACCACACCAAACCAAACCAAACCAAACCAAACCAAACCAAACCAAACCAAACCAAACCAAACCAAACCACACCAAACCAACCAACCAAACCAAACAAAAAGCCTGGTGGTGCATGCCTTTAATCCCAGCACTTGGGAAGCAGAGACAGGCAGATTTCTGAATTCGAGGCTAGCCTGGTCTACAGAGTGAGTTCCAGGACAGCCAGGACTACACAGAGAAACCCTGTCTCGAAAAAACAAACAAAATTCCCGTACCACCCAGACCACAAAGTCTCCACCACACAATGTTATCTGCCAAAGTATGATACCGACTGTCCCTCTCCCTGGACGTCAGAGGCTGTTCAGGCAACGTACAAAGCTACCACTTTCCCAGATCGCAGCGGTACTTACTTGGTACATTGGTGGCATGATTCTGGAGATTCTGGGTCAGAGTAGTAATGTGTTTGGCATCTGCATTTCCGGTCACTGGTGGCAGAGCAGTCGGCCACCATTTCCTGGTCTGCAGTCCAGGGAGGAATAGGGTCAGGTTGAGGTGAGAACCCTCACATCTGCACACAGACCCACCATCACCTGAGAGGAGCACAGTGTGTCCCGGGAAAAGCGTCCCATTCCCATTACAGATGTCCTGAGTGCTAAACAGCACTGCTGGGGTATCCTCATCCTCCGGCCTCCAGGGTGGTACCCAGACCCGAGAGGATGGCTTGGGAGGTCCATTGTTCAGGATCCTGTGCAACAGCTTCAAACTGCCCCGAGGACTCCATCAGGGGTGGTCCTGATCTGTGGGCTCACTGCTGCCCCACAAGATTCCCTCTCCAGTAGGCCACCATCCATCTCCATCTGACATCTCTGAAGGTGCTTTATTTCATCACCTTATTGTTTTCTGAAGAGCACATAGTGACTATGTGCCCAGACCCCTGGTGGGTCCTTGGGCTCAGGTGTACACCTCTCTCAATTGAGACTTACACAATGGTGTATAAAAGAAGATGGTTTTCCCATTGAGGTCTTCTGTTTTAACGTTGTGCCTATAGTTCAGTGCACCATAAACACTCAAGCTATAAATGTGTCACCTCTCACAGGTCTCTGAAGCTAGGCAGTGTCCTTTCTCAGAGTACAGCAGGAAGCACAGGAGGGGAGGACTCTCAGCCCAGCTCTCTGCAGAAGTCTTAGAGGGGATCTGTGATCGTGGAATATGGTTCTGTCTTTTTTCTTTTTAAGAAATTTATTAATGCAAGACAGGTTGTAATTGCATACTGTGAATGTACTGCATGCCCCTGGATTATTTGCTTTTATTTATTTTTGTTTTTGTTTTGTTTGTTTGTTTTTCCAAGACAAAGTTTCTCTGTATAGCCCTGGCTGTCCTGGAACTCACTCTGTAGACCACGCTGGTCTCGGAATTCAGAAATCTGCCTGCCTCTGCTTCCCAAGTGCTGGGATTAAAGGCATGCACCACCACCGCCCGGCTGTCTTTTTTTTGTTTGTTTGTTTATTTGTTTTTGTTTTGTTTGAGACAATATTTCTCTGTGTAGTCCTGGATGTCCTAAAACTCACAACATAGATCAGGCTGTGTAGAGAGAATATCTTATGTCTGTATGGGTGTGGCGCCTATCAATAATAAGTCTGATGGCCCATGACTTAGACAGGAAATAGGAGGGGGAACAACCAGGAGAGAGAAAGAATTCTGGGATAGAGACAGGCAGGAGATTGGCCCAGGAAGATGTGAGGAGACACATGGTACCTGAGCACGGGTAACCAGCCGTGTGGCAGAATGCAGACTAAGTGGATTATTCCAAGTTATGAGCTAGTCAGAGCAGAGCCTAGCTATATGATATTTGTAAATATATTTTGAGTACGAGTCTTATTTCTGGGAGCATGGAGCTGGGAAGAAGAACCAGAACCTAATTTCTACAATTAGGCGGCACACTGAAGTGTCCTTTCTATAATCTGCCTTGCGAGCTCCGGGACCAGAGACATGTGCTGCTCTACTCAGCCTGCTTCCATCTCTATGCTTAGTGGATGCAAATGGCAGGGCTGAGGCAGGAGATACTGTAGCATTTGCCACTTAGTTTCACATGCATCGGTGGCATGGGAATGTGTACAGACACACATGCATGCACACACAAAACAGTCCTCGCCCCTCCCCCTCTATGCCAGGGAGCAAACCCAGGTCTTTTGCATACTAGGCCAGCACTCTATCACTGAGCCCGCTTCCACTCCTCCAGCAACTGCTTACGTTCATTTGTTTATTTTGTTTTGTTTGAGACCGAGTCTCACTATGTAGCTCTGGCTGACTTTAAACTCACTATGTTGGTCAGGCTGGCCTTGAACTCACAGAGATCTGCCTCCAGAGTGCTGGGATTAAAGGCATATGCCATCATGCTCTGCCTGCTTAAAGCTTCTGAAAAAGGTTTTTATTACGTTTCTGTATCCTGCCGAGACTTCTGCAGGCGTGGGCCTCATCTCTCTGCTGCTTCCCCAGATCCACGTGCCCTCTGGTCTACTCTTTTTTTGTTTGTTTTTCGAGACAGGGTTTCTCTGTGTAGCCCTGGCTGTCCTGGAACTCACTCTGTAGACCAGGCTGGCCTTGAACTCAGAAATCAGCCTGCCTCTGCCTCCCAAGTGCTGGGATTACAGGCATGTGCCACCACGCCCGGCATCTCTGATCTACTCTTTAAGCTCTTCTCTGTGCTTGGGAACTTGCACACATGCCTGCTTATCAACGGAGGGGTAATTTTTTTCTAGATACCTGCATGTGTTTTACTAAGTTCTGTATTCAATCGACAATTAGGAGAAAAATTACCTTAAAAAAAAAGGCACAAGGCTGTTTTCTGAGATTGCTTTTACTGAGTTCCTCTTATTCATCATGAATAATTTTTGCCTTGGTTTGATTTTGAGACAGGGTCTCACTGTGTAGCTTTTGGGATTGCCCTGGAACTCACTGTATAAACAGGGTGGCCTCCAACTCAGAGACCAGCTGCTTCTGCCTCCTGTGTGCTGAGATTAAGTGTTGCACAACCATGCCCATCAGTAAGAAACAAGTTTTATGTCAGTGGGGACTCTCTGGCTGCACCCTGACACCCGTCAGTGATGACTGCCCCATCCCGGCACTGGACTAACGAGCTTCTGACTCGATTGCCCGTCTTTGCAGCTAGTCCTCCTCTGCTCAGTCACAGACTCACCTTTATCACAGGTGGAGCAGATTATACAATCGCCCAGGCCATTCTCACTCTCCGTGAACGTTCCTGAGTGACACTTCTCACACAGTCCTTGTGTGTGGGGGACTGTGCAGGGCTTCTGGACAAACATACCTGGGGACAGGGGCAGATGGGATCAGCCTTGCTCCAGGCACACAGGGATAAGGGGCTGTGCTGCTCTAGGTAGGCTTAATATCTTTAGCACAAGTTCAAAATAATCTCTGGGCTGTCACAAACTGCTTGAGGATCTATAAGGGCTGCTGGTTCCCTGAGCTACACTGAGTCCTGTGGATACTGACCCTCAGGGAACTAGGAACCAAGTTAGCCTGGGGTGAGTAGAATGAGCTCCTGGCTCCCTGCTGGATTCCCATAGGCCCTATATTTGAGTGCTTGGCCACCAGGGAGTGTCACTATTTGAAAGGATTAAGAGGTGTGGCCTTGTTGGAGGAAGTGTGTCACTGGGGCTGGGCTTTGAGGTTTCAAGGGTCCAGGCAGGGCTCAGTGTTTGCCTTTTTCTGTTGCCTTTGGATATGGACATAGAACTCTCAGCTACTTCCTCAGCACCATTTTTATCTATCCCAAGAACTACCTCCAGTCAGGCTTCCTGCCATTGTGATCAAACTTGTAATCCAGCCCCAATTAAATGCCTTCCTGTATAAAAGTTGTGGTCAGGGAGTCTTTTCCTAGCCACAGAACACTTTAACAATCTCTAGAAAAGAGACTCTGGCTCCATGTACGTTGTGCAGAGAGCTTTGGGCATACAGTTTTAATAAGTTGTCTCTAGGGTAAGACTACAACACGCAGTTACCTTAGTCAGCTATGGGCCTGAAAGTGACCCCAATAAACTCTATGGTTCACCAAACCACACTTGGGTAAATCTCTTCTTTGGTCTGCTCTCAGTGACTATTGTCACTTCCTGCTATCTGGAGTGAACAGTTGGTGTTCACATCTACCCAGAGAAAATTTATACAACCGGGGTTCCTGATATAGGACGCACGTGGGGAGCATAGGAACAAGGACAGACATTGTCACCAAGATAGAGTGTGACCACAGCAAGCTACTTAAGATGTTCCAGCTCCACTTTACCCATTGGAAGTGGTGGCAGTGGGGGCTGGGGGTACCCTGGCACCCAGGGCAAGTACAAGTAGATGAAATTAACCCTCCCAGTTCCCTTTTCTGAACTTTCCTCTCAGATGGGTGCGTTTGTATACGGGCATAGAACTCATGCCTTGCAGGGTGGATAGCTGGGTGACCCTACACTAGTGAGGCCTTGCTATGAATACTCACACCAACGCTCTTAGACACACAGAGGGCCTCCTTTGAGGAAGGATGCTCCTCTGTGTACCTGGCTTAGGAAGCACTTCCTAGAGTTTGAAAGAGTAGGCAGTGGATGAGTTGAGCTCCCTGGCCCACACCATCCTCATCTTGTATAGCCTCTGGTAAGCTTCAAAGGCCACCCATGTCTATGCTCTGGTATTGGGTCCCAGCGAAGAACTCACCTGCAGGACAGGACTTGCAGCAGAAGTCCTCAAACCAGTATTCACCAGGGGCGCAGGAGTCTAGTTCTAGCATAGCAACTACCTGTGGATGGAAAAGGACAAGGGGTCGCTTATATTTATCGGTAACTGCAGAAGATGGTTTGGATGATGGTGGAAAAGGAAGTACCGAGGCGGGGCCTCCTTGTGCAGAGTGCAGCAGGGACTTTCTGATGCTGTGCTGTAGCTGATGCTGTGCTGTAAACGCTGAAGCCTGCCGTTGCCCAGAGAAGGTTGCGCAATACATCACTGCCAAGTCTAGCGGCTCCCGGCTGTCTGCACAGCAGTATCATGCAGCCCCCATCCCTAGCTCACTTCTAGCAGCCAGAAAGCACATGTTCTAGCACAGCTTGCGACCTACTAGGATCCTGTCATCCAAACTTCAAGCTTTGATGGCGGCTTTCTATGGTGGGGCTGCAGATGGAGGTACCAGTTGCAACAACTAGCAAAGGGACAAAGGAGTAAGAGCTCTGCTTTGGTTTTTGCTTTTTATTTTTTCTTTCTTTTAAAAAAAGATTTATTTATTTCATGTATGTGAGTACACTGTCGCTGTCTTCAGACACACCAGAAGAGGGCATCGGATCCCATTACAGATGGTTGTGAGCCACCATGTGGTTGCTGGGATTTGAACTTAAGACCTCTGGAAGAATAGTCAGTGCTCTTAACCTCTGAGCCACCTCTCTAGTCCCTATTTTTTTTTTTTTCTAGACAGGGTTTCTCTTTGTAGCCCTGGCTGTCCTGGAACTCACTCTGTAGACCAGGCTGGCCTCCAACTCAGAAATCCGCCTGCCTCTGCTCCCAAGTGCTGGGATTAAAGGCGTGTGCCGCTGCCACCACCAGCCAGCTGTTTTTTTTTTCTTTTAAGTCACCTTCTTCACATACTATTTCTCTAAGTATCCAAAAACTTTAGACGTATTTTGTGGGCCAGAGAGATGGCAGTTAAGAGCAGTGTTGGCCAGGCAGAGTGGCACACATCTTTAATCTCAGCACTTGGGAGACAAAGAAAGGAGAGTCACTGTGAGTTCCAGTGTAGTCAGGGCTATGTCGTGAGATCCTGTCTTAAAACAAGACCAAAACCCAAAAAACCAAACATATGCTGTTCTTGGAAAAGGCCAGAGTTTGGTTCCGCAACCATGTGAGAGGCTCACAGTCACCTGTAACTCCAGCTCCTGAGAATATGAATGCCATCTCAGGAATTGCAGGCAAGGGACATTCTTTTTTTTCTTTTTCTTTCTTTCTTTTTTTTTTTTTTTTGGTTTTTTGGATTTGGTTTTTTCAAGACAGGGTTTCTCTGTATAGCCCTGGCTGTCCTGGAACTCACTCTGTAGACCAGGCTGGCCTCGAACTCAGAAATCCACCTGCCTCTGCCACCCAGAGTGCTGGGATTACAGGCGTGCGCCACCACCGCCTGGCTGGGCAGGGGCATTCTTAACAACCCTGTAGGAAACACTTATACAAATAAAATAAACAAAATCAAACCCTAAAAATTTTTAAATAAATAAATAAACAAACAAACAAACAAATAAAAATAATAAAATCTAATTTTGTTTTGTCTTTCATTACTCAAAACCTCAAGCAATTGTAAAGAAATTACAAGATTTTATTTTATTTTATTGTAGTACTGAGGATTAAACCCAGGGCTTACTCTAGGCACTAATTAATTGGCAGTGTACTATATTTCTAGCTCTGCAATAGATGATTTTAAAGATTTATATTTGTGTTTATGAGTGTGTGCCTGCTTGAATGCATATACACCATGTGCATGTGTGTGCAGTGACTGAGGAGGCCAGAAGAGGGTCTCAGATTCCCAGGACTAGAATTACAGTGGGTGCTGGGAACTCAGCCATGTTACTCTACAAGAGTAGCCGGTACTTTTTTTTATGCACTCCAAATACTGATACATGCTACATGAAACAGAGGCAAACAAACAAACAAACAAAACCCCAAAACAAACAAAACAAAACAAAAAACAAAAACAAAAGAAACAAAAAACAAAAAACAAAAACAAAACCTCAAAGCTTGACGTGGTGATCATTGATAAGATCATTGAAAGAACATGTGTGGAGTCAAGATATCACACAAGCGAATAGTTCTATAAATTAATAGGTGAGTCACTATTTACCATCGTCATGTTTCACTCTTCTCATCTGTAAAATGGGGATAATAATATACATACTTCTTAGCGTTGTGAGATTAAATGATACATGTATAACGGTTAGTATGCTCCTAGCACATTCTATCTCTTCCCCATTCCTTCTCTGAGTGACCTGCCTCGAGCTCAAACTAAGTACACAAATCAATTGAACTCTTAACAAAAACAAATAAACACAAACAAAAACACTGAGCACCAAGGCTCACTTTTTTTTTTTTTTTTTTTTTTTTTTTTGAGACAGGACCAGGCTGGCCTCGAACTCAGAAATCCGCCTGCCTCTGCCTCCCAAGTGCTGGGATTAAAGGTGTGTGCCACCACCACCCGGCCAAGGCTCACTTCTTTGCATTTGTATGGTACACACTCTGGCAAACAGTTCTCCACAGCAGCAGCCCTTAGGACCCGTCTATCCATTCGTGGGAACCATCCTCACTCATCCTTACTGCTGAGCTCCGCTCTGAGCTGGCCGGCTCGTCCCACAGCTTCATCTTCCTGCGGGGCTGAGCTCCAGCCTTCAGCAAGAGAGCTCCTTGGCCACAGGATTTTCTGGTTAATAGATAAGGATCTCTCTCTCTCTCTCTCTCTCTCTCTCTCTCTCTCTCTCTCTCCTATCTATCTATCTATCTATCTATCTATCTATCTATCTCGCCTTCTGGTAGTCTCTGCCCATTTATTCTGTCAGGACTTCTACCCTTGGCTCACCAGGCAGGAGTCTTCTTTTTAGGGTTCCCGGGTTCAATATCTGCATCTTGGTGTCGTCTTCACCATCATTATCATTGCTTCCCTGAAGGCGATACTATTTTCCCCCTGAAGCTTGCCTGCTTCACCTGTACTTTTATTTAGGAAGGACATGATCGTGGATCAGACAGTGGATTTATTAGGATATCTTTATAGCCCATGTCTTTAATCCCAGCAGGCAGATCTCTGAGTTCAAGGCCAGCCTGGTCTACAGAGCAAGTTCCAGGACATTCAGGGCTACACAGAGAAATCCTATCTCAAAAGGCCAAAACACCCCACACATACCTCCTAATTTTCTTTTAATTTCAATATTCTTTGAGGATAGTCTGGCTTTCTTTATTATTATCTTTAAAGAGATCTTATTATTTTTATTTTTGAATTTTACAGGACAGTGTCTCACACACAGTTCTGGCTGTTCTAGAACTCACTATGAAGAGCAGGCTAGCCCCAAACTCAGATATCTGTCTACCTCATCTCTTAATTGCTAGAATTAAGGACGTGAACTACCACACTCAGCTCATCCTCAGTCTTTCTTTGAGGTACCTTCTTTTTGTGGCATTATTTGAGACAATCATCACTTTTTCTTTACAAAAAAAAAACCTAATATTGTCTAGATTGTTTCTGGGGATTTCTGGAGGACAAAATGCAGTACCAAGACTTCTCAGGTGATGCCTGGGCAGGCATGGAGCTCCTGAAACCTAATAGGGAGGGGCAGAGATTTCAGGGTCCAGGGCCATCCCATGTGAAACCTGGGTCCCGCCCCTGCTGGGGACCTGTAGAATCTATTTGCCGTCCCCCCAAAGCGCTGTGAACTTTGAAGCCATCGCTGTGTTGCATAGGAGATCCCCACGGAAGCTGGATCCCCGCTGGTTCCGTATCTGCAAAAGGGGCTCAGCCACAGCTAGCCCCCAGGTGGTTTTAAAAATCGCAGATTACACCGGGTTCCCGCACTTGGGAGGCAGAGGCAGGTGGATTTCTGAGTTCGAGGCCAGCCTGGTCTACAGAGTGAGTTCCAGGACAGCCAGGGCTACACAGAGAAACCCTGTCTCGAAAAAACCAAAATCAAAACAAACAAACAAACAAAACAAAATAACCCAAACAAACAAACAAACAAAAAAAAAAACAAAAAAAAATCACCAATTACATGTAAGTGGTGACTAACTGCTCAAACACTATTTTAGAACAACCTAAGGATTATTTTGTTGTTGTTGTTGTTGTAACTAAAGATCTAAGTGTGTTGCACAAATGGATATCCTTACAGGTTTATAAAATAAAAATCTTGGGGGGCAGGTCTATGCGGGTCTCAGTGCCACCCACCAGGGCTGAGGAGAGTCGAGGGAGGTCACTGTGTGAAGGTTTATCTGCTACAGCGGCTGCCCGGGGCCTCTGCGAGCGTTGGGAACAACCATGTCCTACTGCGGGCAGAAAGGGAAGGATCGAATCGTATTTGTGACCAAAGAAGACCATGAAACTCCTGGCAGTGCAGAGCTGGTGGCTGATGACCCCAATGATGACGGGTTGATACTGCCTAACAGAGATATTAGCTGGAATTGCCCGTGTCTTGGGGGAATGGGCAGCGGCCCCTGCGGGGAGCAGTCCAAGGCTGTCCTTTCCTGCTTCCACTACAGCACAGAGGATATCAAGGGATCAGGCTGTATAGACCAGTTCTGGGCCATGCAAGAGTGCATGCAGAAATACCCAGACCTCTATCCCCAAGACGAGGAGGAGGAAGAGGAGGCAAAGCCAGTGGAGCCCGTGGAGGAGACAGCTGGGGTTTCTGCAGCTAAAGAGCAGGGGCCAAGCTCCTGAAGGCCACATGGCTGCCACTCACCATGGGACTTTCTATACAATGCCTTTTGGTCACCCCTGTGAAAGTTCTTTCCCTCTGTGCCCTGTAATATACAAGATAACTTATTTTAATGATCAGGGGTCTTGGCCGTATACACTGAAGAAAGGGGGATGTGTGCACCTGTGTCCCCCATGAGCCTGTCCTTAAACGTTGGGCCACTCCTGGATATACTACTCTGTGATTGTCCTGGATTTTGTCACTTTGAAATAATGCGCTGAGGCTTCTCAGCAGCCAAAAGTTGTTACTCAGTAAAGTTTATCGTGAGAAAGCTGGTCTGTTCTGATCCATTATATCCCTTTTGGTAGATTTTACTCCTCTTTGGGAAATTAAGCAAATAGATGCCAAAACTCCTTTAAGAATGCGGTCCTTCCCTACTGGAAGAGGCTGGTGGTGAGGCGCTTGTTGGAGTGCTTCCAGGCTCCCGTGCGTACAGTTTCCTGCGGCTCCCAGTCCTTCCTAAGTGGAAGGAGAGGCTGGGTTTGCAGTTTCTTGTTTTGCTGCTCTGAGAACTTGGTTTCGGGGCCATGATCACTCAGTCGTGATATGGAGGTGGGGACCCAGCTGCTTCCACAGCAGAAACCGACAGATAGGTGTCTGAATGAAGTACTCAATTAAAAAGAAACTATGAGCCAGCACTCTGGGAGGAAGAAGCAGGCGGATTTCTGAGTTCGAGGCCAGTCTGGTCTACAGAGTGAGTTCCAGGACAGCCAGGGCTATACAGAGAAACCCTGTCTCGAAAAAACCCAAATCCACCCCCCTCCAAAAAAAAAAAAAAAACCACCTATGTTTATTAGTTTACCGCCGGCGGTAGCTTTCCTCAGCAGCCCGGGGATTCAGTGCCCAAACGCAAATCTCAGCTCCCTAGTGCCGTATCTACTCACCTGCAAGGGCAGATTCAGCAGCAAAAAGACCCAGCGACTCAGACTGAAGACCGACCTACGGAAACCAACCATAGTGCAAGCACGCTGCCGCTCAGGGGAGGAGCCCTTTCCTTTTCAAGCTGCTGTGGTAGCCACGCCTACCCCATCTCGTGGGCGGGTCCAGCGCCACCACTCGCGCCTCCCACCACCATCAGAGCTCGGTAATTTCTAGTTTTCTACAAATACAGATGTACTTTTAAATACCTGTGAAGTTATTAACAGAATCATATTTGTTGTAAGCAGCAAGCTAAACTTGGATACTCTGCCTTCTTCTTCTTCTTTTTTTTTTTTCATTACGGTATATTGTTCTTTATTATAAGTTAATGAAAAAAAAATTCCTGTGACCTGAGTGGAGGGAGAGGCACGAACTAGAGGTGGGATCGTTATAAAAAGGCAGACTGCAGCAGATTGTAAACCTTCTCAAAAGCAACAAACAAAAAGAGAGGGAGAAACGCCACAGCAGCACACAGCGGTCTTAGCACTGGGAAGTTCCTGTGAGTCGCGTTCCTGTGAGTGGTCACTGGTCTGTGTTCTGGAGCAGCAGCTGAAGAAGGTTTCACTGTCAGGGGCTGGAGGGCTGGGTTGGACCCGCTGACTCTGAGGACCTCAAAGTACCCAAGAATGGTCGACACTCTCCCAGTGCTGGGGTGTGTGGGAGGGAGCCCTGTATGAACTTCCCTGGACTGTGTGTACTCCCAGCACTTGGGAGGCAGAGGCAGGCGGATTTCTGAGTTCGAGGCCAGCCTGGTCTACAGAGTGAGTTTCAGGACAGCCAGGGCTACACAAAGGATCTCTGTCTCGAAAAAACAAAACAAAAACAAACAAAACAAAACAAAAAAACCCCAACAACAACAAAAAAAGAAAGTTTGCCCATTCCCTTGAGGTTAGTTCTACACTCTGAACTGTCCCCCACCCTTGGGAAGCAGAGGGGAAGTGGAGGAAAGGAAGAGAGGAGTGTCTACTTGTGAATGCTGTTGTCCCACCAGACCCTGGGAGCAGGGGCAGGCTAGTGGCCTTCCTTCTTTCCTCCTCCTCCTCCTCCTCCTCCTCCTCCTCCTCCTCCTCCTCTTCCTCCTCCTCCTCCTCCTTCTTTTGGTTTTTCGAGATAGGGTTTCTCTGTGTATCCCCGGCTGTCCTGGAACTCACTCTGTAGACCAGGCTGGCCTCAAACCTCAGAAATCCGCCGGCCTCTGCCTCCCAAGTGCTGGGATTACAGGCGTGCGCCACCATGCCCGGCTGGCCTTCCTTTTCTGTACACACATTCCAGATCTGCCTTGTCCCACTGCACGGGGAGGGGAGGGGGGAGGACAAGGTCTGTCTACCTCAGCTAGAGATTTGTCCCCCAGGTCCTTCTCTGCTCTCTGCCCTTTGGTCCTTTAAAACATTTATTTTAAGTGTGTGTGTGTGTGTGTGTGTGTGTGTGTGTGTACAGGTGCCTCCAGAGGCTAGAGGTGACATATCCTCAATAGCTGGAGAGACACGTGGTTGTAAGCTGCCTGATGTGAGATCAGACTGGGGTCCTCTGCGAGAGCAGCGCATCCTCTTAGTGGCTGTCGTCTCTCCAGCCATCTCTACCCTTGCTCTTTAAAGTGGGATGGCGGGATGTCATACTGTTCCAGGACTTCCATACTTGTCCCTAATGGGTCAAGGCAGCTGGGTGACGTTCTCATGAGCCCAGTGACCCTTGATGGTCTTCCTGCAGAGATGAAGGGTGCCCACAATGGGAGAGTGGGGCTGGTTCAATACCAGAGGAATCTTCTCGCCCCTAGAGTAGATGTATTATCTATTATAATATGTATATGATAGGTATATATGTATACTGTGATATGTACAAGTGATAGCTCTCACCCCTAGAGAGATATAGATAGATGCATTATCTATTGCAATATGTATATATGCACATATGCATATGTATATATGCATATATGTATATTGTAATGTGTACATGTGACAGCTCTTCTTGGGATATTTCCAGGTTGCTGCTGGGCAGCTTGCTGCTTGGGAATATGTGAGGATTCTGGTTTTTTGTTCTTTTTGTTTTGTTTTTTTCCTCTGCCATTTCTGCAGTGCTGATCTAGTAATATTTAATCACACAGTAATTAAAGGCTACAAGGCAAAGGGGAGGCCTCGGAGCAGAGGGTGGCTCTTGAGCTGGGACGAGAACTCAAGGAATGGTATGGCGAGGCCAGGTAGTTAGTGTGGCCTGTGGGTCCAGCTTGGAGCTCTTCTTTGCGCGCATTTTTATGTGTGGCACATTCAATGGGAAACATCCTTAGGGTGAAAGCAGTGTGGGATCCTGTCCATCTCTGGGCAGATGACATACACTGTGTTGTCACAAGTCAACCAGTCTCTTACAGATGCAACTCAGTGGGACTCACTGGAAACCCTCACAAGCTTTTCAACATCTTCAAATATATTTATATACAAATTGCATACCAATACCCATAGCTTCCATGTGACAGAAAAATCTATTCCAGTTTGCCTGTTGCTGTGATAAAACTCACGATCAAAAGCAACTTGGGGAGAAAGTGTTTATTAGGTTTACAGGTCACATTCCTTCATGGAGGAAGACTAGGGCAGGATGAGCAGGGAAGGAGGAACCTGGAGGCAGGAACTCAAGCAGAAGTCTTAGAGGAACGCCGCTTGTTGGCTTGTTCCTCATGGCTTGCTCAGTCTGCTTTCTTATACACCCCAGGACCACCAGCCCAGGGGTAGCACCACCAGCCCAGAGGCAGGACCACCAGCCCAGGGGTAGCACCACCAGCCCAGGGGTAGCACCACCAGCCCAGGGGCAGAACCACCAGCCCAGGGGTAGCACCAACAGCCCAGGGGTAGGACCACCAGCCCAGGGGTAGGACCACCAGCCCAGGGGTAGCACCAACAGCCCAGGGGTAGCACCCCCAGCCCAGGGGCAGGACCACCAGCCCAGGGGTAGCACCACCCACAGTTGTCTGAACCATTCTATATTAGCCAAGAAAATGTCCCATGAGACGTGCACAGGCCAAGGATGGAGACAATTCCTCGGCCGAGGTTCCCTCTTCTCAGGTGACTGGTTCGTGTTGAGTGGACAATGGGAGCTAACTATGACAATCTCTCAACACCACTGTATAAAAGATGTAGGAGAAACCTTAGGAGTTGGAGAGAGGCTCCTGAGGAGTCTCTTTAGGAGAGTCTGTAAGACTCTGAAGTCTAGTAGTTACTGCTCTTGCTTGGCAGATAAAGGCACTTGACTGTCCAAACCTTAAGACCAGAGGTCAAGCCCCAGAACCCACATAAAGGTGAAACCGCAGGTCAGGCAGTGGTAGCTGGTGGTGCACAATTTTTGTCCCAGCACTCTGGAGGAGAATCTTTGAGTTCCAGGCCAGCCTGGTCTACAGATCAAGCTCAGCCTGCCTCTGCCTCCTGACCCAAGTGTTAGGGGTAAAGGCATGTACTACCACATCTGAGGCCACACGTATTCTCACCCACTCTCAAGCCCCCGACACTCCTGCCTGGATCTCAGCCCAGCCTGACCCAAGACCAGCCCCACAGAAGCTCTCAGGAAGACCACCATGCTTCCGCTCCTCCTACCCCAGACATCTTTCTCCTCTTCAGCAATTCTTGGGCATTCTGCTGCAGCCACTACAGGGGTCCCGGGGCTCAGGCTCAGCTCACAGGGACCTCCCTGCCAGCCTTGTCCTCCAGGAGTTCCGGCCCAATCCTCTCCCTCTCTGCTAGCTTCAGCCTCATAGGCGAGGGCGGTCGCCTTCCTGCAGTAGCAGCCATGGAGAGACAGGCCCTGGGCACGTAAAAAGCAGCTGGGCTCTCGTGCTGATGGGCCTTCAACCCTCGGGGCTGGGTTTGCCTGTCATTCTGCCAGGGGAACTGGCGTGACTCAGCACTATTCTGTCCTTTCCCAGATCCCTTGCTGGACCAAATCCAGGGCACAGATGACTTCTTATCTAGCGAACAAGGCGGTTACCTGTTTATTGCAGTGTTCTTTTCTAGGTTTTTAAAAATGGATTCAGAGAGACACTCCACAACCATTTTATGAAGGTCTGTGAGAAAAACAATGGAGCAGGCAGGCTGTTAAGTCTTGGCGGCTGCCAGAGGAAGACAATGAGCAAGAAGAGACAGAGCCACGCCCTTTGGGTTAGTGTGCAAGAAAGTAATGGAGGCTGGCCAGGGACCGTGGAACTGGGGAGGGGGGGGGGGAGAGAACGCATGAGGTCATCATCCAGATGCATGATGGTGTGGTGAGGGACAGGACCTGCATGGGCCCAGAGTGCAGGAGAGAAGGGGAGGGGTTCAGAGCTTCCTGTCTACACTGGAGACAGAGACGTCTGAGGTAGAAAATGGCCACCTGCAGGCATCCATGCTCCAGGGTCACTGGCCTCGTTATGGAGGCTCCGGGAACAGGGTCCTCCAGAGGAGCCCTGGCTGGGCAGACGCACAGGCACTTGGCTCCTCTCTTCACCCCCTCCTGACGCCCGAGGTGGGAAGGCATCCTTGGGGTCCCCTCTCCTGGGCGTTCTTTGGCCACCTTCATTCCCTCTGGTCTCTGCTATGGTCCATGTGTAGTTCAGGGGGCTACAGCTTCCCTTTGAGGTGGTGTGGGGGGTGTTTCCAGATGCCAAGGGAGAGTCTGGATGCCTCAGGGCTATCTCAGAATACAGAAGCTTCAGCTTTTCAGCAAGGCCGCGTTGGCTACAGCAGGCTACCCAGTCTGAGTGTCTCCCTTACTTAAAGAAATGGGCAGCCGGGCGGTGGTGGCGCATGCCTTTAATCCCAGCACTTGGGAGGCAGAGGCAGGTGGATTTCTGAGTTCGAGGCCAGCCTGGTCTACAGAGTGAGTTCCAGGACAGCCAGGGCTACACAGAGAAACCCTGTCTCAAAATACAAAAAAAAAAAAAAAGAAAGAAAAGAAAAGGAAAGGAAAGAAAAGAAATGGGCGTCATCCTTTTCCTCCCTTGCCCAGTCCTAGTAGCTCCCTGGAATGCCCTGGCAGGTCACATCCCTCCCACGTCCACAGTTGCTCCCTGGATGGCCGATGGACTCCGGCTCCGGATGGCTCCGGGTGGGCTATCTTCTCACTCAGCCCCGTGGGCCTGCACCCACCTTCTGGACCCTCACTTGGCACCTCCAGCTCAAGACAGCCCATTGCTTTTCCATCTCCCTAGACGTCTCTCCTTGTTCCTAAGGATTCCCCCAAAAGAGAATATACATGTATTTCCATTTATTTCAAGGCATGGAGCAGACATACCCCGGGTTGGGGAAGGAGAGAGACAAATGGATACAAAACTTGGAAAATGAAAGGATCAGATACAGTGGAGGTGGCACCAACTAATTATTAAGGCTCCAAATGTGAGTACGCGTAGGTGCCCACACACACACACACACACACACACACACACACACACGCACAGAGCATCATCCACATAGGGTCAGGGGCTGGATGCAGAGGCTGTTCACTGCACGCAGCTGCCTCAAATATTGCAATTATATGTAGTCAGAATGTCAACAGAATGGGAAGACTGTATTGGTCACGGAAAGTGGCAAGCTTGAGCCCCCTGGCCTTTGGGGCCAGCCCCTGGGCGCTTCTCTTGCTTACAAGCTCACACTGCAGTTGGCCAGGGCACTCCTCCAGCACAGGTGGGCTCCTCTGCCTGTAGGGCAGATGTGGGTGAAGTAACTACCTCGACAGGCTTCTGTGGAAATAGCTTAATGACAGGATGAAAGCCCCAGTGTTCTCACCAGAGTAGCTACAGCCTGTCCATGCTTCTGTGAGCACGAGACGGGCAGTCTGTCCAGAAGTCAACATTACCACCCAAACAGCTCTGGGGAATCCTGGAGTCTTCCTTCCTGCTGCTCCTGGAAACCTCACGCTCTCCTGTGCTGTGGCAAGTGGCTGTCCAAAGCCTGCACAGGCCCTCCTGACCCCCAGATCTGATGCCACGTGGCGAGTGGGGGCTGACTTGGGAGTGGCAGCTGGAGATTACCAGGGGCGCACTGCAGGGGAGAAACTGCATTTGGCTTTAGCGTTAAGGCCGGTGCTAGGTGGAGGGCTCTGTAGGAGAGGCCAGCGCTCCCTGGAGGGTCCTACAGCTGGAGTCACAGCACCCTCACAGTCCCAGGCCCCACCTGTCATCCTCTTGTACGAGGACCCTTCTATCCCAGTGGCCATGCATGTGGGCCCCACCGCCTCCACAGGCCGGTGTAAAGTGCTGGGTGCCTGGGAGAGAGTTCTGCAGGCGTCACCGCGCTGAGCCCAAGGGTTCTTATTTGAGGACATAGTTAATGAACAGCTGACACGTCAGGACGATGCAGAGCAGGAACCAGGAGCGGGGACTCTGCAGGAGGCTGGGCGCCGGCGTCTGCCCAGCACGCACTGTGGCGCTTAACATGGCTGACAGGTGCCTGGAATGAAAGGAATAGAGGCTGTGTCAACACCAGCACGCTCACCCTCCCCGCTGACAGGCTAGTGTGGGACAAGGTGGCACGTCTGCCATCTGGGAAGGGACATGGCTACAAGTGTGTGTGGGAGCTCCCTAGGGAGAGAGGTCCCAGGGCTGCACTTCCTGTGTGGCAACTGTGGGACAGGAGGATCTGGGCTTGGGGACTAGGCCTCTAGCATCCTTCCTACCAGCCCTGGGATTCCATGTTGAAGTCCTGACCACTGGACTATTTGGAGATAAGATCTCTGAAGAGGTGGCCACATTAAAAGGCTCTAGACTGGGATCCTAAGAAGAGGGGACCAAGTCGGAGGCACACAGAGGACGACCGTGTCTGCAAACCAAGGACGGGGCACTGGCAAGAGCCAGGCCTGAAACTTCCATCTTAGACTACAGCTTCCAGACACACTCAGTCTTGCTGGCATCCTAGGCTGTGTGTCAACCAGGGACATAGGATCAAGCCCACCAAGACTGGACTCTGGTGTCTGTTTCCTGGGTGCAGAAGTCGTTGTGGGGGTGGGGTGCCAGATTTCTCTGTCTTTGCCCCCACAGCTTGGGAAAGGAGCAGCTTGAAAGCCACGTGACTAGATTGTTGAGACATTGACTAGAGGAGTCAACCTGGATTGACTTAAGGATTCCTAGAAACCCGGGCAAGCACTTCCAGGGAGCTCCACCCATAGCAGGCACAGCCCACTTCACGTCTTAGCCCTGGGTCAGCCTTCTGGGTCTGGGGTTCCCCACTGTGGCGCTAGAAGAACTCCAGAGACCCTAGAATCCCCACTCTCACTTGCTGATATAATTTATGTGACCGCAGTAGGAAAAGCAAACAGGGCCAGCAAATGGGACTGAGACCCAAGGCTTCACTGGTGGCCGTCTGCAGGCAAAGCACAAGACAAGTCCAGTCCACCGAAAGACGTCATGTTCCAATCGTCTCCCACACCCTTTGCCTCTGACTGTAAGTCAATTTTCCACACACTCTCCCATGAATTAGTGAGGCTATTTCTAGACCTCCAGAGGACACAGGAAAACAGGAAAAACTGGCTGGCATGGGGTTGCTGCAAGGTTGGCAGAGCCATCAGCTTTCCTGGGGCCAGGATACCATCTCTGGCCTCACACACCGACTCCAGGCTCTCTGGCCCCAGGGTCTTGTTTCGCCATCTCCTCCCTTCAGGCCACCGCACAAACAAAGGGCCTCTAGCCAGCAGACTTCCCAATGTCCAAACCGACAGCAGTTGACGTCAGCCAATGCACAGTCAGGCATCTAAACCTCTGCCTGCCTGGGGCCTACCTGACCCAGGAGGGGCACAACCATATCCCAGCCCTGTCTCCACACTCCTGGGTACCCCAGCCTTGACTCATTTTCTTCCAGCTCTATGTCTCTACCGGTCAATCCTTTAGGCAAGACCTGGGAAGGAATCTCAGTCAGTCAAGTATTATGCCAGTCACAGGGCGTCTGGAGGATGGGCACAAAGCTTGGTCTCCACATCCTCCCCATTCGACTCCCTTGATCCTCTTGTCTGCTATGAACCCATTTCACAGAGAAGCAAGTGGGTTGGCATATGACGCCCTCACATGATACCGTGTGCTGATAGGAAATCCACTGAGGTCACATAGTGCGCTTTCCAGACACTCCCTTTGCTTTGAGGATCCTCTATGCAGGGCGCTGGTGAGCTACAGGGAGCCTGAGGTGTTCCGGAAGGCTGCTACCTGCTTTCCCATACCTGGGAGGCTTCCCCGGCCCCGAGGAGCTCCTTGGCCCTGTACATCCTTCTAAGCGCCTTGCCTGTGCCCAAGGGCACCTTCATGAGGGCTGTGGTGCCCTGTGCTGGCAGCGCCCTCCACCCACCCTGATCTTACCTATGCAGCTCTTGCTGGGCTTCCTGAATGGACTGCACTGCCTCCTGTAGCATCCTTAGCCGGTGTACCTCTCGCCTGCACCGAGGACACGGGCTCTCACTCCCTGAATGTCCAGGATGGAGACAGCAAGGAGAAACAGACCAGGGTAAGTTGGGATGTCCTGGCTGAGCCAGCTCCTGATTTACCACCCTCAGGAGCCAGACACAGACACAAGAGAGACAGGGAAAGGTCAGGAGAGGATGCAGGCTCAGCTAGCTTGCAAGCCTTAGAGATGAGTCACTAAGACGTGGAGAATCCACTGTGCATGTGGGGACAATGTTGGGAGACATAGATTGCCGAGTAAGAGCAAAGGAGCAAAAAATCCCACCAGGAAGGGGCGGGGGAAGAGGCGGAGGCGGAGGCAGAGGTGGAGGCGGAGGCGGAGGCGGGGTCAGGGGCTAGACAATGGACAATGTCCAACCAACCTCTCACATTATCCTTGCAGCTCAGGAAGATCCTAGCCTTGGACCACTTCCTCCCCATCCCATTTTTGAGAGTAGATTTCAAGTATGCGAGGCTGACCTTGAACTAAGTAGCAGAAGATGACCCGAACTCTCCTCCTGAGTGCTAGGTTGTAAGTATACACCACCATGCTGGGTCTATGTCGTGCTGGGACTGAACGCGGGCCTACATATGTGCTAGACAGGCATTCTACCCCTGAGCAACATGCCTAGCAGTCTCTTCTCTCCCCCAAGTCCTGGCTACAGCCCTCATCAGGCCTGACTGCCTCCTCTGAGAAGGCAGATCTCCTAGGGAGAGGGCAGGGTAGGATGAGCAAAGATGAGAATACCTGCCCCCGTGTGCTCATCTCTGGAAGGTGCTTCCTGGCCCTTCCTATCCTGCAGAGGGGCTGCAGGCAGGGACCAGCTCTCTCCTTTTGCCCTCCCTGCTGGTCAAGGTCCAAGGTGTTCACCAGCCAGGGCTGGAACTTACCTAGCATGTATAAAATCCTAGGAGTCACTTACCAGGAACAAAGTCCTCGTCAGAGAGGTCTGGGCAGGACTCGGGTGTGGAGCCGCTGCTCTCAGTGACCTGGCTATGGCCAGAGGGCTGGTCGCTGGCTTTGCGGAGCCGCCGATCAGAGCTAGGCCTCTATAAAAAGATGAAATTATGATACTTAGTGTCTTCTCCCATGGGCCCTTTGGGGACATGGTGTCCTGTTCCTGTCATGATGCACTAGAGCAGGGCAGTGAGCAGAGGACAGAGCTGAGGCTTTGCAGGTGGACACAGGTGGTTTGAACTTCCACTGGGCCCGATCTGCAGCCATTCTGTCTCAGTGGCCTCGGTCTCCTGTCAGGACCATAGAACGGTGGCTTCCTCTGGAGGAATGAAGGCCAGCCAGCGCTGCCGCCAGGTTGGCACATGGCCAGTGCTATTCACACCTGGAACCCAGAGCCTGTGGCCAGGCCCACCTGCAGAGCCATTCACCGTCCCGCCTTGTGTCCGGGCACCGCCCTTCCTCTATCCCTGGGCTCCCCCGGCCCTTTGTCACCCCTCCTGCTTTTCCCAGGCCCTAGGCAGGCCCTTGACTTTTCCTCCTCTTCCCTGGGCTAGCCTGAGCCTGGGTTTCTTTAGTTATGGAATGGGACAAAGTGACTTCAGGAAGTGACAGGCTGGCACAGAGTCTTGAACTGTGAGGCCCAGGGTGCCCATGAACCAAGTATTTTGCATCCTGGGTTCCCCACTGGAAAGGGAAAAGGAGCAATGAAGAAGGATCCCAGCTACAGCGAAGGCCACCGCCAGGCAGGGTTGAGATATCACAGAGAGGGGCACGAGGGCCTCAGGGGCGGCCAAACCCACAGCTGAGCTCAAGCCTGGGCTGGAGCCTTGGAAAGTGGAACTGACCTTGTGCCTGGACTCGGGACTCCCCAGGAAGGTTGTCTGGCCAGACATAGTCTCCCTCTGTAGAGTGTGAAGAATCCCATCTTGCTCATACTGGGCAATGTCCTTCAGCGGGTCCCAGGGGCTGAGGCTGGAGGGTCCAGAGAGTGTCCATCAGTAAAGGTGATGACCCTTAGGGGTCAGCTTCTCATGGTGACCCAGGGGATAACCACTATTCAGGGGTTACAAGGAAGGCTTAGAAGGTCTATCTGACTACCCCTCCAGGTATGCCTCATCCCTAAGGTAGTACTGAAGGCAGGGAGAGGAGATTAAAGATTCCCTGGCCTCTTCAAATCAAGGCGGGCACGGTAGACTCCGTCTGCGAGCTCCCGTCCCACCGCACAGGCCCCGGGGCCACCTGCTACTCACTCCTCATATCGGTAGCGCCATTCCTGACTGAGTGGGTCCAGGACGAACAAGTGTGGCTTCCATGGAGTGAGGCTCTGCTGGTGCTCACGGGCACGCTGCCGCTGCGCCTCTTCTAGCACACACTTCTCCTGTGTGGCTTTGTGCTGGTCACCCTCACAGATGGCCCTGGTGACATGCTGCCAGAGCCTGCAGGCCAGAGGACCAATGAGCTCAGAGCAGGGCAGCTCAGAACCGACTGCCTCTAGATTGGAAGGGGGCTTAAGAGTGTTCCCTGCTCGGTTGCCTTCAGTGACAAGGGGCTGGCTGTCGCGGAAAGCCTGTGTCTCCCAGGTCTTGATTCTACAGTATGAGCTGTGTCTTTTTCCTAAGCTGGGCTCCTGCCTGGCACCTGCAGGGATCTACTTGTTGGCAATGATGGGGCCCTCTCCCACCAGCTGTCCCCGGCAGGACAGGTGATCTGGCATGGGGGAATCTATTCTGGGGCTGTCCTTGTCAAAGACATCCTAGAAGGTGCTCCCGGCGTCGTGACCCTGACAGCCCTCCGCCTGGCCATCACCGTCTGCATCAGCAGGGCTCCTGGGTACAGGGCCTCACCTCTCAGACTCCAGTTCACTCTGCTCTTCCAACAGCACCGTGTGCCGCTTCAGCCGCTGCCTGCGGACCTCCTCACTCGGAGTCCAGAAGAGCTCGGTGCCTCCACTGCCCTCCTCCTTGATAAATACATCTCTGTCCTGCCCCAGATGGCATAGCAGCATCAGAGCTGCTGGCCCAGTTAGTGACCACCCTAGGGTCCAGCTAGGCTCTCCCTAAGGGATGACGGCTTACCCAGTGTCCGGTGAGGTGTGCCAGGACCTCCTCCCCTGACGTGATCTTCCCAGAAATCTGGTTGATGCTGGTGCTGCTCCCAAAGAAAGGCTGCAAGAGCAGAGGGAAACCACTGAGTAGGGAGGACGGGGCTCTACCCAGAGGCACATCCCCAGAGGTACAGAATAGTCATTCTCACGACTACGGCTTAGACGAGGCTCACTACTAGAGATAAAGGCCCTCACTCCAGTGCCTTGGTCTGGGCTCAAACCTATAGTCTCCACCATTAGGATAGGACAATGAGACTTGGGCCTGCAGGCTGTGCTGTGTGGCCTGTGGGCAACGCCTTTCTCCCTCTGAGCCCTGTCTGTCCTATGGGGATGCAAAGCCTTCTACCCCAGCTGTTCTGGTTTGGGGTACCTCGCCTGACGCAGAGGGAAGGGGGGGGCCCACCTGAGCTCCAGGCACTCCCTCCCACAAGCTGCACACATTACCTTGAGCTTGAAGTCCAGTTCAGCTTGGAGGTTGTTCTTCTCACACTCGATGGTCACTTTGCCTCCCAGCTCCATGGTCATGGTGCCATACAGGATCCCTGAAATGCAACTGGTGTTGGGATTCAGCCCCGAAAGCCTGCGTCACTGGGCGGGCAGGCAAGGAAGGTGCGTGAAGGGGTCTGTTAAGAGGGAGGCAGGACCAGGACCACATCTGTGGCTGTGTTCTGCACCGGCCCTGGAACTAGAAAATAGATGTGTCTGCTCCCCATTGTCCCACAGGACTGTGCCAGTGCATCTGAAAACTCGGGATGTCTTTTTCCTCAGTTTCTCTTGTGGTCATATGGAAAGTATAATCTAATATTGAAAATAACCATAATTGTGGTTTGAATAGGAATGGCCCCTGTCAGCTCATATATTTGGACACTTATTCATCAGGGGTGGTACTACTTGACAGGGATTAGGAGGTGTGGCCCTGTTGGAATAGGTGCAACTTTGTTGAAGGGGTGGGCTTTGGGGTTTCAAATGTCCAAGCCAGGCCCTGTGTCTCTCTTTCTGCCTGCAGATCCAGATGTAGAACTCTCAGCTATTTCTCCAACACCATATCCGCCTGCGTGCTGCCATGCTTCCAGCCATGATGACAATGGACTAAACCTCTGAACTGGACAGCTGGCTGCTCTTCCAGAGGACTGGAGATAGTCTCACTCAGTACCCATCTGGCGGCTCGTATCCATCTAAGATCAGTTCTAGGGGAATCTGATGATCTGATGCCCTCTTCTGGCCTCTGTCGGTACTGCAAGCATATGATGCAGACAAAGCACACAGACAAAAGTAAAAAAGATAGCCAGGTGGTGGAGGCACACACCTTTAATCCCAGCACTTGGGAGGCAGAGAATGGTGGATCTCTGCCGGTTTGAGGCCAGCGTGGTCTACAGAGTTAGCTTCAAGACAGCCAGGGCTACACAATGACACCCTGACTTAGAAAACAAACAAACAAAAAAGAATAACGAGATGGTAAAGAAGAGGACCTAATGAGATGGTAAAGAAGAGGACGGGGCAGAAGACAGACAGAGTACTGAAGAGATGAGTTGGAGGAAGGAGCAGACCTAAAGATCTGAGACCTTGGCAGGTCCTGATTGCTAGCAGTTTGTCCCCAGAGCTTTCCACACTGCAGAGACTCTTATAAACTGTCTCTTGTCGTAAGAGATTGCTGCAGAAAGCCTTTCGTGGCTGAAGCATTAAGGACCAACAACATCAGCCTGGCTTTGTGTGTGTGTGTGGGGTTCAATAGATAATCTCTGTGGTCCCAAACACCCTGCTCTGTAAAGCTGGAAGACTCCCAGCAACATTACACCTTATCTGGGGCCACAGGCGGCCATTGCTGGCTCCTGGGTTTTGTCTACCCTGGAGATCTGAGTGCTTCCTTCTATGGGACTATGACACTTACATATTCTGTTCTTTAGATCTTAGACCCCAGAATCATCCATTGAACAACAACAAAAACAGGTTTTAAAAAGAATTTTTTTTTGTTTTGGTTTTTCGAGACAGGGTTTCTCTATATAGCCCAGACTGTCCTGAAACTCACTCTGCAGACCAGGCTGGCCTCAAACTCACAGAGATCTACTTGTCTCTTCTCCACAGAGTTGTTAAAGGCGTGGGTCACTGAACAAGCTTTACTGAGCATCTTTTAAGGGACTGCTGTTGGCCGTGGCGATACATGTAATTCATGCACAGGGCATGAGGCTCCCAGATGAGGAAGATAAAGCAGCCACATTTAAAACCGTGGTGGGGATAGTTCTCCAGACCCTCCCAGAATAACTGCCTCACAAGAAACTGATGCTTGGCTCTTGAGAGTGCCACACTGCAGAATCCCGTAAGATCGGGGACGTGCCGCACACGGCCGCATGCTTTCCTGGAGTCTGGCATTTCTGTGCTTGTTTCTCGGCGTGCACATCACCCTGATGCTTTAATTCGCTTGACTCTCTCAGGCCAGGTGCTCGTCAGCTCTGCCACAGACTTACAGACGGGAACTTGGCAGGCAGGGTGTGGAGACAGGGGCATTAGCCGATCTCTGCTCCCCAAATCAAGCTGCACTTGTCCAGGTCATGCCTTGCGTTGTCAGAGCTATGCCCAGTCAAAGGTGAGTTTTTATTTACTTATTTATTTTTTATCTTTTAAGATATGGTCTCATTATGTAGCTCTGGTCTTGAACTCACAGAGACCTGCCTGCCTCTGCCTCCTAAGTGCTGAGACATCGTACCAGGTTTA
The DNA here is from genome assembly GCA_964023405.1 of Apodemus agrarius. NCBI lineage: Eukaryota > Metazoa > Chordata > Mammalia > Rodentia > Muridae > Apodemus > Apodemus agrarius. The sequence continues at coordinate 138,864,409 of OZ030005.1, forward strand.
ATATCTCTCTCTCTCTCTCTCTCTCTCTCTCTCTCTCTCTCTCTCTCTCTCTCTCTCTCTCTCGTTCTGGGGGTTGAACACTAACCTCATCATGCCCAGAAAGTGTTCTACTGTTTAGCCTCAGCCTCAGCCTCCACTAGAGGATGGGGAAGCTCTTCCATTTGACATTACAGTAGTAACTCTATGTCACTATTCTTAAAACCGATAGAACATACACAAAAAGTGACCCTTAGAGGAAACCCTGGACTTCAGCTAAAAAGAAAGCCTTAATCTAGGTTTGCCATGGAAGATGCCTGAGATGGGAGGCTGGAGATGGGTAGGAGTCCATAGGCATTATACTTCTGGGTGACTGGTTTGATGTGGAGTGTGTGTGTGTGTGTGTGTGTGTGGTGCTGGAATTTTACCCAGTGCATCATACATACTAGACAAATGCTCTACCACTGAGCCATGATCCCATGACCCTAGCTCCTTTTCTATCTTTAAATTTCTAGACATTATCTTACTTAGTTATCCGACTGGCCTTGAACTCACTCTGTAGCCCAGGCAGGCCCTGAAGTTTCAATCCTCCTGCCTCAGCATCCTCAATAGCTGGGATTGATCACTAATACAAGAGGAGCCAGAGGCAAAGCCAAAGAGGAGAAACTAGCAGTCCACCCGGAGTTACACACTCAGCTCGGAAACATCACCCACGAGGCCGGGGCATCCTCGAAGGAGCGGACTGTTTAGCGTCTGCTCGGGTGCTCTTCATCATCAGCTCCACCTGAACCTGGGATCACCTAGGAGACACACCTTGGGGTGAACCCATGCAAGTGCTTCCAAGGAGGTTTAACGGGGGAAGGAGGACCCACCCTGGATATGGGTGGCATTCCCTGGCATCCTTGGCTGGATAAAAAGGAGAAATGAACGGAACCCCAGTGTTCATCTCTCTGCTTCCGGTCTGTGGATTCAATACGACCAATGGAGTCACCTACCCTACCCCCATGGTGGGCTGTACCCTCAAACTGTGATCCAAAATAAACTCCTTTCTTCCTTCTTTAGTTGTTTTCAACACATGACAGTAACCAGAAAAGTAACGAATACCGCCCCCCCACCCCCCCGTGCCACGACCAAGGGCTAGCCTGGGCAACAAGTGGGGCCCGGGGAATGGCACCGCTGCTCACCTCGGCAGTGGGCATAGGGCATGGTGAGGGTGTACTCCTCCTTGCGGTTCAGGAAGGTGAGCTTAGCCTTGCCGTCCAGAAGCGCCGACAGTGAGTTCCCTGCAAGGACAGAGCAGGGGCTGTTTAGGGCACAGACCCTTAGCATCTGACTGCTGTGGGACTCCGAGGTCTGAGTGTCCTTACAACATATCCCAGAGTTCCCAGCACCTTCAGCTGGGGCACTGAGGGAGACACACACACCCTCTGGGCCTTGGGTATCATAAAGACTCTGTCTAGTTTGCACCTGTTATGCATGCTGAGGTGTCATCTGACCTGCAGCATGCTAGTGGTCTATCTCATGGAGTTTCATGGAGGAGACTATGAGACTTTAGAGCTGGCCTGAGGCCAGGGCATAGGTGGGAAAGGTGAATGGGACCTGGGTGCAGATGCCACATGCTCCCCTCTGCTGCTGCCAGGCACACAGAGGCCCTGAGCACACACCTGCACACTAGTGATGAGGGTGAACAGGGGCCTGCTGGGGAAGTGTGTGGGTGAGCTTCCTGGGCACTGCCATTCCCAGGCTCAGAGCAGCACAGGGCAGAACGAGGCTGCTGCGCCCTGCCCGGGACACTCAAGTGCTTTCCACCGGTGAGGTGTGGCTTCCAAACACTTGATGGAACCCATGCAATGGGACACTGTGTTCATACTCTGATTTCACTTCTATAAACCCACCTACCATCTATCTATCTATCTATCTATCTATCTATCTATCTATCTATCTATTCTCTACCTCCCACTTCCATTTATCCATCTACCTTCTATCTGCCTATTACCTATCTCTCTACTTTCTGTCCATCTACCTATTAACCTATTATCTACCTACCTATTACCTATTTCTCTGTTTTCTACCCACCTATATATCTGTCTGTCTTTCTGTCTGTCTGTCTACTACCTACCTATCTACCTACCTTCTATCTATCTACCGACTTTCTGATTTTTTAATTTATCACTTTATCCATCTACCTACCTACCTTCTGTCTGTCTATCTGTCATATATCCACCATCATCCATTCGCCGTGTTAGGGACGGACACACAGCCTCGGCACGCTGGGTGTGAGCTTCCCTCTGATCTGCAGTCCACCCCCCTTTAATCAGTACACACAGCCACACGTGGATATCCGGCAGCTCTGTAGAAGCAAGTCCCCCCCTGCAAGCTTCTCCTTTGTTTCCTGACTTCCCTACAGGTGTCTGCTTTCAACCGAGTTAGGGCCACCCACATGGCCCCACCAGTGAGGTTCTGGGGTCCACCTGCTTTTGAGTGAGTTCCTGCCTTACTTCCACAAGGCCCAGGGCCCCGCCATCCTGCCCCCATCCCCAAGAGCCCCCTCACCATAGAATTTAGACTTTGCTGTGATGCTACCACTCATGCAGAAGCCATCTTTCCTGTTGCTGACATAGAAGGCAGACACGGGAGGGTGGTGAGACACCTGTGTGAAGAGAGAGGGGTCTAGAGAAGGCTCCAGAAATGACAATTCCAGACAGGACATCTGGGTCCCATGTCAAGTGGGAGGTGACGGATACATTCCTACAAGTACCAGAGCAGAGCCTGGATCCCTGGGTCTGGGAACCTGTTTGAGTTTCTGAGTATCTCTGGGTGCCCCGCCTGGGGAAGTCAGGCTGTCCTCCTGCAGGTGATCCTCTGTCACACCATCATGCCTCCCCTTCTGGGAGAATCCCCATGGATGGTGACCAGGTGTGGAGCCTGTCCCATGGCAGGTACGGGCCACTGAACACCCCACTCTCAGGCCCACAAGGCCCTGCCCAGCACACACTGCACACAATGAGCTGGAAGGCCAGCTGGGCGGTAGGGTCTTACCTGTTCTGCTATGTAGAAGGTGTGACTGTTGGTCTGAGGGTGCAGCCAGCGGCAGCGAAAGGTCTCCCCCAGAATGGGGTTATAGGGTTTCTTGATGCCCTGTGAAGAGCACAAAGACATGATGGAGGAACCAAGAAGAGAGAGAGCCGCTTCTGGGAGCCTGGATGGGGGTGGTCCTGCCTCTAGAAGAGGTTTTGGCACTCTTATTCTGCTTTGGGGAGACTACATTTTGCTGGTAGCTTGCAGAGGTGTGTGTGTGTGTGTGTGTGTGTGTGTGTGTGTGTGTGAGAGAGAGAGAGAGAGAGAGAGAGAGAGAGAGAGAGAGAGAGAGACATAACTGGGTACCAGGCTTCCAGCAGACCTTGGCCTAGCTTAGTTTACTGTATGACTCTGGGTTGGTTTCTTCTCTCTGGGCCTCAGGCTCACACGTATACAATGAGACACAGATCTGGAATCAAACTCATAACATTTCTTGCCTCTGCCTCCGGAGTGCTAGCATTATACATGTGAGTGCCCACCCTGCCCCATGTGTGTATGTGTATGTGTGTGTGTGAGTGTGTGTGTGTGTGTGTGTGTGTGTGTGTGTGCGCGCGCGCGCGCATGCCTGTGGAGGCTGGCAGTCAACCTTGAATACTGTTCCATCTTGTCTTTGAGATAGGGACTCTCACTAGCCTAGAAGTTACTAAGCAGGCTAGGCTGGCTGGCCATTGAGCCCCAGGGATCCTCCTGTCTCTGCCTCCTCAGCACTAGGATCACAAGCATATGCTGCCACACCCAGGTCCTGTGAATTTTAGTAATGAAGTTCAGATCTTCATACTCGCATGGCAAGCACTTTACTACTGACTCAGCAATTCCCAATCTCCCCTCCCCTTTTAAGATGTGTTCTCGGGATGAGAGATGGCTCAGCGGTTAAGAGCAGTGACTGCTCTTCCAGAGGTCCTGAGTTCAATTCCCAGCAACCACATGGTGGCTCACAACCATCTGTAATGGGATCCGATGCTCTCTTCTGGCGTGTCTGAGGACAGTGACAATATACTCACATACATGAAATAAATCTTAAAAAAAAAAAAAAAAAGATGGGTTCTCACTTATGTAGTCCGGGCTAGCCTTGAACCTCAGGAAATCTTCCTGTTCGTGCTTCCCTGGAGCTGGGATTACAGGTGTGCACCACCATGTCTGGCTAGAATCTTGGTTGCCAAGTTGATGGACTATGGAACCCCAGTTCCCGCTGGCCCTGCAGGTCACTCCATAACTAGGGTGGCTGTGTTACCAGCAGAGTCCCAGTCTTGGAGTCCTCAAAGGGATTCCTCGACAAAACCCATAGGTGCCTTGTAACTTAGGGTCAAATGCTCCTTTCCTGACACGGTTGTGTGTGGTGGCGCTTGTCACGTAGCCCGGGGCTGTTTCCTCAAACACTGAGCAAGGGCTGACCAGCATTGGGCTGCCCTCCACCTCTCTGGATCTGGGGCCATGGTGGCGATAGCTGGCTTTGTCCCATGCTGTGGAGGAGTCGGTCCCACTCCTGGTGGGCTGACAAATCCCTTGGCTGAGACCCTGCCCTTCCCGCAGACCCCTCTCACCTTGGGCTTCTTGTAGAAGCCAGACAGGTACCACCGGAGCACAAGCTTGATGCGGCAGTAGGGGTCGTCCTCTGCTGCTGCCCTGTGGTGGGGTGGAGAGCTCCGACTCAGGCTGGGGTCCCCAACTACCCTCCTCAGCATCCGCCCCTTTCTCCAACCATCCCAACCTCCATCTGCTTGGCTAAAAGAGGCGGCCTCACCCCAGATGGCCTGGGCACCCTGCTCCATTCTCCCAGGGAGGCCAGAAGTAGGCAAGTGGGTTCACCACATAGCGAGAACAGTGCTGAGCCTCACTCCACACCAGCGCGGAGGGGCTCTGCACACTCAGGGCTGTTTGGTGAGAGACCCTGGATGCCTACGCCTTTATTTCCCTCTTCCTGACTCTGCCCTGTCCCCTGCCTCTGCGGTCCATATGGGTGTGGGGCCCCTCCTGCCGGCGGTGCACCTGGAGAGCAGGTCTCCATGGTAATAGTAATCGGACAGCTTGCTGAGGAAGGACCGAGGCTCCAGCACGAAGGTCGGCAGCACCACGCGGGACAGGTCCATGCCGGGCCGCAGCTGTCGCAGGAGCACCCACATCAGACTCTTGTTTTCCTCTGACACCGTCTCCACCTGGGAAGTCTCGTCCAGCTGCAGCAGAGGGACACGACCGGGCCCCATGAGCTGGGCCGTGAAGCCCCTGCTCTGGGCTGCCTAAGGGAGCTGAGGGGCAGGGACCCAGGACAGCACATCTGACCCTTGCCCACGGGACGCATGTCCACACTGTGAGAACGGGCGCCACCACCCACCCATGCTGGGATTAGGAGTGAGCAGGTTTCTCAGCAGATCTGGGAACAAGACCAGCTTTTCTACTCTGGCATCTTGGTTCTCCCTGTCACATGTATCACTGCCATGTGGCGCAGTACCATTCACCACATGGCACATCCACAAGACCCTCACCAGAGGCCACATCCACAGGGCTGCCTGATCTTGTATGTCTGGCCTCCAAAATCCCAAGTTAAATAACCCTCTTGTCTAGAAGTTCCAGCTGCAGGAATCTGGCTTCCCCAGTCCTCTGTGTTTTTAGGTGTGCTAGGGCAGCTTTCTGATACTATAAGAAATAACCTGAGGCAGTCAAGTTAAAAAGAGGAAAGGTTTGAGCCAATTTCAGCACTAAGGAGGCAGATGAAGTGGCCAGCCTCGACTACAGAGTGATAAACTAAAACAGCCGATCAGGGCTACACAGAATCGTTAGACCTCACTGCTTTGAGTCTCTGGAGAGGCAGTACATCGTGGAGGAAGTACCTGGCAGCACAAGTGTTCATGGTTAGGACACAAAAGAGGAAAATATCTGTCTATCGGATCCCTCTGAGGCCACTGTCCCCAAGACCCAACAGGTCCCACCTCCCAAGGTTTTACCACCTCCCAGCTGTGACAAGCTGTCGACCAGATGATCCACACTCACCATGGAGATGGCAACACTCAGGTGACACACAGGCGCCTGACTGGGGTGAGGGGCTCCCAGGGGCAGGGTCATGCGAGGTGTATGTAGGTCCCTAGTGTGTCTAGGGCTGGGCTGGAATCTTTCCTGAGCTGCCCGTCCACTCTGGCCACACTCCACCCCAGCCCAGGGAGGCTGTTTGTTTGGGGCTGGACACTCACAGCACCCCTGCATCTCATGCTAGGCAGGCAGGGGAGAGTTGAGCGAGCATCACTCTGAGCCCTGCTGTGTCCTGTGTCCACTCTCAGTTGACGGGGCTCTCACCTCTCCCAGCTCCTCCTGGACCTGCTCCACGTAGGTAGTTCCCCTCCGTGGCCCACCAGGGCTGTCCAGCAGGTCGCTGCCGCTCTCGTTGGTCTTGCGGCTGTGATCCTGGGTCTCGGCGTCCGAGTCTTCGGCATTCTCGCGCTCTGACTTGTCTGAGAATGCATCGTTCTCCAAGGCAGAGCCATTCAGCCTGGAGAGTAGAAATGCCCGTGGGCCCCTAATTCTAGGTGACACCCACCTGGGTACCCGGCCTCTTTCACTGCAGGGATGGCACACATTGCCTTATACCGAGTGACCTATATTTATTTATACTACTGCTCCTGTTTTGTCAGTAAGGATGCAAAGACTGGTACCCACAGGAGAGAACAAGTCTGTCACCCCAGCTGACCCATCTCCTGCTGCACAGGGGACACCATGCGGATCACCTCTCACCCAGCTCACTCACGGGAACAGGTCTTGGTCTGGCATGGTGGCTGAGGTGGGAAGGCCGTAGAGAGAAGAGGGGGAGGCATCGGGCGAGGACCCCTGCTCCCCATCTCGGCCCTGCTTGCACGTGCTCAGTCGAAGCAGGCTGGAGCAGCGGAGGGCCAGCTCCAGGGCATCTAGCCAGCAGCGGCCTGGGGGACACAGAGGGAGTCTGGTGGGTGGCTTCCCCCCTACTTCCCCACCAAGGAACCTTAATCTGCCTGACGTCTGAAACAGCCTTCAGAAACTAATCTCCAGCCAAGGAATCCCGTCTTTTAGTCATGAACCTTTAGTCCCACGTCTCACTCCACCTCACCGGGCTCTTGATAAAGATCTGCCTCCCCACAGCCTTGCAAGTAGCCATCCTGGCAGGAATGAATATGTACTAAAGAGACAGATGCGCCTCCCTTCAGCCAGAGACTGTTGAAACAGTCGGTCCCGAGGCACTGGGTTGCCCCAGGAGTCTCATCCTGAGGGAGGGAAAGGCTGAAGCCTGGAGCCATACAGAGGGGAGCTTGTCTCCAGAGACCTCCCACAGGGCTGAGACCTTGTCAGCCCACCTTGCAGGAGAGACCGGAACTGAGACAGAGTGATGGGTCAGTGATGGGCAGGGACCACACCCTGACCAGGACTCTCAGCTCTGCGCTCCTCCTGCCCTCTGTTGAAGTCTGAACCTCATGTCCAAACCCTGAAGAGGGACTTGAGGATCTTGGGTGAGTATATCTTGGGGTTTCCAGGCCTTGGGCTGAGTCAACAGCTCTGGGAACATGTACACACACGTGTATGTCCTTGGGAATGAGAGTGTGGGATAGACATCAGGAATCCTGTGTGACTGAGGGCAGAGGCTGGGCAGGGGTCTTACACGCTAGTGAGGAGTCACTGGCCATGTAACTTCAAGAGGTAACAAGAGACAGTTAGGGCTGAGGGATTGCTGGGGGAAGGGGGACGACAGGCAGGGCTGGGCCTCTGTTTTGGCCCTGAGGTACTGCTTTCTTCATGACAGTGTGTGCATGAGTGTAGACCATGGGTTAGACCTGCATCATACCACTGTTCTCAGGGGTGAGGCAGGGTGGTAGGAGAGCACTGTTCAGAGCTATGGGGAGAGGGACCCATGCAGGTGACACCAGTGTCTCGGTGTGATTACTAACAGTAGCGCTTCCATCCACATCTCAGAGTCATCTATAAACAATACCATGTGTTCCCAAGGGACTCATGAGTGAGAGTCTCAGCTCAAGGCAAGACGAAGTTCTTGATTCCTTAGCTTGCATGCTGGGTGTCCCTGGGAAGTGTGGACTTCTTTCCTTAACTTAAGACACAGAGCCTTTTGTCTGAGAGCCCCCGAGGCTACAGTGGGATGCTCAGGGGACCCACCTGGTACCTTGGAGCTGCCCCTCTTGCTGAGGGATATCTGAGGTCCTGCTGGGCTTGGTTTGAGCACAGTGCTACCTCCTGTGACGTGCGGCATTTGTAGGGGCAGTGAGGAGTCATGGGACGTTTTACAACCCAGGATGAGAGCTGGTCGTAGAACTGGACTTAGGGCCCAGTTGTGCATTTTGTGGCTGCCACAAAAGACTTGACACCATGAATGTTACACAGCCTTTGGGACCCATTTGAAAGCCTCTGCCTCTTGCAGGAAGCCCATCCTGATATACATGGGATTGCAGATAACATTCTTCCTTGACTGTGGCCCCTGACAATCAGGGCTTCAGCTCTGGTGGCTGGCTTACTGGTCACTGCCCCCCCAAGGTGTGCAGTCTCTGTGAGGACACAGGTTGTCTGTTTACCCCATTGCCCAGCAGAGACAGAGCGCGTGAACAATATTAAAAGTAGTCAAAATAACCCAGGAGGGAGCGTGGATATAATTTTTGACCACCAGGGGGCACCATAGCACCAGCGGTTAAGCTATCTGCAGGATTCCAAGCCGGGACAGCTGGGTCCTAGTTGTCAGGGCCTTGGACCTCCAGCAGGGGGCGCAGTCCCAAGGCTTTGTTAAGGAGCCACAGCCTGGCTAGAGGCTGTCACATGAAGGACTTCTGATAATGGGGCTGCTGCTTGGAATCTGCTACCTAGTTCAGAGAATCTGGGACTCGGGGAAGCCCACATTAATATCTGTAACCTATTTTTACCAGAATACCTCTAGGCTGCCTGTGACTTAATTTACCCATCAAATTCACAGCTGTCACTTGATTGCTTCCATACAGCCCTGGGAGTCCCATAGCATTAGGCTGACGAGTACAGCTAGTCCCACTTAATCTGTGGGAAATCTGAGGCGTGGCTGAGAGAGGGGTATCACTGTAAGGCAAGTTCAGTCTGCGTCTGACTCTAGGGGACCCTGGGGAGGCAGAAACAGGGCAGGGGGCACTTACCGTCTGATTCAGAAGCCGCCCTGAAGATCAGGTAGCTGCTGGGGAGGGGCTGTGTGATGGAGCCCACACTCTCACCTTTGGGGCCCTGGAGAGACAGAGACCTGCAGGGTCAGGTGCTGAGCCAGGAAGGCTGTGGCTTACTCTGCATCCCTTCTAATCGGACGCCTTTCCTTCCACTTAGCTTCCTGATTAAGGCTGCCAGAACCAGCTAAGGCGAGTCCTGGACTCACAGTTGAATTTGAACTTCAGAGGACAGCAAAGGGCTGTTTAGTATAAGTGAACCTGTCTGGTATTTGGAATAAATGTGTTTTGTTTTTGAGACACAGTCTTACTGCATGGTTGTGACTGGTCTGTAACTTGCCATGTAGATCAGGCTAAACCTTAAACTCACAGAGATCTGCCTGCCTCTGCCTCTGGAGTGCCAGGATTAAAGGTCTGACTCATCATCACGCCATCATGGTGGGCTGGGATAAAATTTGACAGTCGGAATGTTCACATAAAACAGTTTTATTTTCCCCCCTTTGGTTTTTCAGATAGTTTGTTTAGAGACAGGGCTATGCTCACTCTGCAGCCGAAGCTGACCTGGAACTTTCTATGTAGCTGAAGATGGTTTTGAACTTTTGATCCTCCTGCCTCCAACCCATGTGCTGCCCAGCCTCGGGGGACGAGTCTCCTCAGAGTGCTGAAGGAGGCTGCACTGTGCCAGGTCAGGCATGCTGATTCATTTTCTGAGGTGGGTATTTTTAATCCACAATGGGTTTATTCAGCTGTGGTTTGTAAAGTGGGGAAGAATTAATTTTAAAACTAACAGAAGTCAGGCACAGTGGCTTATATCTGTAATCTCAGCAACTGAAAGTGTGTGTGTGTGGGGGGGGCTGTCACAGGTTCTAGGTTAGTCTGAGCCTCGGAATGAGCTGTGAGTCAATATGGGCTATAGAGTAGGATGACCCTGTCTCCACAACCCAACCAACAGCAACAAACCACCACCAGCAGCAACAACAAAACCCAAGCTGGGCAAGGACTCAGGAGGCAGAGGCAGGAGGATCTCTGTGAGTGTGAGGCTAGCCTGGTCTATGCACATTTTAGGCCTGCCAAAGCTACATAGTGAGACCTTCTTTCACTCCATCCCCCAATCCAAAGCAACCCTAAAATTTGTCGTTTCTTTGAAACCTACAAATAACCAAGTTTTCCCCTGGGGGGACCCATCCCTGTCCCAATCAGTTCTGCCTGAGCAGTCCTGGTGGTGATGGATGAGGTGTGAGCCTGGGACAGTCCCTTCCTCCTCTCCAGACAGCACTGGGTGAGGGTTCTAATGTATACAGCTCTTTCTGCCTCAACCCTACTTCCTGCAGCCTGTCAGAGGATAGCCACCCCTCCAGGGATCCCTTGCTAGGGGATCCCTGGCAGGAGTCCCAGGAGGACCCTCAATGGCGCTGGCTCTCTGCCTGGTGCCCTGTGCCCAGCTTACCTTCACAGCCCACACAGATTGGTCCAGCGGGTGGAAGAGTTTGAAGCAGAAGCCGTCCTTCTTGGAGGGGCGCTCGATGAGCTCACAGCAGTGCAGCAGCACCGTGCCCACCCACTGGCCCACCTTGGGCGTCTTGTAAATGAGCAGCACGCCCGGCTTCAGCACACACCACAGCTTCGTCCAGCTCTTCAGGGTCCCTCGGATCTGCAGGAGAATTCATGGCCAGGGTCATCCACAGAGGCTGCTCCCTGGGCCATCTGTGCAGCTTGGTGGTGGATGATAAGAGGCGGGGACTGGGGTGATGGATTCCTGGAAGCTCCAGGGACGGGGAAGAGTATCCCAGAGCTCTGAGGGAGTGTGGTCCTCACAGCATCTTGCCTTTGGACTCTGGCCTGCAGACCTATGAGGAACCAGCTTTATTGTGGGGTCATTTGTTACAATGCTCAGGGGCCACCCAGACAATTTTGTAGTGACAAATACCTAGACTTGTCTCCCAAGTGCCATGGGTGTCCCAGTCGATAGGAGTCTCTGGAAGTGGCACCTGCCTACCTTCAGGCTGTCAGCCATGATGACCACACTGGGGTCAGTCAGGGCACTGAACAGCTGCTTTGTGGCCCGCTTCTTCTCCTGCCGATAGTTCTCCTTCTGCGCCTGCGACCAGAGCAGACACAGGTCATGGGGTGCATGGACTGCCCCAGCTCCTCCCACTGCCAGCAGGGCCCAGGGAAGGAGAATAGGGGGGAGGGGGCGTCCTCTCCGTCCTTGCCCTGGGCCAGGCCCACCTTGAGAGCGTCCTTCTTGGAGACCTTGGTCGTTGGAGAGGTACATTCCTTGTCAGATCCATTGCATAGCCTGTACTCGGCCTACAAGAGAGAAAACATGGTGCCCGGAGTGTCAGGGTATAGGCTGCCAGGACCTGGACAGCAGAAGAGGTCCCAGAATGACCAAAAATAGGACGGTGAGCTGAACACCTGCATTCGTCTCTGCCTCCTGACTGTGGGGCGGTGAGAATGACTGCCTCGGCCCCCGTAGCCATACCTTCTCCTCCCTGACCATGGCCCTCAACTATGAGCCAAAATAAATCCTTCCCGTAAGGGACTTTTATCAGGCACTTTATTTCAGCAATGAGAAAAGTGATATGGTAGGGTTTGCAAAACAGAGTTTTGGTGGCCGCTAGGACGTGGTGGTGACAAGTTCCTAGGCTGTATCAGCTGTATCTCCCACGGTGCCCAGAATGGCCACCATCAAGGGCTCGTCTCTGGGACACTGTGGCACAGATGCCCACTGGCTCTGGGGAGGTGTGTCGAGGTGTGCAGGCCAGCTGCAGATGGGAGCTAAGCATCTGTACCCGGGCCCACAGCTCACTTCCCCGACCCAGAATCAGAGTCATGGAGCTGGAAGGAGCCACAGCCTCACAGACGGAGAAACTGAGGTCCGGGGTGTGGAGCTAGAATGTGGCCTACAAGTCACCGGTTTGGGATGGCAATCTGTGCCCTGATCCCCACATGCCACCTGTTGATGTGTCCCTGGTTCTCTAGGTGTGATGTACATGATCCCGGCAAGCTGTCACGTGCTGTTTGAACTCACTGAGAAGCTGGCCCTGGGAATAAGGCTGCACCCTACCCCGTTTCAGACCATGCATGTTTACCTCGGTGTCCCCCAAGGCCTCTGTTCTGCGGATAGCTGCCCCTCCCCAACTCTGTGCCAGGAGAGGGAAGACAGCAGCCCTGAAGAATTCAAGTACTGTGCCTTTGAGAGGAGCTGGAAGGGGACCATTTCTAATGGCGGCGGTTACTGTTGTTTCATGTAATGTGTGTCTATAGCAGGAGCAAGCACCCGGAACTCATCTCTGGGCAGAAGGCACAGTGGGGACTTGCAGCTGACCGCCTCAACCTCCCCAGGCGGTTAAGTGAGGACGGGCCTTGTGAACCCTTGCAGGGCCCTCTGTCCACTCTCTCTCTCCAGCTACCCCAGTCACTTGTGCTGAGCGCTGAAAACTCCTCATCTGACGATATTCTGCTGCCTGCTGCTTCTGTCTACTGGCTACCTCCGTGTGTTCTTGGACTCTGGCTTGCTCAATACTTAATAAATGCACTCATTTAAAACCCGAACAATGGCCCTCAGCTGACACAGCCCGTTCTCCTGCACAGAACAAACTGAAGTGTCTGGAAAAAGAAAATCAAATGACTGTTTTGTGATGTGAAAACTGTAGGGTTTTGATGGCCAACTTGACAGAATGTAGAGGCCCTGGGAAGAGTCTGTGAGGACTCTGTGGAGAGGGTCGCCTGTGTTTTTCTTAGTGGGTTTAGGGAATGTGGACAGTACCATTTCATGGGCCGGACTCTGGACTGAAAGGAAAGGTGAGAGAAATCTGAGCCTGAGCCCACGGACTCATCAGTTGCTTCCTGATAGGGGTAGAGGTGACTAGTGTTTCATGTTTCTGGTGCCTCGTCTTCCCCAGTGATGGACTGTGACCTAAGGAAGGAAGGCTGACTGTGCTTGGCTCTGAGGGCCGAGTGGGCGTCCATAGGTCCGTGGAGACTGTAAGGGTGAGGGGTTGAAGTACTGTGTGGGGGGTTTTGTGCTGGTGTGCACATCTGTACTCATGTTATTATTTTTCAAATATTATTTGTTGTGTGTGTGTGTGTGTGTGTGTGTGTGTGTGTGTATGTATGTGTATAGCTCAAAGACAACTTGCAGAAGTAAGTTCTCTCTTACAGTGTAGATTCCAGGGATTGAACTTGTGTCATCGGGCATGGTGGCAAGTGCCTTACTATGATCGTCTCATTGGCTTATACATGCATATTAAACAGAACAGATCGGCTGGGTGTGGTCTTAGACGCCTCTGATCCTAGCACTCAGGAGGCAAAGAGAGGCTGACCTCTGTGAGCTGGAGGCTAGCCTGGTCTGCATAATGAATTCCAGATCAGCCAGGCTACCTAGTGAGACCCTGACTGAAAGACAAACAAACCAATCAGCTCAGGTCACCAGTATTCCCGGTGTCCCATAGAGGAGGGGACTGACAATCCCACAGCAAGGCTCCTAAGGAAGCAACGTTGTACCGAATAAGAAGCCAAGCCGGGACTGAACCTGGCGGTCTCCCTCCAGAGCCACATCCTCTTAGCCACACAGGGACATTCCAGATGGCCAGAGGGCGTGCTGCGGGCTCGGCGCAGAAGCAGCCTTTGAGCTGAGGACGACGGTGACGCGTGGTGTGCCAGGTAGCAGGCCTTCGGGGACAGCCCCTGTTGGGACTCTGAGGACTGATCCCCAGTCTGACCTGGTTCCCTCTCTCCACATTTCTCTTCCTCAGTCCCCGAGTGACCTGCCCAAGACGAAGACAGCTCTGACCACAGGGGTGGTGACACGCGCCCTTGACTTGCTCAGGGCTTAGACAGCTCCGGTTCGCAGCCAGGTCTGTGGCGAGCTGTTCGTCGGAGCATCCTTGTGGGGCAGCTAACTCAGCCCCTGTGCAGACTAGCAGCTGGTGTTTGTCAAGAACTATGAAGAGATGGACAAATAACACGGTGGCTTAACTTAAAACACTGTTCTGATTGTGAGCCTAGCCTTTAATGCTGGAGCCACGTCCCCAGCCCAGTAATACTAGTCACAGAAAAATATGGCTCGGTGGCTAAGAGCCTGTTAGAGGACCCGGGTTCAATTCCCAGCATCTACACTGTGGCTCACAACCATCTGTAACTCCAGTTCCAGGGGATCTGACACTCTCTTCTGGCCTCCTACGATACCAGGCATGCATGGGCTGCACACATACATGCAGGCAAAACACCCACACACAAAATAAGTCAATCTAATAGTCAATCTAATAATTTACACTATTTACAGCGGTGAGACTGACCCTCTGCCACCAGCTTTTCACCAGATTGGGCTGAAGCAGCTGTGCTCATTTAAGGCCACAGAGAAAGGAGGAAGGCAAGCCGGTGTGTGTGTGTGTGTGTGTGTGTGTGTGTGTGTGTGCAGAGCAGCCACTGAGAGGCAAGGGAGTGGTCAAGTCAGAGCAGAGCCTGCTGGGCTGCAGAAGGGATTCTCCCAGCATGCCGTGCTGGGCATGCTGCCTGCACACCAGAACCCCCCAGTCCCTCTTGTGTCCTCACGTATACCAGGCACCACAGGGACACCGAGGAAATGGGAAGTCCCCCAGAACTGCCGAGTTTGAAATCTTCCTGGAACTCCGCAGCCTACAAAAATGACTTAGAAGCTGGAATTGGAGGCTCAGTGGGTAAAGCACTCACCATACACGCACGCAGGCTAGATTTTGGATCCCCAGAGACAAGCCATGTAAAAGCAGGACAGATGTTGTGACCACTTGTAATCCCAACAATTGAGGGGGTAGAGTCTGGATTCTAGAGCCATCTGGCTAGCAAGACTAGCCAGAATTGTTATCAGGGAGAGACAGACCCTGCCTCCATAAACAGTGGAAACCAATAGAGAATGCCTGATAGCAGCTTCAGGTCTCCACATGCATGCACACACACCACCTATACCATGCAAATTAAACATACCACTCACACACACACACACACACACACACACACACACACACACGTAACAAGATAAGATAAACTGTAATTAGAACCTCCAAATGAGAGAACGTATTTACAAACCACACATCTGAGAAGGGCTGAGCATTCAGAATATATAAAGAACGTTTACAACACAATAAGAATAAAATGGACACGCCGGGCGGTGGTGGCACACGCCTTTAATCCCAGCACTTGGGAGGCAGAAGCAGGTGGATTTCTGAGTTCGAGGCTAGCCTGGTCTACAGAGTGAGTTCCAGGACAGCCAGGGCTACGCAGAGAAATCCTGTCTTGAAAAAAAACCAAAACCAAACCAAACCAAAACAAAACAAAAAATAACAACAACAACAACAACAACAACAACAACAAAGAATAAAATGACAGCCCTATCAGGAGATAGGCGAGAGACTCGCAGATGCACATGATGCCATGCTGATCTGAGTCAACACGGAAACCGAACCATACTGAGATGCCAATCAGGAAGGCTAGAGTGAGAAGCAGACTAGAAACCACCAGTGCTGGGTGGGGAGGACCGAGGGAGGGCAACCCGTGGCATGCCGGTGCTCACCAAGTGCACCAGAGATTGGCAGTTCTTCAAAAATTAAACACGGAATGTTTCAGAGGTCCATAGTTGCCTTAGCCTCTGGCAAGTTCACAGAGGACTGCAGGCCAGACACAGATGCGCGCGGGTACCCACAGCTGCCGTGTACTACAGCTGAAGAGTGGAAACCACCAGGAAGTGGCTGCGGAGGGGACAGCAGGGTGTGGAAGGAAGGAGGGAGCCTAACGGCTTGAAAGGTCTCCCTAAGCAGAGCGGCTTCCTACTCCCCAAAGGGTCCTGGCTGGCAGGAATCCCGCTTTCAGGTTCACCGGGCCATGCTAAGCACCTAATAAAACAAGAGGCACAGGTGACTGAACGCCTTGCAGATAGGTGGCAGCCTGAGAGAATGGGGACCTCAGTTCAGCCAGCACCCCGCTGTCCCTTGACCTAGGCTCCCTGCCTCCCGGTCCTCCCTCAGCCGGGCTCTTACCAGTGGCACCTTCGTGGCGGAGCCTGGCGTCAGAGGCTCCTCATCTCTGGGTTGTGCTGGGCCGTTGGACTCCATGTCTCTTCCTGGAAGACAGTGGGTAGGCAGGACTCAGAGAGGCAAAAGTGCCCTATGAAGGCTGCCTGGGAGGGGCAGGAAGCCACAAAAGTGGTGTGGCCCTGAGAGGTGGAGTGAGCGTCAATAAAGGGTCCCAGGGGCTCTGGTCAGTCCTCACAACCACTGAGAGGAAACAGGGGAGGAGCTAGAGGAAACAAGGGCAGTTGGGGCAGGTGTGTGTGTGTGTGTGTGTGTGTGTGTGTGTGTGTGTGTGTGTGAGAGAGAGAGAGAGAGAGAGAGAGAGAGAGAGAGAGAGAGAGACACTTAGGCCCTTGGATCATAAAGAAAACATGGCACCCAGGCTCAGAGGCACAAAATACAGAACTATCTTGCTCCAGACTAGATGAAGAGGAGGGAGACAGGCTTGGCGCCAGGACCCCTACCTGGCCTCCTTGTACTCGGCAGCTTGGAGGAGAGAGATGCTAGTGGGGTGGCCTGAAACCAGCCATGGGTGTGATTTGACTATTCTCCCTTGCTGCCTCGGGGAGGAGGGCCTGTGGTTTAGAACAGAGGCCATGAATCTGTGGTGGGGTGAAACTCTTCCTGCCGAAGCCACAGGCCAGGGATGAGTATGAGGAGAAGGAATAGCTCAGAGGCTGGGGGTTCTGCAGACCACTTCCCAAGAGCTCTGGGAAGAGCTGGGTGGAGCTGAGCAGTAGAGATATTCTCTCCGGAAAAGTCAGGGCGGTGACCCACGAGAGTATTTCTACCCACAGGTCAGAGGGCAGCAGCCACTTGAGGCCTAACATCCCAGTCTGGTGACTAATTCCCATGTGACTGAGCCTCAGGAACGCCTACTCTCTGTCCACACAGCCCCCTGACTCAGGCCGTAGGGCCGGGGTTGGGGATGGGCAGCTGTCCACTCTCAAAGGCCACACGTGGGAAGGTGTACTCTGGGTAGGGAGGGGTGATATAAGTCAAGCACCCAAGAGAGCAGAGGTGTCCCATCAGGGGAGACAGGCCAGCACGAGCTCTGCTCTTTGCCGCCACACATATCCTGTCCACAGCCCTGCTCCTGGAACCTGTCATCTCTTCCATTCCTTGACGAGGGCCTGGGGCCTCCCGGTCCCTTCACGGCCCAGCCTGTAGGTCCACAGCTCAAGATTCCAGACACCGACCACTAACAGGCTTGCCACTCCCGCCTTCCCTTCCCTCCTCCCCGACTGGGTTCGATCAATCTTCCTGAAGGCTAGGTGAATGAGGGTTACGGGCTACTAAGGTATCCCAGTGACTGTCCAGAGTGCCCTCCTCATTCAGCCTCCGTTTCCCCTTCTGGTGGCTGAGATTGTTGATGACATGACTTCTAGCTCTCTCTCCCTGTCATGGCCTTCCACCTGTCCCCAGGAAGGGCTGGTGTCTTCTCCTCACTGGGTGTCCAGCAGTGGGAGGCAGAAGAGGGAAGACGAGAGCGGGGGAGGGAGAGGGGAAGGCAGGGCTGAAGCTCACTGAAGCGGTAGAATCCCACCTTCCTCTCCTGAAAGGAAGGGTTAGGTTCTCTAACACCTGCTGCCACCCTCAGGTGAGAGAGGGCATAGAGTCCATCAGAACCTTCTTTGTGGTGGGGCCCAGACTCCAGGACCCAGAACTTTATCCACAAGTGGCATGGAGGTAGCATGTTCCCTCCTAGGATTTAGGACAACATGGAAGTGGAACATAGGTGCTGATGTTGTCTCCATTTTATTAACAAGTAAACCGAGCCCCAGTAGGTGGTCTGCAGGCACTTAGCCAGCACAACAGGGCTACGGTCAGGTGCCTGTCCCCACAGCCAGTTTTGAGATAACTGCTCTTTACCATCCCTAAGCTAGTACCTCACCAGCAAATTTGGTCCTGCAGTGTGCTGTGAACCCTTGGACCACAACAACCATAGTGCCCTTTGTGTGGGAGTGTCTCTTACTGGCCATGAAGGTACTGGGTGGGGTGGGACACTGACTGAGCTCTCAAGCTGCAGAGTCAGGAGGACCCCAGCTCCCCGTGGCCTGTACCAACCTGGGGTGATGGGACCAAGCTCATTTTCACAGCCCAGAAGCAGGTTCCGTGGGAGTTTCCGGGGGTCGGTCTTCTGTGGAGTTGAAGCTGGTGGACACAGGGAGAAACGGCGCCTGAGGAAGGCCTCCTCCTTCATGGTGTGGGTGCTGGGGGGCTTCTGAAAGGAAGAAGCAGGGGCATGTGGTCAGACCTCATCGAAGGTTAGGGGGAGTGTTCCACTGTGTCTACAAAGAGGTCAAGGGAGGGTAGATCAAGTGGCCCCAAAGAGTGAGGAGGCAAGCTGACAGGAGGCTGGGTGTCCCTGGGTCTGTTCCATTTTAGGACATATGCAGTCCCTGACCCTTGTGTGGGTCCCAGAGCTCAAAGTCCTGAACAGTGAGATGGTACAGGTGTGCTCTTGCAGGTTCAGACTAGCCCATGACATCACCTACCTGCTAGAAGCAGTCCTGGGACCAGGAGAGGCTACTGAGGAGGAGCTACAGGCAGCCACACCAGGCTCTTGGCCACTGGCAATGCCTTCAGCAGGTCACAGGTCCTCACAGCCTCACCCTAACCATGGCCTGCCAGCTGAGAACAGCTGGTCAGCCACCTCCCAAGCCTTTCCCTGTCCGCTGAATAGAAGCCATCGAATCTCAGCTACTCTTGTAAACAAGAGAGTCACAAATGCTCTACCCTGGAGTCTCCTGGCAGGTGCTGGCAGGGACTTTTGTCCTGCTTCATCTGTCCGCCTGCAAGGACAGAATCTCTAATAGTCCACTGACCGGCTTCCCCTCTTACCCAGCTTTCTAGGGACATGGCCTGAGCCTTCTTAGTTGGCCAAAGGCTTCTCTTTTTCCAAGGCCTGATCCCAAATACACAGACTTTCCTGCTGGACTTGGGGACCAGGTGGGATTTAGGAATGGGCAGGTTCCTGGGGTGTCAATGGTTCCAGAGGTTTCTGTCCACAGCCCAAAGCCCACATTTGTCCCATGCACATTTCATTACTTAGCTAGGATTTCCAGATACCTGGGTATTTCCAGGCCCAGGGCAACTAAGGCAAGCCAGGCCCTGAGGGACCTGCAGGGGGAAAGGGGGCCATGCCTGGCAGTGTGACAAGAGGTGTTGGCATAATTGGTCTGTCCTACCGAAAGCTTCACCTTCTTTAGGGATTCAGTGACACAGGCTTAGGGAGGGATTCACAACTTCCTGTCAGCTGTCCCATCAGGCATCTGCCCACCCACGTACAGTAAGTGTGATCAGGGGAGGGTGTGTGTAAGTATCTGGAAGGACTCTTCAGAAAGTGCACCCCATCGTTCACTAGCACACACACTATTCTGTCTTCCTCCTTCCCTCCCTCTAATCGTTCACTTGTCCATCTGTCTGTCCACTCTTCTCTCCCTCTATCCATCCGTCACCCACCTACATATCCATGTATCCAGGCATCATTTCTCCCTTTATTAGTGTCTATGTACCATCCACCCACCCACCCATCCATCCATTTACCCATCCATCCATCTACCCATCCATCTATTCATCCATCCACCTGCCCATCCATCTATCCATCCATCCACCCACCCACATATCCATCCATCCACCCACCCATCCACCCACCCACTCACCCACCCACACACACATCCATCCATCCATCCATCCATCCATCCATCCATCCACCCACCCACCCATCCATCCATCCATCCATTTACCCATCCATCTATTCATCCATCCACCCACCCACATATCCATCCATCCACCCACCCATCCACCCACCCACTCACCCACCCACCCACACATCCGTCCGTCCGTCCATCCATCCATCCATCCATCCATCCATCCATCCATCCACCCACCCACCCACCCACCCATGTATCCATTCAGCCACCCTCATTCTCTCCTCTTCTCTCCTTAAATCTTTCTAGTCAGTTACTCAGCTGACCAACCTGGTTCCTACTTCCTCCTCATTCACCTACACTCAGACACATGAGGTGGGAGGGGCAGTGACTACTCTGCCAACATGGACAGACCACCCCAACCTCCAGCCTTAATGCAACTCAGGCGTATATCAGGAGCCCACGTCTCTGTAGCTGACCACCACCAGCCAGTGGTCCAGCAGCTTCTTTCAACCCGCTTAGCAGGAGGCTGTAGCCCTGCAGAACTATCCTGAAGCCCTAACTCCACCGTCCTTTGTACCCCACCTGCCCTTTAGATATGTCTGCTGTCTGAAGGCCACTGTCACACGTCACACACGTCACGCACACTCCTGTGGTGGAGGTGCATCTCACAGGCCAGGTCTCCTGGTCCCAAGCTCTGTCCACCCTGTGCCACTGGCCCTTTCACCAACTCGGTTCCAGCCACAGCGGGCCTCTTCACAGCCCTGGCAGATGCTGAGCCCAAGCCTGCTGGAGGACCTCTGCATGGCTCTGCCCTGCTCTCTTCCTGCATCCCCACCCCTGCTGCGCAGGCTGGGTTTTGTCACATTCCACTCAGAAGCGTCCTCTGGGTGACCACTCGTTGGCTGCAACTCTGCACATTCCCTGCATAGCACCGGAGGCTCCTAGAAACCCTCCCTGGCAGTTCTTTGTGAAAACTCTTGGGCAGCGAGATGGCTCATTTGGGAAAATGTTTGCTGTGTAAGCGTGAGGGCCTGAGCTCAATCCTTAGAGACTAGAATCCCAGTGCTGAGAAGGCAGTGGACCCCGTGGGCTTGCCGGCCAGCCGTCTAGCCAAATCTATAAGGCCCTGGAGCTAAGGAGAGCTCCTGCCTCAAAATTAAGGTGATGGCTCCTGAGAACTGCATGAGGTTGACCTCTGGCTTCCCTATGCATGCAGACACACATGCATATGCACACATGCATACCCTGTGCTCAATTGGGCACTCTCTCTGGTTCTGTCTTGCTCACCATCTGATCCCACCACCCAGGGTAGCAACAAGTGAGGAAGCCCCTGGATGGGGACTCAGGGGTGAGGGGAGCTATAGATGACACTGGCTGAAAGTGCCAGAGTAAGGCTGGGTTCCCTGACCGGAGAGCCTCCTACACTGTGCTCAGCTTACGGAAGAGCTGCAGTGAGGTGGCCAAGGAAAAGCTTGCTGCCCACGGTAACCATCAAAGTCATTGCCCAAGGCAAGCACACAACAACATACCTGCACATGCATGGGGTCATGGGCAGAGAGAGCCATGTGAGCCCTAAGAGAAAGGAGCCCAATGCAGGCATACAGCACACCCATATGCACATGGGGCTTGGGGGTGGAAGTCTAGAGTGGTGCCCACTTCTGGCCAGGAGGGACCTAGCCTAGAGACCCTGATCCCCTGAGATGGGATCACACAGAAGGCTGGGCACGAGGCAGAGGACAGGGCAGTGGCTAGAGTGTTAGGCATATAAGGCCAGCATCTCCCAGCTCTGGCCCAGGCCTGACAAGAGGACTATAAGCCAGGTACAGTAGGAAAGCCCAAGAAGTCAAGGGCAGGACTCCTTCTTGCAGTCTAAGCCAGTTGCCTCCAGAGTTAAGGCCATAAACCTTCCTTATTCAATAAAGTGTGACCCATCTGGCAGACAGGCGAGGAACCCGCTACCCAACACCTCTGCTTTGGGGGGGGTAAAAGCTTTAACTCAGCTTGGGTAGACTCTGTGCCTACAACAGGTATCCTTCCTGTTCAGTGTCAGCCAGACCCGCTCCTTAGCCTGCAAAGGCTGCAGGGGAAGCAGCCACCTCTCGTCCTCCTGCTGGTGCTGGCAGGGTGGCTTTGACGGGCCATACTCACATGACCACCCGGCCTGGCCATCCAGCTACCCTTCTGTCTTTGCTCTGTGTATAGTCAGAGTCCGCAGAAGACAGGAACATACACACGTCAGAAAGGGACATTTTGAAATTGGCTTCAGAATGGAGACTCTTAGAAGAACAATGTTCTGAGTGGGGGATGGACTGGGTGTGCCTGGAACCCTGAGGTTTGATGGGAGAAGTAGGGGGCATGGGTGTGAACTCCTGATCCACAGAGAATCAAAGCTGAGTGTCAAGTCAGAGACTGTGGGTGCCACGAGGCCCAGGCAGCGGCCCTGCTCGCTGAGCCCATGGAAATGGGGCGAGTGTGGGCTTGCAGGCTCCGAGTCTTGCTAAAGGAGGGAGAGAAAAAGGGGTGTCACCATACCCACCCCAGTTGGTCTATGTCCGTTCTTCTCTCTTCCTAGGTAGCTGAAGTGTGCCTCTGGGACACTTCTATGGGACTCTTCTCCTTCCTTAGAGAATTAGCTCTTCCACAGAACACTTCCTCAGACCACTGTTCTGGTGCCTTTCCCTACTGCTCATATGGGATCTGTGCTATGGCATGTTGGGCCTGTGCTGATTTGACTACCTAACCCTTTTGTGCTCCATGATCTGGGTACATACATGGCCACGCAATACTGCAGAGAATTAGCTCGTGGATGGAACGTGGGCTCAGGAGAAGCTGGAATTGCTTCTATAAGGAAGGTTCCCGAAGGTCTCTGGCAGGTGGCTAGACTGGCCCTCATCCCTGAGGCTGTGGAAAGTGTCCCTTCTTGCAGATGCCAGTGAAGCAGTACTCCCCGCTCCCAACAGGGTAGACACGCCCTCCTGAGATCCTGACACCCCCTTCCAGAACCTCTCTGGATCCTTTCCTGTCTGTACCCCGGGGCTCACAGGCCTGGGGCTTTTGGGACCCTTGGTGTTGTGACAGTGTCCATAGCTTCTATTATGCTTCTACCCCACAGCAAGGTACACATCCATGTGTCTGAGCCTGGGAGTAGCAGGGGCTTGGCCAGAAGACTTATGGCTCTCACTGGGCAGCCATCTTTCCTTGATCTCAGGCACCTTCTTTTCTCAGGGCTTCCATTCTCCCCCACCCAGCTGAGTATCACCTAGGACATGGGAAGGTGTCAGGGCAAGGACATGGGGAGGAGGCAGTTTCAACTCCTACCTTGGCCCTGCCTTCCACACGGGGCCAGAGAGGCTCCTCAGACTCAACTTCCCATCTAGAGCATAGAAGCCTGACGTGGTACCAGGGGTGAGGTTGCCTCCCAGAGCAGACAAGGTAGAGCCAGTACTGTCTCTGCTCCATTAATCCCATGTCCCTGTGGACAAAGGTCTGGAGAGTGGGCGAGGACCCCTGCCAGCTGGGCCACCTCACACAGGATAACTTTCACCTCAGTTATCCTCTCAATGAGTATTCTCCTCCTTCTGAGCCACTTAATCCCCAAGGAGGATACCCCTCCCAGCTGGGTCACCCCACCAAGAAAGAGCTAGCTCACTGCCCTCCAGCTAGCTTCCAAACAGGGCTCTGGCCTCCGATGCACCACTCCCTCCCCTGCCGACAGACGCCCACCTTTGGCCAAAACAATGGGATCTTTGTGGAGAAAGGTCAAGGCCACACAGAAGGAGGCAGAGAGCTGAAGTCTGGGCCCAGGCTTGTCTGAGCCTCAGAGAAGGAGTTGATGAAGTCGTCCATTCCCACACTCCTACCTGCATGCACTCAGGCAGATGGGGCGGTTCTAACCTGAGGTTCTGTCATCCTGCAGAGGACTGGGGACCATGAGAAGCCCAGCCCCGTGGCCACCACATTCATTCTGCAGCTATGTGTACAGGAGGGTCTTTCTCGGAGTGGGGCCACGAGGCACCTGCAGCAGCCAGGTGCACCCATGGCTGGCGCGGTGGTCTCTGGGTAGCTTCCTCACAGGTCAGGAGGCACTGCTGCGGGCAGACAGGCCAGGGACCCTGGAGAGAGGTAAGGATCTAGCTGCTGGGACTCTACCATTGGTAGAGGCCTCCCTCTCTGTGTACGCGCTGATGTTTTCATCTGAACTCATTAATAGCTGTTGGGGTGCAAAGCCTTGAAAGCGGTTCAGAGATGAAAGAAGGTGGCCTGCAAGCCCAGCTTTTCTGCAGATCCACTGGAGACCCGGCAGACTCTAGAGAATGACAGCAGCTATCACTGAAAAGCCCTGCCCACACCGTGTCCTGCCCAGTCTTCTGCCCCCATCCAACTGAGAGGAGTCTTTGATTTTGGATACAAACTGCAATCGGGACGATGCTCTCGGTGGTTATGTAAGCTGGCATGGGGCACTATGGAGGATTCGAGGAAGGACAGGGGACAGTGCAGGCAGGAAAAGGGGCCAACCAGGGGTCAAGGACTCTGCTCCACTTTCATCCCAGACTCGCTATGAGCCTCCACACATAGACAGGAAGAGGACCTGGCTTCCCAGGGACAGCCAGACATGTTTCTGGGGAAGGCTCCACTGCAGTCAGGGCCAGTCCTGTACTAAACGGGCATGCCTGAGGGGCTCCCCAAAGACGCCCTGAGCTTAGCTCTCCCACTCTGATACTCAGCATGCCTCCCCCAGTGGGATGGCTCTGCAGGTCACTTCTACCCTGGGTGGGCGGGGACTGATTGAGAGACAAGAATCTGCCATTGGGTCACCCAGCAGGAGAGCTGGGGGCTGCCCGGAGTTACCTGATTACCTGGTCTAGCCCCTCACTTTCCCCGTGTGCTATCTGGATAGACCACAAGAAGACTGGAGGAGACAAGGTAGCCATAGTCTCTCTTGCTTCCTCCCTAAGGAACCCGATGGGAGGAACCCGATGGGAGGGACCCGATGTCCAACGGGCAGTGACTGCCATTGTACAGGATGATTGCCTGTGCATCCCCACTGGGGACTTCTGCCCTGGAAAGGCTCATGCTTCCTGCATATGGTGGACTCTGGAGGTGGCTTCTACCTCTCAATCAGAAAGAAGGATGGATACTAAAGACCCAGCAAGCCACAATCTCTAAGATGGTAGGTTGTCTGGCCGACTGTGTGAATCTGGTGTCTGAGGTGACCAGAGGGAGCTCTGCTGCCCGTTGCCCCCATATCAGCCCCACCACACGATCTAAGGCTGCTTGGATGTCCCACATGCCTAGGAGCCACCCCAGCGGCGAGATGCAACCAAGCCAGACTGGCCTGATGCCAGGAAGAATGGCGAGGTGAGGGTCTCTTCACCCCTCCATGCATGGCTGCAGCGGATCCTGTAGCAGGTCTATAACTTGTACTGACCTTGGCATGTAGCCCCTGCCAGAGGGCACTAGATCAAGTAACTACTGGAGACAGGCGCCCCACGGTGACTTCTTCAACACTACCTGCTGAGTGACAAGGGACACGGATGGGGGAGCCTGGAAGCGTTGTGGGGGAGACTAGCCCAATGTCAAACACTGAACAACACCCACCCACCACAGATGTGCCCACTCGGGCCCTAGTGGAACTTGGGGGACAGGACTGGCGGACACCAAATACTAAGTTCTTGTCTTGTGCCAGGCCCAGCTCTGGATGAGGCTAGGAAGGCTTGCACCATATACTACAGGGTATCCCAAGGTTACCTCCCACCCTCGCTTGTCCGCTGGTGCCGAGAGGTATCCTGGCTTAAGAGGGCTGAGTTGTGTATCTGGGCTGCAGAGGAACTTAAAACCAATAACCAGCTATACAAAGGCATTAGAGGAACTCCCAAGACAAGGACACACCCCTCTGGGTTTGGCTATGCGGCTCCCCTCTTTGTGTCCAACTGGCTTCAGGCACTTCATAACTACTCGCTGGTCCTAGTTTGGGGACAAACTGTTCCCTCCACCTCCCCAAGACTTCCTCCTCTTCAGGAAATAAGAAGGTTCTAGATCTGGAGGTCGAGGAGCTCCTCCCTCAGATGAAATGAGCAACAGCTTCCTCACTTGCTGGAGTGGTAAGCTGAGCCCCTGGTCCCATGAGCTCTAACCGTGTGTGTGTGTGTGTGTGTGTGTGTGTGTGTGTGTGTATACATACATACATACATACATACATACATACATACCCACACAAGCTCCTGAGCCAGGCTGGAGCGTGACTCTACCTGAGAGGTCACTCCGCCCCACCTGGGCTCTCTCTCACCTGGGGATGGCCAGAGCTCTGCCTTCCTCCATGCAATCCAGACCCTACATGTCCTTCTGCCCTAGTTTGTGGGATCAACCACACAGCCCCCTCTGCTGTCCATACCGTGACAGGCTTCCCAAAGGGCCCGCTTATTCTTACCAGCGGACACAGGACCAGGGAATTTCACCGCAGCTTGGGTTGGCAAGGGGCGAGGACGCCGCCGTGAAAGGTGAACTGTCTACGAGGCAAAGCCGTCTCTTGGGTTTGGCAAGTTTAGTCTCATCAACAACAGCTCTCTCGGGAGCCACCCTGCATTCCTGCCCCTGCTTGCTGAAGATGGCAGATGCCAGGCAGGTAGCAGGCCCTCCCCTTTTCCTCTGCCTCCCCACTGGCCAGGGCCAGCAGGATCCTGGGTGCTTGAAGCAATAAAGACCCTGAAGATTTATAGATGGCTCAGGAGTTACAATAGTCACCATGCAAAAACGTGAGGACTAGAGTTTGGGTTCCCCGTGTAAATGCCAGATGGGTGTGGTGCCCACCTGTAATCCCAGCCTCAGGAGGCAGAGGCAGGGGAATCACACGGCAAGCTGGACACTAGCCACACCCACAAACTCTGGGTTTGATTGAGACCCTCCCTCAGAAAACAGGTAGAAGAGCCATCAAGGGCGATTCCTGACATCAACCTCAGGGTTCCACATGTAAGTGCAAACATGTACAGATTCACATGTACCCATATGCACATGTGTGTATAACGCAGATAAAATGGGGGGGGGTGTGAGAAGAAGAAAGTGGACCAAAGGCTTCTAGCACTCTCTTCTGACTTCTCTCACTCAACAGATGTGGCATCTAAGGCACAAGCCACCACTGAATCATACAGGATCACGTGACTGGTCAGTGTGGGCCAGGCCTTACTGGGCCCAGCCAGGCCCTATAGTGACTGCCAGTGTCTGTGAGGAGCACCAGACCAGGATAGCCCAGGAAAAGAGCTTTGGGTGCCGACACCTGGGGGCCCACTGCCCTCCTTGCCTTGCTCTGCCCCCTCCAAGAACCCAGGACCCTTCCCCAACCACTGTTTAGGGGACCCCACCTACATCCCTCCCTCAGGCTTCCCCCCAGGCTGTTAGCTTCTTTCCATTTTATGGATGGTGAAACAGAGGCACAGGGAAACTGAAACACAGAGGCAAAAAAGGAAGCCAACTGATTCCTAGTTTGATTCTGAGCTGGGAGCAACCTGCCCTTCCAGCTCTGCCTGTCTCCAGTGCTCGCCCGAGGCCAGGGTCCCACAAGGCTGTGGCCTCGGACCTCAGCTCTTCTTACTGTCCCAGTTACCAAGTGGCAGCTCTGTGGGCTGTGAGTCCAGGAGAGTGACTACAGGAAGGTGACTCCCGCAGGGGCCCTTGTGGACAAGTAGCTGTGACAATTCTCACCACCATATCTTATGCTACCTTAGCTGGCCCTTCCCTGAGCTTTGTGGAGAAACTGGTTTTGTCAGTCAGGTGAGAGCTACAGGCAGTTCTGACAGGTGGGTGGGGCCCAGCACTACCTGGTGCCATTTCTCCACCACACCCTACCAAGGCAGGAGTAGTGTTTGTGGGCCTTGGTTTCGGTTTCTCTCTTCATTGGCTCCTTCTCTGGCACCTAAGGCCCATAGGTGGGGGCATGGCTTTTCAGGGGGAAGAGTGGATTGCCCAGAGAACCTGTCCACTCTGGACTCTCTCCATGGAGGGCTTGGCATGCTCCCCCGCGGGGGTTTCAGAGACCACTGTGGACCAGCTCTTCCTCCATCTCCTTAGCCCAGTCTTGTCCTCTCCTCTTCTTCCTTGTCAGAACCCACCAGAAGTCTTAAGGCAACCCCTTCCGAAGAACGCCTCCTCTACTTCCATTATTCAGATGGATCAAAGCAGAGATTATTCGCTCCTCATCCCAAGGACAGCCATCCCAGGGACCGTAGGAAACCACAAGGGACATCCAGTCCCCTGCCATGGCTGCTTGGCCAGTTCACTAGTACTGAGACACAGATGGGTCCAGAGTACCAAGTCCCCAGAGCCATCAGGGCTAAGAAACAGTTCCAGAGAAGAGGTGAGAAAGTTTGGCTTGTCCTTAACGTTCTCAGGCCTAAATTTGGATCTGTACACTGACATGCTGGTCACACCCTGAAACGACAAGTTCTGAACCAGAAGCACAGCCACAGGCCCCGTGAGCAGCAGGTGACAGGTGCAAAGAGAGCGAAGGGACACAGCAGGGAGAGGCAGCGAGCGCGCGCAGGCTGTGTCATGGAGGCTGTGATGGTCCCTGCTCACACCACCCGCTTAAGCCCTCCACCCCCACATGCAGATGAAGCCTGACACCGCCGACAGCCCACTCTCCCTGCCT
The DNA here is from genome assembly GCA_964023405.1 of Apodemus agrarius. Classification (NCBI taxonomy): domain Eukaryota; kingdom Metazoa; phylum Chordata; class Mammalia; order Rodentia; family Muridae; genus Apodemus; species Apodemus agrarius. The sequence continues at coordinate 138,892,949 of OZ030005.1, forward strand.
TTCCCTTCTCTTTGGGGATCTTCTCCTCAGGAACTGAAGCCTTCCAGGCACACGCACCCAGGACCCCAGCCTCCTACTGATGGAAATAAATAGTTGAGGAGCTTCCTTGGCCTTGATATCAGCTTCCCCCAAGAGGAGAGGCATTCTTCCTCAGGATAGCTTTGAGGGAAGAACACAGACAATGGCTTAAAGGTTTATTTGCTCACGAGTGTAGAGGCCCCAAGTCCAAAATCAAGGTGCCAGCCGAGTCATAGTGCTCCCAAGGACTCTAGGAGAGGGACAACATGCCTTGCCTCTGTGCCTTCTGGGCAGCCCAGGCATCTCCTGGCTTGTGGCTGCATCTTCTTAATGACTCATTGGTTCTCCATGGCAGGCCTCTTACTAAGACCTTCATTTTCCCATGGAAAGGCTATTTCAAGTGAGAGGACCCTCACAGGCACCAGGCATGAGGGCTTGGGTATATTTGGGGGACATTACCCCATACCGTACAAGGAGCATCTGGGGCATGTTGGGGGCCTTGGGTGCGGGGGGGGGGCAGCTCATCATTCAGCATCCACCCTTGGGGGAGAACGCAGGCCAAAAGGAGCCTAGCCTGGGAAAAATACTTTGTATGACCAGCACCAGGTCCAGGAAGGAGGAGTGAGGGGTGCAGGAACTGTGGAAGAACAGGGTAAAAGGAGCTCATGGCCAGAGGGGGCGGGAGGAGACACAGTCTGGGTTCCTACTGCCAAGGTCCCCATTTTCTTTGCTTCCACTATTATGCCAACCTCGCCTTACCCAGACCAGGCCTGGCCCATGCCCTGCTAAAGGCTCCTGAGGCCTAAATGTAGCAGAGTCAGGGTCCTGGGGCACCTATGCCCAGGGTCCATCTTTGCATGTCTACCCTGAAATGATGCTACCAGCAGCTCCACTCTGCTAAGCTCCACAACCCCTCAGACAAAGGCTTTTCAGGGCTTGGGACCAGCACAGAGAACAAATAACAAGCAGCCCCTGCAGCCCCGGCAGTCACTGCAGTCACAGCGGCAGCAGCACGGGGCTCATTCATTAAAGGTGCATGACTAACCTCAGCTCATAGGTCCTCGTTTGTTTCTAGGGTCACAAGTAGCAGGCACTGCCAGGATGCCCATGGTATAAACATAAAGGGGTAAAGCTATGGCCTTCCTCTGCCTCTGGAGGCCCCGCCCTGGAATAAAGGTATGCTCCGGGACAGAGAGCCTCTTGTGTCTGGTCTAGCTGCCTCGTGATCATCAAACACTCTGTCTCCCAATGACTATTAGAAGATAGCCACAACCTCACTTTGGTGGCAGGAAGCCTAATGGCCAGCTGTGCTCATTACTGATGGTCTCTGTATGGCAGCACATGGTCCTTGTTTCCTGCTTCCTCTCTTCCACCCGCTCTCCCACTGTCATGACCACACACACACACACACACACACACACACACACCCCACACACATACAAATGAACACATATACATATACCACACACACACACACACACACATACACACACACACACACACACAATCGGACACACAAGCCTGTGTATGTGCCTAGCACCGAGGTGTCCAAGCACCTGAGCCACAAGCTTCTGCTTTTTCCTCAGGGTGCCGGTCCCCTGCTAGAGAGCTCTGCTGCTGTGGCAGGGTCGGGGGCACTGCAGGGCTGTGAGAGACAATTGAGGCAGCTTCCCCCACAGAAAGCCAGTGAAGACCTGGTCTCAGGAGTAGAGTCCCAGGTCTCCAGGGAGCAGACAGTGCAGTTTGAGTTTCCTTGTTTGGACAAGGGCTTTCCGAAGACTGTTTTTCTGTTCCCAAGTAAACACGCTGATGCAATGGCTGCTTTTCCCTTCCAGGTTGTCCTCTGGGGCAGAGAACTAGACTAAGTATTCCAGATCTCAAGAGGGGTCCAGGAGGCCCTTGATGGGCAAGCAGTGGTCCAGACACACAGAGCAAATGCAACATGTGCTTACCACTTAGCACACCAGAGTGGGCCCGGAGGATGAGTGAGCTCAGGCCTCCAAGCAAGACTGTGAGACGCTGAGACTCAGGGCCTGTGCCCAACAAGGTGAGGTACAAAACCCACCGGCTGCCTCCCCTCCTGGGGGGTGTCTCCCCATCAGTTACACCAGCCCTCCTTCCCAGCTCCTTACCCACTGCCTGGGCAGCCTAGCTCTTGCTCCTTTGAGCCGTCATTCCCTCCCAGTCCCCAGCCTAAGGGCCAGCAGGACCGATGGCAGCTAAGAGCAACTTCTGCAGCACTGTCTGGGAGCCCACTCCTTTCTCCACCTAGTCCCTCAACTGGGTAGGCCCAGCGGGATTAGTTTATCTCCCCCAGAGTCTCAGGAGCTCCTGACAGCTGCCTGGGGGTACAGAAAGTGACCTTTGTCTCTTGAAAACATACACTTAAGTCCTAATCAAGAGCATGGTGGGCCGGGCAGTGGTGGCTCACGCCTTTAATCCCAGCACTTGGGAGGCAGAGGCAGGCGGATTTCTGAGTTCAGGGCCAGCCTGGTCTACCAAGTGAGTTCCAGGACAGCCAGGGCTACACAGAGAGACCCTGTCTTGAAAAAACAAAATATAAAATAAAATAATAAGATAAAAGAAGAGTACGCTGTCTTTGGGTTAGGTCACTAGAAGGCCTGGGGTCCTATTAGAGACAGAACAGACAGACAGACAGACAGACAGACAGACACATGCACACGCATGCATACACACACACACACACACACACACACACACACACACACAATGATGTAAAGATGCAGAGGAGTCTGGAGGGTTGTGGCCACATGTTCTGGAGCCTGAATCTCCAGAAGCTAAGGAAGTAGGAAGGTCACTCCCTGGTGGTCCACAGAAGCAGCCTGCCCTCATCTCCAGCCCAAGGAAAGACTACACAAGAAGGAATTCTGTTGTCTTGATGTCCAGTGTCTAGTCCTCTGTGGTGGGGAACCAGGATGGCAACATACCAGGTGGGGGAACCCGAAAGGAGTGGGTGGTCCCCACCCACGTATATAACATTAGGAACCTCTGCTGTCAGCAACACAAAGGTCTTAGAATGCTGCCACTGTGCAAGGTGACCTACTGCCGCATCCCAACCCAGCTGTCTGGCCTGTCCCGCCTTACAGGTCCCCAAGCAGCCCCGTCCTCTTCACACAGAATAGGGGGCTGGAGGTGCGTTCTCATCCTGACTCCCTACCCAGTGCTAACCTGATTCTCCTGCTCCACTGCTGCACACACCTGCCTGGCAGAACGCAGGAGGGCAAGCAAGCTCCTCGGAGAGCTGCTGGTGACGCAGCAGGTGCCACCCCGTGCCCAAGAGTGGGAGTGGTCTTAGACAGCACGCTCACTGAGATGGCTGAGTGCCTAGTGGGTGCCATGCAGATTGTCTTCTCCCAGGCCCGACGCAGGGCCAGCTCGTGGGCCCCTGCCTGCTCCTGGGGAAAGGCTCACACTCAGAACCTGTCCCTGAAGCCCCTGCTTTGCTCCCTGACAGACTAGATGAACCCCTGAGGTCACTGTGTTTCCTGATGAAACTGGCAGCTTGGGTGGTCTCACCCAGACCAGTCTGGGAAGCGTGAGATGTGTCTTGATGCTCTTTTAGTCTCTCCATGCTGTCAAGGAAAAAGGATGTGGCTCTCAGACCTCCAAACCTGCTTTTCCCACCTCTGTCTGTTAAGAGACAATGGCCCTGGCAAAGCCCATGGTGGTCAGGAGACTGTTCCAGCACTCTGGAGTGCAGGACTACACGGTAACAAACAAACAAACAAACAAACAAACAAACAAACACCAACTTTCAAAAATTACAAACCAAAAACAGACAGTAAAGTATTCAGTGGCTACAGTACAGGCAAGCATTTTGTTCCTGAATGTGATTTTAGTTAACCATGTGCCATAGCAGATACTAGCCAGGCACAGGGGCACACACTTGTACTTGGGAAGCAGAGGCAGGAGGAGCCTGAGTTTGAGGCTTGCCTGGGTTAGACAGTGAGACCTAAGTATTTGGGCCACCCTGACCACGACTCAGTAGTAGCCCGTGGTCCTCTGAGGTTAGCACACAGTGCTCAGCCACACTGCTCCAAGGCTCCTCATTGGATTCAGCCCATCTCAATACTGTGGCTCTTTATCTCCAAACTGCTTGTCTCTGAACGCTCTACCTCAGAGAAGCAGGGAAGGTCTCTTAGACAGGGTCCCAGGAAATCTGTTACATGCCAGGAAGGGCATCTGCTAAACAGGGGCCACAGTCCCTAGCCACAGTGGCTCGTGCTGGATTCCGATCATGAATATGATATTCAGTCTTGACCCAAGGAAGGAGAAGGTTTGGAAGCAGCCAAGGCTGCTTTGGGGTCTCACTCCCCACTGAGAAGTCCCAGGGCTCCCTGCTGATACCTGTTAAAACACGATTGGCTTGCTTGTGTTTCTTAATTTTTAAACGTTTTATGTGTGGACTGTTTGCCTGCATGTATGTCTGTGTGCCACATGCATGCCTGGTGCCCATGGAGGTCAGAAAAGGTTGTCAGAATCCCTGGCACTGGAGTTGTGGAAGGCTGGGAGCCACTAAGTGGGTGCTGGGAATGGAACCCAGGTCTTCTGCAAGAGCCTCCAGTTCTTTTGATCACCAAACCCTCTCTCCAACACGTGTCACCCTATTGATTGCCAGGGTGTGGCTGATCTGGCCAGCTAGACAGATATTCCAGATGTTCCCTTCCTCCCTCATGGCTCTAAGTGTGTCCCCCAGGAAGCTGCAGTGCTCAATCCTAGAGGACAACCTTCCCTGAATAGAGAAGTATGGGTCTTGGGTTGAGGCTCCCTTGCTAGAACCTCCAAAGAAGCTCTCAAGTCTTCCTCACATTTCTAACACACCACTTATCTGTTGTCCCAGGCAAGAGTGGACATAGCCCCGCCCACAGGAAGTTTAAGGAGTTTGGAGCCCAGCAGCAGCACAGGTTCAGTCCTAGAACACGGGGCCATTTCTCTAGAACTTGGGTTATGGCCCAAGTATTACTTTGTGTGCCGGTTCTTACCCTGGCCTTGTATGCAATGGTGACCTGGGGAAGATCTTGAGACCTCTGAGCCTCAGTGTCCCCATCTGGAAAGAGGGCATGAGCAGAGGTTAGTCACTGAAAGGCCTTCAGGCCTTGGGATGTGGCTGCTGGTGGAGTGCTCACCTGACATGCATGATGCCCTGGGTTCCATCACCAGCACCTCAGAATTCACATGAGGCGGTACCTGCCTAATCCCAGAAATGAGTTAATAGCCATCTTTAGCTATATAGTAAGTTTGAGACCAATCTGGGACCCTATCTCAAGAAAAAAAAATTGTCGGGCAGTAGTGGCACACACCTTTAATCCCAGCACTTGGGAGGTAGAGGCAGGCAGATCTCTGAGTTCGAGGCCGGCCTGGTCTACAGAGTGAGTTCCAGGACAGCCAGGGCTATACGGAGAAACCCTGTCTCAAAAAAAAAAAAAAAAAAAAAAATTAAGAAAATATTTTTTTAAGGGAAAAATGGCCTACAAAATGACCCTAGTCACAGGAAATAAATACATTATTTCTTTATTTCTTTTCTTTTCAAGGCAGAGTTTTATTATGTAGCTAGTCCTGGCTGGCTTGGAACTGGATATGTAGACCGAGCTGGCCTTAAACTCACCTGCCTGCCTTTGCCTCTTGAGTGCTATGATCAAAGGCACCTGGAGGAAGAGGGTTATTCCTCATGTGCACCTTAAGGTTACAAGTTGCTGAGTCCACGGTGCCTTTATATCAATCTGTTTCCACTGAGCATGGAACAGAATTCAAAGCTTGAATCTCAGTAAGATTAGCAGTGTGATCTGGGCAAAAGCCCCCATGGCCTGCAGATGCTCCTGAGGTCCACTGTGGCTGATGACAAACACCAGTATCCTCAGCTGAATGAGGCCCCAGGGACGATGAATGACCGCCGTTAGTGGGCATAGGCGCCTGCTGGAGATACACAGCGTGTTCCCCAAATAGGCGAGGTTTGCAAATAAATGGGAAGACAGACACAGGTTAAAAATAACGCACAGGGCGAGGGGGGTTATTTGTGTGCAGTCGTTCATTAAACTGCAGTTTACACCAACGGAAAGCTCAGGCTGCCGGGTGACACAGACCCAAGCTGGGAAAATTCCCGAGTGATCCACGTGTCCAGGCCACAAGGGATGGGCCGTTGTCCACCAAGGCTGCCTGGGAGGAGCTCCCAGCTTTCCTCTTACACTGCATCAGAGCCCTCAGCTAAGCTACGGAGGGCACAGGCTCGGGCAGCAGGGAGCCCTGGCGTGTCTCCCTCCTTTTCCATATACAGCATCCGCAGGAGTGCCAGGGAGTGAGGGGGCTTCAAATGGCCAAGGGTGCTGAGGGCACTCCACCAGGGTCGATCGATAGATGGTACCTGGTAAAGAAAGCATAGAAGACCCAGGGAAGACCTCAGACCTCTCATTGCCAGTGAAAGGCAGGAGGGTGTCCCTAGGGGGTATATGATCTCCTCACACAGTGGAGGCAGAAAAGTGTTCAGGAAAGACGCAGCACTAATTGCCCTCTAGCTTGTGGATTCTGGCCTGGGAATCTATGATTGACAGGAGGCAGGCAGCCCTAAGGTAGAAACGACCGGTGAGTGACAGGACATGACTGTGGAGGTTTGCTGGCTCTGTACACAGGACAAGCTGTCCGACAGACTTCCTGTTCACGCTTTCAGGGTGAGCCCTGAGTGGTTAGTGCTTGGGTCGCCATTTTCATTTAAAGTTCGGCCCATGGCCAGCTGAGCCTGGGCTTTCTGGACAGACAGAAAACAGCCACAGCTTGAACAGGTCGATGCTGACAAAATTGTTATGTTTATGGGTCCAGAAGGCTAGGATCACATCGCAGAAACGCACGCAAGGCAATTTGGCTCCACAGGCAACAGTGGGCCCGGCTCTCTCTCACTGGCTCCATGCAGGCCCTGCAGTCCATCAGGCAGACTCCACCCTTCTGGATTCTCAGGGCCTCAGGGAAGGTCAGGCCAATCTTTTTTTTTTTTTTTTTTTTTTGGTTTTTAGTTAACAAACTATACTGGCCAATTAGAAATGCTGGAAGGCCTGGCAAGCATCTGTGGAAACAAAACTTTATTCTGCAAGTCGGAGGTGGGAGGGAGCCACAATCCCTCTAATACCTTCCCTCTAAATGGATCAGAGGAATTGGAGTCTTCTTCCACAACAGATGAATGCAGGTGGTAGACAGAGCCAGGAGAGTCAGGAATGCACTCCAGCTGGAATGTAGCCACATCCCAATTCAATGGTGATGGGCACCCCTTAGCCACCCAGCCCTTAGAGGAGCTTTACAGATGCACCCAAGGATGCCTGGACACAGTATTCCAGCCAGAGAGAACGGGAGCAAACTAGACCTGTCCACACAAAGCAAGGAAAACAAGAGGCTCTGTAACCACAGAGCAGAGGCCAGCAGCTCAGGCTGTGCACTGCTTTCCGCAGCATCTGAGATGCAAGCAGAAGCCAAGGGTGAACAGAATGAAATCCCAGCACTCTGGAGGCTGAGGCAGGAGGACTGCAGTGAGTTCCAAGCCAGCCTGGGCTCCAGAGTGAGCCCTGTCTCCAAAAATCAAGACGAACAAAACAACACCAGCTTGAGACTGGACCATGCATAACAGGGGCCAGAGAGCAGTGTCCACTCATGAAGGTCCATCATGCAACAGTCCCTGGGGAAGTCCCTGCTGCAGCTGAGGGAGTGCACAGGGACATTTCTTTCCTCCCTCAACAGCATGCCTGATCTCTCAGAACCAACCTGAAGCAAATACAGGCAAACATGGATGCCTTGATAAAGCTGGCACACTCTGACTCTCGAGGCTAGCATGGCTTCAATTAGTTTATGTGGTTTCTGTGTTTAAAGCTTTTACGATGTTTAATTATTAATCGATGTTTTTATTAATGAAAGGAAGTGCTTCTCCCCATTCTGAGAACCCGTACCATCTCTAAACAAAACCGCGTCCTGGCTGGGCCCTGCACTCTAAGTAGACCTAGTTCATGCTCTTGCCAAATCCTCTCAGCATCCCTATGAGCCTGGCAACACAACAGCACATTCCACAGATGAACAAGAGAAACTGAGGTCTGGACACTCAGGGTCACTCGGGGTGGGGGCTTCATGGCTAAGGATCCAGAGTCTGTATGCCTTGGTGCTCAGCAAGACATCTAAACTGCACAGACATGTCACATAGCAACCATGGGACACTTGCAGGCCAGAGAGAAGAGTGGGCTTCACTAAGCTTGGATAGAAGGAAGTTGGGACCAGCAAGCAGCAGGGAGCCCACTGAGTAGGTGTGTCTAACCTTTGACATTAGGATAGGACATTGTCATAGTTAGGGTTTTACTGCTGTGAACAGACACAACAACCAAGGCAACTCTTATAAAAGACAACATTTAATTGGGGCTGATTTACAGTTCAGAGGTTCAGCCCAGTATCATCAAGGCAGGGACATGGCAGCAGCCAGGCAGGCACGGTGCAGGAGAAGCTGAGTCCTACATCTTCATCTAAAGGCTGCTAGCAGAATACTCACTTCTAGGCAGCTATGGTCTTAAAGCCCACACCCACAGTGACACACCTACTCCAACAAAGTCACAGCTTCAAATAGTGCCACTCCCTGAGCCGGAGCGTATACAAACCATCACAGGCATTGTCTTCGACAAAGTTCACACTGGAGAACTACACAATTGAATTACAAGAACAAAACAAACAACAACAACAACAACAAAAGCCAGACTCATGCCCCACTCCGAACACAATATTTTAATAAACTTTATGCTTTTGTCTTGGGCTATATTCATTACAGTCCTCAGCCTAACGAGGTGCACCGGCCACGAGTTAGAAACATCTAAAAGAGGGATAAGGGAGGCCCATGAGATGGCGGGTAAAGAAAGGCACTTGCAGCAAGCCTTGTGACCTGAATTAAGTCCCTGGAATTTACATGGTAGAAGGAAAGAACCATCTCACCATCTCCCACAAGATATCCTCAGACACTGCAGCATGTTTCCTCCCTGACCCCCAAAAGCTTGTTTTTTCCTTTTTTTCAAGGAAGGAAAGGGCTGGGTGTGGTGCTACACATCTTTAATCCTAGAAACCAAATGGCTGAGGTGGGCAGCACTCTGAGACTTCAGGACCAGCCTGGTCTAGACGGGGAGTTCCAGGCCAGCCACAACATGTAGTAATGAGACCCTGTCTCAAAAACAAAAACAAAAACAAAAACAAAAAAAAGAAAGAAAAAAGAAAGGAAGGAATGGGATATTGAGTTAGACTAATGATGGGCCACCCTGAAGAAACAGGCTAGCCTCCACTAATGTGGGTGCCCTGAAGAAATGGGCTAGCCTCCACTGATGTGGGTGCCCTGAAGATATGGGTGATATGAGCCAGGTATTGGGTGTTGAGCCCACCCCAAACATCTTGCAACTGCTACACACCTGTTGAGAATACTGGGTCAATGTCCCAGACCGAGACAGGGACAAGCTTTTCATCCAGAGCCGGACATCTGAGAGGATAGAGAGATGCAGGCAGCAAGAGGCCTAGCAAAGCCAGTGCCATGTCAGGGGCAGGTTCCCACAGCCAGGCCCATGCTCAGGCTGGTTAAACAGCCACATGGCCACCAGCACTAGCTGCCCCAAGTCACGCTGAAGGAAGTGCTGTGAGGATGGCTATGCCCCTGGCCACCAGGGACCGCACACCTTGATCCTCTACCTTCAGTTGAGACTACAGGAAAAGTGGCTCAGGCTGCTCAGATCAAATTCCCCTGGGAAGGTGGGCACTGGTTATTATGGTGGACACCATCAGGGAGGGCTTGTCTTGGGAAATAGCCCCATGAAACACCGGGAAGAAAGGGCAGCAAAAATATGCATCTGACCACCTAGATTCACGGAGCCTGGACTAGTTGACAGACACTCCTAAGCAGCCCACCCAAGCCGTGCACACCGGTATGTCCCTCAGGTGTCAGTCATCAGTCCTCTATCCCCCTTTCCCCGGGGCCCTCTACAATAGCTTATCTGCTTCGCCATCAGCAGTGACTAACAGTGACCGCTGAGATGAGACCAGCAAGCAAGCCCTGACCCTTGGGTTAACATGCTGGGGTAGAATTTCTGGGTCTCTTTACATCCCAACTCCCTATCAATATGTAGCCAAATGCCCTCCTCTTCCTAGCAGCCTCGCCTGCCCTTCGGGGACCTGCTTTCCAGGGACTTGTCATTCTGTTGCTATTCAGAGGCAGAATCCAGGCCTCTCAGCAGCTGGGGCCCACGCTTCCCTGCAGGTGCCAGGCCCAAAGTGGAAACCCAGCATAGCGCCACAGTGGGTGAGGGCTCCCTTCAAAGCTGGCTGCTCTGTCCTTCTGCCCACGGAGGGCAAAGGATGCCACAGGCATCAGGTAAAGGTTTGCTGCCCATGCTGGTACCTGCTTCTCACAGCTGCTTCTGTCCTGTCCAGGGACTGCACGGCAGTAGGGTGGAGCTATGGGAAAGTAGCTTTGTCACCAGTAGCAGGTACATGAGCCCAGAGGAAGCCACCCAAGGCTGCAGGCTAGGCAGTGCTGAGTGACTCTGAATAGCCACCTGTCTGTGCCAGCGTGTGAGAGCCACTGGGAGGTAAGGAGTAGCTCTCAAACCCATGAGAATAAACAGAAACTTCTGTGCAAAAAAAAAACATGATGTGACTCTAATGATAGAAAATGACTTAAGGAGCAGTGTGTGTGTGTGTGTGTGTGTGTGTGTGTGTGTGTGTGTGTGTGCTGCTTTGTGAAGAACCTCTGCTTGGAGAAGTTCTTGCCTGGACATCATGTGATTACAGGACTCCCTGGAGCTGCTGGTTAGAGGAGAGAGTCAGGTAAAGGAGCCTTAAGAATACAGAACTTGATGCTGAGTGAGGTAACCTTGCATTCTTATTAAATGAGGGCTGGGGCATTGATAGCCTGAATTTACCCAGAGAAGCCTGGAAAGGGCTGGAGAAACGGGGCTCCGGATCAGGCATGTGGAACTCTGGAACAAGAGGGTGACATCTAAGGACTCAGAGCTGCCAGGCCCTTCCCACAGCCAAGTCTTCCCAGGGGACAGGGCATGCTCAGAATGGCCTGGGAACTGCCACCATCCCTGGTATTCAGTCTCCAAGATAACTATTCAGTTATCTTGGAGACTGAATACCAACCCTGGTACCCGGGCCTGGGGTAATGAAAGGTCTGGTTTCTAAGCAAAGGGTTGATTGGTAGGTAAATGGGGGTCAGAGATAAGAGACACCACAGTTCTCGAGGCCATGGATCAAGGGGTCTCTCTGGACCTGCTCCAGGGGAAGATTCTGCATTCTAGGATCCCAGCCCTGTAGGTGATGGCAGGCATACTCTAGACACTGGGGTCCAAACAAGCCCTCTCCTGCGGAATCACTGCCTTTCACCGGCTGGGTGTCCACCACCCACACAGACAGCTCGGGATAGCTGGTACTGAGGCTAAGGTCGTAAGCAGAGCGGGAGCTGTAAAGGGAGGGATGGGCAGGTCCTGAGTAGAAGCAAGGTCCACTTGGGATTCCAGCTGCAGAAGGCCCATGGTGGCAGCAGGCGGAAGTGCCAAGGGAGATGATGGCTGGAGGGTGGACAGCGTTGACTGGGATTTTAAGGAATATTCAAGTCAGTCAGCACATAATGGCTGATGTCACCCAATACTGGGGACTTCATTTGAATCCAGTGATCCACACGAGGCCAGGTAACTTGAAGACAAAGGACCATCATGGCAGAAGACTTGGGATACAGCATTGCTGTAAGGTTTCCATGGCCAGGCCTTTCCACGCACTCATCTCACCCAGGCCCCTGTGAGTCTCAGAGCCCAAGAATGGTACCAGGGATCTGACTGGCCTGGGTGGTTCTGATAGTTGGGATTGTGGCCGGTTAGAGGGGTCAGGGGTAGTCCAGAACTGAGCTGCACCTCACAGTCCTGGTTCACCCTTCCAGAACAATGACCACAAGTGCTACTCCCGTCCCTGCCCCACAGGCTGAACCCCTGAACGAAGGGGACTTTCTGATACAGATGAGCACAAAGTTTGTCCTGTAAACCAGAAACCTGGCCTGCCTTCTTCCCCCTTGCCCTGTGCCTAGTGATCAGCCAGGATCCTCTCTCTCCCTCTGTACTTGGGGAAGCAGCACTGGCTATGATCAATGAACCAGAATCTGGGAGGTGGCTTCCCTCCTAGCCTGAAAAAGGCGGCAGAGGCAGGGTTCAGACAGGAGCCACCTCAGCCTGTGAGTGGAGACCACTTCCCAGGCCTGATCCTCTCTTAAGGGACCTGAGCTCTCTACACTGCACTCACCCAGAGTGTGCAGGGTCCCCTCGGGCATCACTGCCCAGTCCACTGCCTAGATTCCTTCCTGTTCATGTTCTCCCGGGTTGGGTATGAGAACCTGTCCCTCAGCAGAAGGGAACAGGTATAGGCCACCAAACACTCTCTGCATTTTTCCTGGAGGCCTGGCTTCTCCCTATGCAGGCACTCTGTGTGCCCACCAACCCCTGGAAAGATGATGGCTGGTGGGTGGACAGCTTTGACTGGGATTTTAAGGAATATTCAAGTCAGTTCTGTGACTTTATAGGTTTCCATACTCCCCGGGTCTTTGTCCAGGGATGGTAACTCCATACCAGGCCAGCAGCCTGCGGGCAGGAGATCTCTTATGTCTCTACTTAAGTGATGAGCCCTGATGAGTTAACACTTTCTTCTGTCTGGCTTTGAGGGAGGGGCAAGAGCCACTGAACACACCACATAAGGATACAGGTGTCTTCTGCTCCAAGACTGATCTGCAGGAGTCATTCCTAACTCAGAGGCCGGAGGCTGAGAGGCAAGAGTCACACACAATACCATAGTAGGTCTCCTACCTCCTGATACTGGGAAGGCAGGGGAGGAAAAGGAAAAGTGGGCTAAAAAGACCTGCCACTTCTGGGGATTTCCTTTCTAATCTCACACCAGCGCTGAAGGCTGACTGTGTGCCAGGCCCTGGGGATTGGGCCTAGAGCTCACATTCAGGCAACAATGATGCTAGATGACAGTGCCCTCTCGCAGGCCGCCTCTGGCCCAACTGTTCTCTGAATATTTAGACATCCAATTAAACAAACCAAGATAATTTCAGATATGGTTACAAGCTGTTAAGAAGGAAATATGAGAGCTACTGAATTTAAAACAGACACTTTAGGACAGGGACAGAGGGTGTCTGGGGAGAAGTGACACCTTTGGTGAAACCTGGATCAGATGGGGCTTGCCATGATCAGATCTGGGGGAAAGCTGACCACAGAGACTGCAGCCAAGGCAAGGCCTTGGGGTAAGAAAACCAGGCCTGCGGATGAGTCCCTGGGAGTGAGGGATGGGGCAAGGTGACAGTAGAAGACAGGGACTAGAGATCCCTTGTGACCACGCGCTTACCCAGAGACCCATGGTGAGTAGAAAGGCTTTGAAAGGTCAGGTTACACACACACACACACACACACACACACACACACACACACTTCATTGCACCTTGGCAGTGCTGGGAATGGAAGCCAGAGCATCACAGACTTGGAGTAAGTGCTCTGTCTCTAAGTCCAGGCGTAGAAAGGCTGCACACGGCCTGCTGGCTGGAGGACTAGGTAGGTGTGACAGGAAGGGAGAGCCAGTGAGCTGGGGAACAGTGATGTCCTATTCAGGAGCTGGGCAGGTGGGGGCCTGGGAAAGTCCTGTGAAGCTTGAGCTTGGAGCCTGACTGGCTCTGAGCCTTGATCAAAGGCCACTGTATATTCTAGGCTCTTCTACACTGGTCAGCCAGGCTCCTGCCTTGACCTATAAAGGCTTTCTCTTAAGTCTCAATGACCTCGATAACCTTGGTAAGGCTACATTGACCAAGGTGACCCTAGCAGGTCTGACTAGGTGGCTCCCCGACCTTTCTCAGTGGCCTTTAGGCCCCTCCCATCCCACAGGTCTGTCACGACCCTCATAAGGATCGCTCTGTGGGCCAGTCCTCCGCACATCTGCCCTGCATCCTTCCTTCTTTATGACGTATGAAGATTCCCCAGTTAGATCTGAGGACAAAGAACTCCAAGTGGGAGCCTCTGTTTTGCCCTAATGGCATCCCAGGTTCTCTCCTGATGCCATTACTACTACCACTCCCCTCAGCTTAGACGCCAGAACCAGGCAACCAGCTTCCCATGTGCACATGCTCCTGAGCCCAAGCTTGGAAACTGCAATGCAAAGACAATCCCAATGGGAACCCAAATCCAAGGCCTTAGTCCTTGACCTCAGTGCAAAATTCCCTATCTCTGCATACTTCTCTGAGTGATCAGTAAATCCTTAGGGGTCTGGGCAGGTCATGACTTCTTTACCTTTGAGCTAAGGCTCAATAAGTCACAAGGAACAGTGGTTTTCCTACAGGACAGCCTTCAATAGCATCCCAGGACAGGCAGTATGGCCTTTAGTGGGCAGCCTGCGGCAAGGCCAGCTTCACTGCCCTGCCACACCCAACACTGAAGATGCTCACCTGGGCTGCAGAGCCAGCCCTGCAAACAGCCTGCAGCACCGCCAGGGAGGCATCTGAGCCCAATAGTCAGTGCCCTGTGCTTGAGGTTATTTGTATCTCAGAGTCAGAATTCAAGCTCCCAGGCCTCACTGGGAGACCCATATGTTTCTGAGAAGCAGCCCCACGCTCTGACCCGCCCCTTTTCTAAATGAACAATAAATGAGGCTGAAGGTGGGACACACCCCTACTACCTTGAGCAAGCTCAGCACCCTTGTGCCAGGAGTGGCGTGTGTCTACTCGCATGTGACTGAACCACTGACGGCTCAACCCCAGCACAGCTCCTAGACACAACATTCCCCAGAACGTGCCATTTCTGTCTCTCCCCCACCCCCTTGTGCCGGCCCGGATCTCTACCGTAGCACTCGGAAGAAACCTGGGTGACAAGGGAAATTGACCCTGGACATCTTCAGCATGGCAGACACAATCAGGATGTGGGGGAAGGGATGCCTTAGGCATCGGCAGAGAGCCCAGAGCCAAGCTTGGAAGGACTCACACCCCTTGGCTGGGGAAGGAGAACCCCTCTGACATCCAGGATGTGCTGCTGCTTGGGCTGGGCCTCAGCACAGCAGTCTCCCTGAGACGAGCCATAGCACTGTGGGGGAGTAGCCTCACCCAGAGGCTTCACCCTCCTCTAAACACTGCCTGGCGAGGCAAACCAGACAGACACAAACACTTGGTTCCTTGGCACCCAGGCCTTGTGTTTGTTAAGAGGCCCCACTCCGCTGCCCCATACACGTGCAGGCAGACAATAGATCTGCAGTCAGGAGCCTGAAGGGACAGCCAGATGTCACCACTTGCCACCCAGATTTGTCTGACACCTGCAAAGCTCTCTGCGCTCCTCTGGAACCCCAGCAAGTTCAAAATCTCAGCAAGTACCCCCATCTCCATCTATGCGGCTGTTTGAGCAAAGATATTGGGGCAAAAACGTAGTAAGGACAGACAGCCACTTGGCTGTTACTGCAGATGGGAGGGAATGACTGACAGACAGACAGACAGAGATGGGTGGGCAGACAGATGGATGGACAGACGGATGGATGATGGGGACATTGAAAACAAACTCAAAAGTGCAATATCCACCCAAAGGGTCTTTCCTACTTCTCCAGGCCCTGACACCACCACTTCTGCTCCTGTGACCTGACAGAGGTGTCTTGCAGAGGCTGGAGCCAAAGGTAGACAAACGGGTGACAAGTCCCAGGGAGAAACTGACAAGCAAAAGACAAGCCCAGCCTGGCTCAAGGTGGGTGAGGGGTGAAGAAGCCCCCCTCAGCCCTGGCTGGGGATGTCTACCCACACCCCTAGCAGCCACACACAACTGGGACCAGAGACTTGGACCTAAAAAGCCAGGATGTCTGAAGTGGGAGGCCAAGCCAGCTGGACCTGTGGCTGGGAGGGGCTCATGTCCTACCCCACCCCAGTCGCAGCAAGCCTCAAGTGCAGCTCAAGTCGTCTGGACAATGCCAAGCTCCCTCCCTTTCTTTAGGGGCCCAGTCCTATGAGAGAGCATGGGTGGACAGAGTCCAAGGGCAAGGTGGGTCAGCAGCCACTTGCTCTGCGGACCCTGACGAACTATCCTGGGAGTCGAGCCAGGGAACTGAGATCACAGACCCAAGATCTCACAGGACCGCTTAGACACCTCTTCCCTGCTATTGCTGGGCTGGGGTACAGACCCCTTCACTCCCAGGATCGGAGGCTGCCAGACCCTCCCACCCATTCGCCTAGTCCTGACTCCTTTTAGCCTCACCAAGTGGGAAGCGGGGCTGGACATGCCGCACCCACACGCGGGCCCCACCCGCCACCCAGAAGTCCCCACACACTCGGGCTCCCCAGCCAGGCGCCGTTTCCCATACAGGGTACTGTCAGGGTCTACTCGGATCTATCCAGGGGCTCCCCCAGACCAACCTCTGAGGGCTCCCCCGACCCCCACGCCGGCTCTGTGGCCCTGAAGCCTCTCAGGCCTGCTGAGTCCCCTCCTGGCCTTCCCCGGCCTTCCACCAGCCCCATCCTTCCCGGTCCCCAGCAGCGGAGCTCCTACCGTGCTGTTTGCACTCTGTGCTGGGGCCGGGCCGGGCCGCGCTGGGCCCGCGAGGGGCTCAGCTGTCGCTGAGCAGCAGGAAATACCAGAGGGCTGATCCAGGCAAGGCGGAGCGAGGGAGCGGAGGGCGGAGGAGGGAGGAGAGCGCGGCGGACGCAAAACCCCGGGTGGACCAAAGGCGGATCGGCTGCTGGGGAGGCGCGCTGGGGACCCAGTCCCTGCCCGGAGCTTGAGCCTCCTCCCCGGTGCACGCTGCGGGCATAGGAATTCTTAAGTATAGACAAGTCGGTGGCACCTGCGCGTCAGGGCTGGGGACACCGCCCCACAAATAGCCAAAGGAGGGGAGGGTGGCTGTAGGCAGCGCTAATCTTGGGAGGGGTCTTCTATTTGAGAAGCATACCTGGTTGCGGTGCCCCTCCCCTTCTCGGAACACAAAAAGACCCCCGGAAAGCACACCTCACTGGTCTTGTCCTACACAGGGGCTCAAGGAGACCCCTTGGTCGCCATCCACGATGCTCATTACACTTCGTTCAGGATGCCTTGGCTGAGAACCTGACTCTTGGGGTCTGGAGAGATGACTCGGAGGTTAAGAGCATATGCTGATCTTCCAGAGGACCAGGGGTCCATTCTCAGCAACCAGGTCTGGCTGCTCACAGACACCTGTAACTCCAGTTCCAGGTGATCTAACAACCTCTTTTAGCATCTGCTGGCACCCACACCCATGTGACATCACACACACAGACAAATAATAATAATAATAATAATAATAATAATTTTTAAACTGATTATTGTGAGAACCAAGTCCTCCTGTGTGTCTATCATACTTTACCACTCCCTAAGAACTTTCCAGACTCCTCAATCCTCTTGTGTTTAGAAGACACTTTTCTAATTTTATACCACCCTAGATAGAGGCTGATCTTAGGGGTCTCCAGCTGAGACCCCCAGCATGAGGTTTTGTGTGTGTGTGTGTGTGTGTGTGTGTGTGTAAGGGTCCTTCCTGTAGAGTTCCCAAGGACCACCCAAGCAAGGAGTTTGGCCTCCCTCCTCCAGACCGCTGGAATCAGGTAGGACTCGGAAGGGTGTAGAGGCTTTCCCAACAGAACCTTCAACCTGAGGAATACCGGTGTGAGTGTGGGCAGAGCCCCCGCTGATTCCCACATTGTTAGTGGTGCTGGACAGCAGAAGTGCTTCCTGTCTATGGAAAACCACTCACTGCTGCTAAAAGCCACTGGGTAGGGATGTGGTGTGCAAACCCGGAATAGCCAACTTTCAGTCTCTGTTGACCCCTTGCCCACTCTGCCTCAGCCATGCCTACCCTGCTAGACAGGGGCTAGGGTTCCGCCTGGTGGGCAAGTAGCAGCAGTCGAGTGCATCGGCAAGGAGGTCAGGTGGGCGCATTCTCCATTCATCATGGGACCACCATCCCTACCCAACCCCAGTCACCTGGCGAGGCCTTCGGATGCAGAACTGCTCAGACAAGATGCTCAGGGCCATGGTGGAACTGCCTTCTTGAGATCTGAGGGGTGGCTCTGCCCTTCCAGACGGACGGACGGAGGGTGTGTAGGGCGGGCCACCTCCCAGATGGAGATCAGCCTGCCTGCTAGGTCCGCCCCAAGCTCAGACAAAAGCTGGGTGTGGCTGCCAGAACCCAGTAAACCAGCAGTTGCTAGAGCCAGTCCTGGGGGACTCAAAGAAGAAAACAAGGTCCCTGTCCCCTGGGGCAAGGTCTCAGCAAAGTTGCCTCCACTTGCCATTTGAATATGAATTATAGGAGCCAGATTACTGGCCAAAGGGGGAGGGTGGGGCGTGATAGCAGGGAGGGTGGGCTAAGGAACTCAGTCTGGAGATCGCCCCAGTGCCAGACAGTCAAGTGAGGACTGAGGAAAGTGCCCCCTTTGTGGCTCAGGTACAGGCGCATAGCTGCAGCCAGGCTTCCCAGAAGCCCCCATCCCGCTCCTCGCAGGACTGGGAAAGGCGTTCCTTTGAATGAGGGCAGGCTCTAATCTTGCTGCTGCTGGGCAGGGCTCAGTCCCACAGAACCTCCTCAGCCTTAGCCTGTCTGCTCTGTTTTAGACAGGCTCTCATGTGGCCTCAAACTCACCATGGAGTTGAGGATGAGCCTGAACTCCCGATCTTCCTGCCTCTACCTCCAAAGTGCTGGGATTATAGGTTTGCGTGCCACCACATCTGGTTTTGTGCGGTACTGGGCATAGAACCCAGGGCTTCTACATTGCAGGCAGACACTCTAACAACGGAGCCACGTCCTAGCCGAGGCGTCCTTCTGAACGGACCTCCTTTTCTGTGACAAAAGAGTGTGGTGGAAGGTGGAGACAAGAACCAAGAGTCTTGGAGCGGGGCTGTGCAGGGGTCACGTGGGCAGGGGCACACTGATGGGTTCTAAGACCGAGGAAAGCCTTGAGCAAATTTGTGCAACTCTCCATGCCTCCGTTTCCTCACACGTAAGCCGTGATGATGAGAGAAGTTTCCACCTCCAGCTGTGCAGGGAGGGAGAGCTTGGGGCATCCGGAAGTCAGTGTAGCTCAGGCAGTGGAGGCAGCAGGTGCCAGGAGTGAGGAGGCTACACCCTTGGTGTTCACGGGATGGCCAGGGCGGCCAAGTGGGGAGAAGGGCATGAGGTGAGGTCAAGGAGGCTGGGAGGTTTATCCTGCCTGGGCGATGTGGGGATTTTGGTCTTATTTTGACTGAAGTGAACTAGATAGGGATTCTGGGAAGAGATCACAGGTCGGCCCCAGGGTGATTCCTCAGGTGCTGTCTACTTGGCTTTTTGAGGCAGAGTCTCTTACTGGGATTTTAGCTTACCAATGAGGCTAGGCTGGTTGGCCAGTGAGCACCAGAGCCTTCTGCTTTAACATTACCAATGTAGGGATTACAAGTGTGTGCCTCCATACTTGGCCTTTTTTAAACAAACAAACAAACAAACGAACAAACAAACAAACACTTGAGTTCTAGGGATGAAATTCAGGTCCTCCTGCATGCAAGGCAACCATTTTATCAACTGAACTGTTTATCCAGTCCATTGATTTTATTTCTATTTAGAAAAAAAAAACCCAAAAACAAAAACAAAAAACAAACACTCTGTCCTTACAGGGGACAAACATGGCGCAGGAGACTGGGCTATGGCTCTGTAGAGGAGCACCTGCCTGGCATTGGTGACCATAGGGGCTCTAGCCAGTCTGTATAAGAAGGCCGGGCAGCTAGAGAGGTGCCTCAGTGGTTAAAACACCTGCTGCTCTTACAGAGAATCCAACTCCTGAGTTCAGCTCACACTGGGTGGCTCAAAACCTCCTGTAATTTCAGCTCCAGGGGATCTGAGTCCATCTTCTAGTCTCACTATGCAACTGTATTCATGGGCGGGCACACACACACACACACACACACACACACACTTGCATACATGCACACACACACATACTACTAAAAGTAAAATAAAATTTCAGCACTCAGGAGGCAGAGGGAGTTGGATCTCTGTGAGTTCAAGACTAGCCTGGTCTATATAATGAGCTCCAGGACAGCCAGGACTATACTACAAAACCCTATTTGAAACAACAAAACAAACAAACAAAGCAAAATAAATATTCAAAAAGGAGAGACTGATAAGGACCCAGCCTGTGGCCTTCAGGATAGGGAGAGGTTCCCAAGGTTGAGGGGAAGTTACAATGTCTAGGATAGAGTTAGAGTTCCAGATGGCTCCCCACCCCAGCCAGCTGCCTTTTATCTGTTTGTGCCTCAATTTCCCCTTTGTGCTTCAATTTTTCCTTTGAAGGTAATACAAGAAGTGCTAAGTCTCCACTGGGGTAACTGAGGGGCACGTTTTCTGTCAGAGCACCTTGTCAAAAGATTTGGGGCTTGAGGCTCAGGGCAACACTGAGGTAGACTGTTCTTTTGGTAAGAGATTTATTCAAAGAGTTAGTAACAACAAAGACAGACAGACAGACAGACAGACAGGAGAAGGTGAGAGCTCCGAGGAGCATTCAGGTCCCAGTGCCACTGACAAAGAGTAGTGTGGGGTTTCTGAAGAGCCTTTCAGAGAGAGCGATTTCTCTTCTTACAGGTCTCAGGGGAAGGGGGATTTTTCATGATGTTGGGCTGTCTTTGGTTTCTGGTGGGCCAGCACAGGAGAGGAAGAGGGTCTTTCCCCGCAAGGAATGAGGATATGGGGTGTCAAGGTGGGGGTACATCCAGCTGCGGCACACCCTCTGTATGGGTGGGGGATGTACCACTCCATAACCCTGTGAAGGCCGGCCGGGTGGGGGTCTGGCAATCTGAGCCTGTAAATGTCCTTGGGGCTTTGTGCCTGCCTTTCTCTCCTGGAATCCTGCACTTGGTCATCTTAGGGGTGCAGAGTCACAGACAGGCTCTGGGTAGGGGCTCACCATTTTCTTTACAGAAGAGAGAGGCTGCTGCAGGTGGGTGTGGCCTGAGTAAGAATCCGGTTTGGGTTCTTTCTTGTTGTAATTAATTTGTCTATGAGTTGCACACACGAGGACTGCTGTTACACCGCCTCCACTGCTCTGGATTCTCACATCTGTCCTCTGTAACATCTGTCCTCTGCACTGCACTTGACCTTATCTGCCAACCAGTCTCCTCACTGACAGAGCTGCTTGCTTCTCCCCAGGAGTCCCCTTCCCCAGAGTGCATTCACAGCAGATGCTCAGCGTGCCTGAGAGCTTCGAGACAAAGAGGTGCAAAGAAAAGAAAAAAAAAAAAGAAAGAAAGAAAAGAAATGACCACACCCAGTGCCTGCCAGGCCTGCTGGTGCTCACCTATACTCCCACCACTGGATGGGCCAACCTGAGCTACAGAGGACAACCCTGTTTCTAAAACAATAAGAGGGAAAATAGCATAAAAAGCCAACCAAATCCAACCATGTGTGAATACCATGCCCACGTGGGATTTCAAACACACACACACACACACACACACACACACACACACACACACACGGGGGGGGGGGGGCTCCAACTGCCAACACCCAGCACCATCACAGCACACTGAGGAAGAAAAGCCACAGGGTCCTCAGGTCCTCCCGACGGGAGCAGAGTGAGCAGTGAGCAGAACTCAGGGTTGGAGAGAGGGTGCGGTGATTAGGACTGCATACTGGCTTTTCGACTTCAGCAGCAGAAGCAGGATGCTGGGAACAGTGCCATCCTTTGGAGCATGGTGCTGCTGCGGGAGCTCTGAGTAGACCTGTAGCGATTGTGGCTGCCCCACTAAGCACCAAAGAAAGCAGAAAGTGTAACCAGAGTGTCAAGGCCTGGGGGAACGAGCCACCTAAAACTGTCTACCACAGATTAAGACATGGATTCCATGAAGGAACAAGACCTAAGCCAAAAGGTGCAGTGTCCAGTTCATCTTGAGGATTTCAACAGTCACAAAATAAGTGTTGTGGTTTCAAAAACAGTTTACAAAAAGAAAAAGGCCAGGTGGTGGTGGTGCATTTAATTGCATTCGGGCTTCGGAGGCAGAGGCAGGCAGATGTCTGTGAGTTTAAGGTCAGCCTGGTCTACAGAGTCAGGTCTAGGATAGCCAAGGCTACACTTTGAAACCTTGTGTCGAAATACTAAATTAACTAACTAACTAACTAACTAACTAACTAACTAAAAAAGCGTATCCTGTTGTTGCAGAGGACCCAGATTCAGTTCCCAGCACCCACACCGGGCGGCTCCCTTCCACCTGTCTCTCCAGGCATGTGAGACACCCTCACCCGATACCACAGGCGACAGAGGAACATCAATGCTTTCTCCTTGGGCCAGGACCAGAGCGAGGCTGTCCATGGTCTCACTGCTCTTCAGCAGCACTTGGGGGTCCTGGTCAGCTCAGCGGGACAAGAAAAGGGTGTAACCAGTGCACATCCCCACCACTGCAAAACTAAGCACAACACCCAAAACTTCATGGGGCAGAGACTGGTGCTCATCGGCAAAGGCTTTGCCCAGCATACGAAAGCCCTAGCATCTTGCTTTATTTCCCTGTTGCTGTGATAAACACATGACCAACACAATTTAGGGAGGCAAAGTGTGTGTTTGGCTTATGGGCATCGTAAAGGGAAGCCAGAGTAGGGCCTCAAGGCAGGAATCCAGAGGCAGGAACTAAAGAGCAGACGCCATAAAGCAGTGCAATTACTGGCTTGCTCAGCCCGGCTTGCTCAGCCTGCTTTCTCATACAGCCCAGGATCACCTGACCACACAGGTACTGCACACAGCGGGTGGACCCTCCCACATCAATCGTTAATCAGAATAATGCCCCCCTCAGACTTGCCTGCTGACGGTGTGATGGGGTAATCCCTCAATTGAGATTGATTCCCTTTTCCCAAGTGACACCAGCTTGTGTCCGTTTGAGAAAAACCCTAACCAGCACATCTGGCCTCCATCCCAGCACAGAAAAGGAGAAGGAGGGGGAGATGAGAAGGAGGAAAAGAAGGAAGGAGAAGAAGAGGGGAGGAGAAAGGGGGCAGGGGGGGCAGCTAGGCACACTAGGAAGGGAGAGATGACTCTGGTTGCAAGGAATATACTTTTCTATGTGAGTCATCCTACACAATAGACAAAATCCCAACCCCAGTGAGTGGTTTGAACAAGGTCTTACACTCTGAGGTGAAGCTTGTTTGTGCCTGTGTGTATATATTAGGTAGGAAGACCCAAAGGAACCTCCCGCCCCCGCGCCCTGTAATAATGGTACTATTGAAATAGTATCCACATACAGTTAAATTCAGGAAATACTCAGGTCCGCTCTAACCACGCAGCTTCTATCTGCTTACTATAGCAAAGGTTTAGTTACAGACAGGAAACAATGAGAAAACTCCGTAGTGGTCAGCTGTCACTGTTGCTGAGATGCTCCTCCAGGAGACTCAGCAGGATCCCAACAAAAGCTCAGCAGGGTGATTGATTCTAAGTCTTAGCAAAAGGCAAGGTGGCATTCATCAGCAAGTTATGTGGGATAGCCTAGGGGTGCATCCACGGACAGCCCGCGGTGAGGAAAACAGGCACGTTCAATAGAATGTGCACAGCGGAGCTGTAGTCAGGCATGAAGAAGAACAAAAGGACATTTGCAAGAAAGCGGGTGGAAATGGAGATCACATTAGGCAAAATAAGCTAGGTCCAGAGAGACAGATATTGTATGTTTTCTCTCATATGTGTGTTAACTTCAAATGGAAAAAAAAAAAAAAGACAAAGACAGGAGGAGCTAGAGAGGTGGCTCAGTGGTTAAGAGCACAGGCTGATTCTGCAGAGGACCCAAGTTCAGTTGCCAGCAGGCTTACAATGATATATAACTCCAGTCCTGGGGTAGGGGTTGGGGGCTGGTGTGGTGTGGTGTGGTGTGGTGTGGTGTGGTGTGGTGCCCTCTTCTGGCCTCTACGAACACTACACTCATGTGCACAAATACACATAATTACAAATAATATGAATAAAACGTCAGCAGCTTATTCACATCGGCAAAACCTGAAGACCGTCAGTGTTTATTAGTCGTTCGGTAAATAAATTGTAGTATTTAGGGAGAAATTTTATTTGCCGGCACAGGTGAATACTGGAGGTGCCAAGCACGAAGGAGCACATTCAAGAAGCTGCCTGACAAAAGAACACTGCTGTGCCACACCGTTCAAATGAGGCGTGGCTCCAGGCAGAGCTAATCTCCGTCACAGAATACAACATGCTGTCGCCTATGGAGACCCAGTGACACTAAGGCTGAGAATGATGCTGGCCTGCTGGCTCTGTCTGCTTTCTTTCACTTTCTTTTCTTTTTTAGAGAGAGAGAGAGAGAGAGAGAGAGAGAGAGAGAGAGAGAGAGAGCGAGAGAGAGCATTTAGTTCAGAAAAAGAATCTATGAAAAACCAATGTGCAAGTGGGTGAAACAATGAGTTTTTGAAATTTTTATTTTTAAAGATTTATTTATTTATTTTATGTATATGAGTACACTGTAGCTGTCTTCAGACACACCAGAAGAGGGCATCGGATCCCATTGCAGATGGTTGTGAGCCGCCATCTGTTGTGATTCCTGGGAATTGAACTCAGGACCTCTGGAAGAGCAGTCAGTGTTCTTAACCACTGAGCCATCTCTCCAGCTCCCCAGCCTGTTTTCTTATACAGCCCAGGATCACCTGACCACTCTGGTACTGCACACAGCGGGCTGGACCCTCCCACATCAATTATCAGTCAGAATAATGCCCCCCTCAGACTTGCCCACAGTCAACATGACAGGGTAATCCCTCAATTGAGATTCCCTTTTCCCAAGTGACACCAGCTCGTGTCAGTTTGGCAAAAACCCTAACCAGCACTTCTGGCCTCCATCCCAGCACAGAAAAGGAGAAGGAGGGGGAGATGAGGAGGAAAAGAAGGAGGAAGAGGAAGAGGGGGAGGTGAAAGGGGGCAGGAGGGGGCAGCTAGGCACACTAGGAAGGGAGACATGACATTGCCTCTGTTTGCAAGGAATATATATACAAACACATAATATCATACATATACACAATAGTAACATCATACATACACACAGTATTAATAGCATACAAACACATATCATACATATATACATATTAACATCATACGTACACACATATTAATAACATACTTACACACAATATTAACATCATAAATATACACAATATTATACATACACACAATATTAATATATAAATATACAATATTGATATCATACATACACACAATATTGATAGCATACATATACACAATATCATACATACACACAATATTAACACCACAGATACACACAATATTAATAAAAAACACTTTTTTTTTTGAGACAGGGTTTCTCTGTGTGGTCCTGGCTGTCCTGGAACTCACTCTGTAGACCAGGCTGGCCTTGAACTCAGAAATCCACCTGCCTCTGCCTCCCAAGTGCTGGGATTACAGGCGCGTACCACCACGCCCAGCAATAAAAAACATTTTTAAGACCTAAGCAACCACACAAACCCTAAAAGAAACCCATTGTTTTATGCAAGTAATATATATTAATGATTTCTTGAAATTTTATTATAATTAGTGTTGTGTGTGCATACTGTGCAGAGGGGGCACTGTGGCTGTGTGCGCAGAGATCAGAAGATAATTTCTTCCATCTTTATATGAATTCCAGGGATGGAACACAGGCTGTCAGGCTTTCAGGAGAGAGGGGCAAACATCTTTATCTGTTAAGCCACCCCAACTGCCCAACAATTAAAACAATTTTTTTGAGGTGGCTAGACCTGGAGAGATGACTTGGTGACTAAGGTGAAGACCACCTTGCAGAGGACCTGAATTTGGTCCCCAGCACTGTCACTGGGTAGCTCACAACAGCCTATAACTGCACTTCCTGGGCAGCCAATGCCTCTGGCCTCTGCAGGTGCCTGCATTCAAGTGCACACACCTCCACCCAGACACACGCTCATACACGTAATTAAATCTAAAAACAAATGGTTTTTTGTTTTTTTTTTTACTTTTTTTGTTTTGTTTTGTTTTGTTTTGTTTTTCGAGACAGGGTTTCTCTGTGTAGCCCTTGCTGTCCTAGAACTCACTCTGTAGACCAGGCTGGCCTTGAACTCAGAAATCTGCCTGCCTCTGCCTCCCAAGTGCTGGGATTAACCGGCAAAACAAATGGTTTTTAAAGAAAGGATTGCTAATACAGTTTTGAAAGCGTATAGTGGTTCTTGCCACTTGGCTTAAGGATTAACCGAAAACATGTGAGAATCAATTCTGTGCGGTACTAGTGCTGGCAAAAGAAAAGACGCAGATTAACAGAATGGATGTGAGGCCAGGAGTCCACGGGCCATTGGTTTTGGACACAGACACAAAGACAGAAAAGGCAATTCAGTGGAGAAAAGGCAGGCTGCCAAACAAAGGTGCCGTGACAACTGGCCTTTTCTCTGCAGACAGACAACCTGGATCCATTCTGCCTTAGTTTAGAAAAGTGTCAGCTACAACCATGTAAGGAGAATTTGTTTTCAACCTGTGGCACCACCGGGAGGTGGTGCGACTCCCTAGGAGGTGAGAGCCAGGATGTGCCCTTGAAGGGGCTCTTGGGACTTGCAGCCCATTAGTTCCTGGCAAATTGGATCACAACAGTATGGCCAGACGGTTTGCCTGAGCATGGAGCAACAGCGCCCCCACGTGTTGATAAAGGGAACATGTCAAGTGGCTCTGGCCTTTGGAAGGCAGATGGGCAGAATGGCAGTTTTACGCCTCTAGGAGCCTCAGCTGCTTCGGTAGCACTGCACCCACCCAGGCAAATTGACATCTGCACAGAAATGTGTGTTTTCTACGGTTTCCTTCACAGACGCCCGAGGCAGAAGCAAGCTGGCAATGTTTCATTGTGACAGAAGAATACCAGGACATTGCAGACATCCGCCCCTCCCCCAAACTCCTTTCTCCACTCAGCAGCATGCAGGAATCTCATAAGCTATCTGCAGCTTGGAGGAAGCACAAAGGAATGTCTATCTACCAATAGCTACAACCAATTTTCTGGGAAAGACGGAAGTGTAGGGACATAAAAGAGGGGGTGGGGTGGGGAAAGAGATAAATCAAGTTTGCCAGGGTCGAAAGGCAGAGGACAAGGTAGACCCCTTGAGACCCCAGGGTTGGTCTTAGAGTGTCCAGATTGTTCTGCAGTTGGACTGCAGTAGTGGCAGCGACACACTATGGACACACAGCCACACACTGTCTAAATGATGTGTGTGAACTATGACCAAGCCCTCATGTGGCAGTTAGCTTTAAGTGTTAACTTATCAGAACCTAGAAGAATCCGCTGGGAAGAGAATCTCAATGAGGGATTGTCTACATGACAGCTGTGGGGTGGGGGTCGGGTAGGGGCTTCGGGCATTTCTATGGGGATTGTCTTAATTAAGCCAATCAATGCCACACCGTAGGCGGCGCCATTCCCTAATTAGGAGCTCCCAGACTATGTAAGACGGGAGAGGTGGAGCTGAGCTCAAGCGAGCGAGCAATTTCCATCCCTGTAGATCTTGTGTCTGTTTAATCATCAGGACCCTGCTCTCTGGATGTGGGAAGGGACCACGGACATTGGGACACCAGCAGTTAGGTCTGTGGTGGCTGTCTTAGGGTCTCATGGGACAAGGGATGGGCAGGAGTGAACAGCATTTTCAGTCTCTGACACTGAGGCCTCAAGCAAGCATCCAGCAGGACCATGAATGTCGACTTACGCTGGCCGTGAGGGACCTGTCAGCATAGGGGTAGCTGGGCAGTCACGTCAGGGGTGCTCTCTCCTGGGCAGAACAACTCTTGGCTCTGGGCCTTGACAGTCCTAGGCCCAGGTATACAGAAAGGGGATGGGTGGTATCCTGTCCTGTTGGAGACCATGTAAACCCCAAGACAAATGCTTCATGTCTTATCCTGCTAGCCGGAGAGGAAGGGGCGTAGGGTGGCCCGGAGTGATGTGGCTGGGACACTAAGGCTCAGAAGCAGGATGAGGAGTGGCGGAGGCCCTTCCTGAGCCTTTGTGAGCCAATGACTGTGACCTCAGGAAGGAGGGCCCACTTCGTTCCTGAGGCAGAGGGGACACATGGGGACATGTGAGAAGAACATATGAGGCAGAGGGCAGAGGAGAGATGGGCTAAGCATGTCCCCCCTGGCTGGATGCTGGTCTGCGATAGGAACCCCAACCTCCATGTGCTTTCAGCAGGGTGTCCTTTATCTTTCTCTCCTCTCCTGCAGTGTGTGTGTGTGTGTGTGTGTGTGTGTGTGTGTGTTTGTGTGTGTGTCCCAGATCAAATCAACCTCAAGTGCTGTTCCTCAGGCACTGTCCACTTTGCTTTTGGTTTCTTGTTATTTTCAAGTCTCTTATTGGCCTAGAACTTTCAAGTTAGGCTTGGTTAGGCTGGCTGACCACTAAATCCTAAGGATCCTCTGTCTCCATCTCCCCAACACACAAGTGTGTGCCACCATGAGCAGCTCAAAGTTGGTTTCTGTGATTCCTCATACTTTCACAGCAAGAACTTTGCAAACAGCTCCCTCCCCAGTCCAGAGCTTGGGATTCTTATACCTTCTGCCTCCTTCAACTCCAACCAAAAAGAGAACAGAATCGTCTGGAGTGATGAGAATGGGCTAGAAGCGAAGCGGCCTGGGGTGGCTGCCATCTGCCACACACCAGTGCAGGTGGAGGGTGTAGTAGACAATCCAGGAACTCACTATAGCACATTTAGATGTCAGTTTGAACAGCCCTCAGGTGGCCTGTGGTTGCCAAGGCACACTTTGCTTTGTGACTGGGACCTTGGGCTCAGTTGGGGCACCAGTTTGCAGGTGGCAGTGATCCAGAGTTGCTACTGAAGATGTCCTATTACCCAGAGGTACGTGCAAATTTGACAGATCCCCATAGAGATGCACGAATTTTCCTAGAACTAGAACAACCTCCCTCTTCCCCACCCCCCTAACATACAAGGAGAATCTGCTGGCGCACAGACGCATGGGAAACCAGTCTTGGCAAGCACGGTCAATTGACTTTTGATAATGGTGTCAGGACGTCTCTGAGAGTTTGTTAGGCAATCTTCTACTAGAGAGGAACAGTATCTGGCCACACGCCGAGGGGTGCCCCCCTGTTCTACCTGTCACGCATAATTGAAACTAAAATAAACCCAAAACAATTTAAATCAACTCTCCCTGGGGCTGAGTGGGGTGGGGCTGGGTGGCCCACAGCCACCCTGCAGTTGACACGGTTCCTTTGATCACTCCTTCTACAGGTTAAATGATTGGCTGTGTCTGTCACTGAGCAATACTGCGGGCTTGCAGGCCCACTGGGCTTTGAGATTTGCAGCGAGCGCATAAGTAGCATGTTGGTGTGGACTGACCACAGACATAGGTCCTCTGGCTCCAGCCTGGTCCCCATCGTGCCGGGTGAGGGGTGAGAGCAGGGAGCACCCTGACCCTGCACACAGAGCTCTGTCAACCTGTTGGAAATTGTCCTGCTGTTGGGCCTCTCTCCTCACAAAGGTGGGGTAAGCTATAACTTAAGCCAGTTGGACAGGCCTGGCCTATGCCAGAGGCCTGTGTGTCCTTGCTCTTTTTCACACACTTGACAAGGACGGCTGAGGTGAGATACGGCGCTGAGGGCTACAGGGAGTCAGTGACAAGGACAAGTCCCAGGTCTGGAGAAATTCAGGGTTTACTTGTTATAAGGCTTGGGCTCAGAAGCCCAGGGAGGCAAGTTCAATTTCCAGAAGGGTAGAGAGCATCAGTCTTCCAGCTGGCCAGTGCCCGCATGTGACATGACTTTGACTAGGGTCAGGCACTGCACAGCCCTGGGGTACACACCTGGTTGTGAGAGAGGCTGAGTCCCACCTTCCAGACCGCTGTCTGGGGGAACACAGAAAGATGGATGGGTAGTCTGCCTGGAGAGCCCTCCCTGCCTGCTGTCTCTCCAGCAGCTGCAGCTCCTTTGTCTCCCACCTCTTGTGGTACCTGGCAGCCTCAGCCTGAGGTGGTCCTGAACAGTCCCTGGTCTGTCTATCTGTCTGGAGACAGGGCCAACACGGTGTGGCCGCCACCCACTCCTAGAGCAGCAGGGTCTGGAGAAACAGACTCTGGTATGACAAGGACGAATGATGGGCCAGCCACGACAGCTGCCCTCCAAAGGACAGCTCCTGACTCAGCCAAGATGCGACTCTCACCAGATGGAGGTGAAAGATGGGGCCAGAGCAGCAGGTCACCCTGGCACTGGGTGGCCTGCAGGTTTCTGGCTGGCAGGCCTTGGATGTCCTTGTCCCTGCTCTCTAGCTTTACCCTAGGGAATGTGAGGAGGAGGAGGTGGGCCAGGGTGACTCACGCAGTGGGGAATGGGGAGGATCCAAACGGACTGAATAAGCTTGAGGCCTGGGGGTGGTGCTCTGGCTGAGAAGCAACACGCTCATTGCTGGAGGTTGGGGTTGTCCAGCCCTCCCTGTCCCCCATCTAGGTAAGATCTGCTCCTCCCTAGATGCCACCAATCCAACTACACACTCAGAGTCACCCCTGCTCCTGGCTTCTGTGGCTCACAGATCCTCTACCCCTCCCTCATCAGCCCGAGGCTGCCAGGGGCAGCAGGTGGGTTTTCTGCTATCTCGTCACTGAGTGGCTGCTGACCCTGCTGGGTCCCTTTCCGCCTTGGCTGGAAGCACAGGAGTTCTCGATGTTCCCCTCAGCCCAACTGCTATTCTTGTCCACACCTCCTCCTGCCCGCCAAGGCCAGGAGCTGGCCAGGGACAAAGGATGTCGAGGAACTGGGATGGATCCCAGTTCCCAGAGGGACAGTACCCAGGGCCCAGCCGCCCAGGCAGCAGCAGGTGTCAGGATGGGGCCCAGCCTTTGTGCCTGGGGTCCATATGCCACGTGAAATGTACCAAAACTCTGAGTCCCCAGCTGGATGTGGTGACCAATGACTGTAGCCCCAAAAACCAGGTGGCAAAGACAAGAGGATTCAGACTTTCAAGTCAGTCTGGGCTATACACTGGAATTTCGAGACTAGCCTAAGTTACATAAGACTTCCCCCCTCACCTGGAAAAAGACCACAAAAATAACAACAAAACAAACAAACAAAAGTCCACACTTCCAGTTTATCCATGTGCATTGTCACATCGACATTAGTGATATTCCAGTGACCTGACCACCACCCCGGCCAACACACAAAACATCTGTCTCACTGTACACCCAGCAAACAGCAGATACCGGCAAGCAGTCGGTTCTCATGAACACAGTGGTGGCCGCTGTGGTTACTATTATTTACAGGTGGGAAAAGCAGAGCAGAGAAGGTCACAAGTGCTCACTCCAGCTAGAAGCATCAAGACTGGCGTCTGAGCCTAGGTCCTGAGAACAGGACGCCGCCCCACACCCTGCCAAGGGTCTGCTGCCACCTAGCCGACCCTGGCTCGCTCTCTGCCACTCAACCCTGCATTTGGGGTGGGTGGGCGGGGATAAGGAGGACTTCCTGCAGAGCCAATGACAAGGGTCAGAATAACATCTATGGCAAACTTGAGACCGCCCATGCCTTAGTTTTCATCTCCCTGGGCTGACCCAACTCCACCCCAGTTACTAATCTCAGGGCAAGCCAACTCATAAAACAGAGTGCTTCAGCCTGGTGGGGGGAAGCTCCTTATGGCTTCCTTGGGCCTTTGGCTGGTCACCAGCTGTCAGGCTAGCCCTGGGCCTGACATCTTGTCACCTGAGAATATACCCTGCTACTTGGGGCACCCCATGGCTCACTAGAGGGGCAAAGAGGGGGTAGGGTCAGACAAGGAGGACACGGCAGCTGCTGTCTGGGTTCCCACTGCCCTGCACTGGCCCTGCCTGGCTTGTGTATCCTCATAGGAATGGGCAGAAGAGCAACTAGTGGAGTTGAGGGCCCTTTGTCTAAGGGAAGGATACAGTAAGGACGGCCCAGTGATTCAGGTCTGGGATTGGATTCTGCCCCAGGGCTGGAGAGGGTCATGGAGTTGGGAAACGGTAATGACTCCATCAGCTAGTCAGGGGCTACCCAGAGGGGCACTGAAGGGAGAAAGGGACACTGTGGCAATGAGGGCCATAGCACCCCAAATTCTGCTAAGATCTTCAGAGCAGTGGACAGCTAGGACTCACAAGACCCCCGTGGTCTCAACTCTAGACTCTTTTTTTTTTTTTTGGTTTTTCGAGACAGGGTTTCTCTGTATAGCCCTGGCTCTCCTGGAACTCACTGTGTAGATCAGGCTGGCCTTGAACTCAGAAATCCGCCTGCTTCTGCCTCCCAAGTGCTGGGATTACAGGCGTGCGCCATCACCACCCGGCCAACTCTAGACTCTTAATCACACCTAACTCACCAGACCCATCAGTTTATCTGTCTTCCCGGGAGAAGTGGCAGCTCTGGGCTCGGGACTACGTCATGGGATCTGGCCTGCAGTTTCAGTGACTTGCTGCTGCCAGTCCCCCAGGCATGGCGCTCAAGTCTTTACAGGGAGCGTGCCGTCCTCCTGCCTGTGCAAGTCCTGTGCAGCTGCTTCTCTTAGTTGGGGAGACTGAGGCTCTGTGCTCCCCATCCCTCCAAAGCCACAGAGTCAGGATTGTCTCCAGTTTCAGGTTCCCCACCTCAGGTGCTCAGCTGCCATATTTGTCTAAAAACAGACCTGGGGTGGTGGCTGGTGGGGCGGCCTATTCTGGCATGATGCTCCAAAGACTCCAGGACACAGTGATCTCTAGTGGGCAGGACCCTGGGCTGGCACAGGGAAATGATGCAGGGGCGGAAAGCCCAGTGCGTGTGAAGAGCCTCCGGGAGCCCAGGGCTGCCTCTTGCAAGGTGTGTTACATAAAGGCTGGCACAGACCGAGCAGCAGCCGTCACCCTTGTCCCTCCTGGGCTTCAGCCATGGAAAATGACAACCCTGACTTTCCTAGCACGTGAAGAGCGTGAGGCCCTCATGGCTCCGTCTCTGCCTCAGTCCCTCTTAACCAGTACCACCACCCCAGAGCCCGGAGACCCTTTAAGTCTAGAACTGCAGGGAAGCGCTGTTTCTTTGCAGCCGCTGTGGGGGTGGGGGAGGGGGGCAAGTGCCACTGGCACCTGTTCCTCTCTTCGTGGCTCCTGTGACCCCGGCCTCCCTACACTGACCGTTGCTGTAGGGCCAACCTTGCTCTACACAATGTGCTCTTAGAAACGTCTAGAGCCAGAGCAGAACCTCTCCTTTCTCAGGAGTCATCTCAAAAGCTGATACTGTCTCTCCCCACACAACATGGGCACTGAGACATCAGGCCACCGGACAATGGGGAGCAGTGTGTCCCTTCATATCAGGCATAAGGCTGACTTCCCTCTAAGGCAGTGATTCTAAAGCTTCCTAAAGCTGCTACCCTTTAACAAAGTTCCTTATGTTTCGGTGACCCTCCCGACCAGAAAACGTAGTTGCTACTTAATAACCAATTCTGCTACTGTTATGAATATCGGATATGTAACTTCTAAAAGGGGTCATGACCCACAGGTTGAAAAAAAAAAACAGCTTCTCTTGGGAGCCTGCACCAGCCAGTGTCCTATGAGCCCAGGGCCCTAGATAGCCTCACCCAAGGAAAGTCAGCCTGCTGATTCCCAGGTGGCCCCAGGACCCTGTCTGTACGTAACAGGAGTCTAGCCAAGTTCTTGGCCAGTTCCTGTCATAGGGAGATATGTCTAAAAAGCACCTCAGTATTGTCCCAAATCTCACCAGTGCAATACTAATTTAGAATTTAGAAACAGCCCCTTTCTTCTCAAAGTGAGCTAAGCTGGAAGACAGTCTGGGAGAGGGCTCCACGGGAGGAGCATTGGGTGTGAGGTCTGAGGACACACTTCTGACCAGCCTGCTGGGCTTCCCTGCTCAGGAAGTGTATGCCGCCCCCTCCCCACTGTTGCAGTAGCGCTGGCAGTGGGTGGTAGCAGGAGCTATCCAGAGGGAGTAGGGCACTGTTGTGGGTGCAGTGCAGCATCCTGTCCGCGGCACCTCAGGGCTGCTGGAACCAGCTGCCTGCTCCCATCACGCCTGCTCTCATAATTCTTTGAGGCTGAGAACTGCTGGAGGGACTGCAGACCTGAGGTGCCCCTGCGGCTTCCGGGTCACCTGACCAGGTGCAACTCCCGGGGAAACTTCGAAGTCAGCAGAAACCCCTACAGGGTCCCCTAGACTCCTCCCCACATGGCTCCAGACCCTCGGATTCCCAGTGTATCTCTGCAGTTTGGCCTCAGGAATTGGGACAAGGCTGCGCGGGGTGGGTTTGGGGAGGGGAGGGTTGCAACACTCACCGTGCAGCACGGCATGAGGGCACTGGGCAGAAATCTTCTCCGGGCTGGTCCTCAGTTCGCCACACTCAGCTCTGCTATCCCCCCCCAGTGGGTTGGGCCACCAAGTGGGCTGGCCCCGCCTCTAACTAGCCTCTCAGAGCCAATGGCAAGCAGGACTCGACTGCCCCGCCTCCAGTGAAGGCTCTTCCTGGCGGGATGGCAGCCACAGGCAAGTGTAGGGCTGCGCAGAGGGCGCGTGGGGAACACGACCCAAGGGCTGAGGGTCTTACTGTATGGATAAAACCCAGAGACATACAACCAGTGACCCGCAACGGTCCCGTGTGTGGTGTTTGGGGTCAGCTGTCCCCTCCAGCACGGTCCCTTGCAACCTTCTCTGGGCACCCAGCCCGACCTGACTGCAGCGGGAACTGCCTTGGTGAGACCTGCTCTTATCTAACACCAGGGCGGTCTCTTCTGCGGCTGATTTGGGTAGGGGCTGCAGGAGGAGACATGGCTCCTTAACAAACACCGAAGACCCCGCTGGCAGTCCCCCAACACCTCCATGGCCTTTCTCCTCCAGGGACAAATTGAGGCACAGAAAGGGAGGGGGGCCCATCTACTGTATTGTATCGCTGTTTGCACAGTGTGGGCATCGGCTCCTCCCACCACCACGCCCAACCTTGCCCGGCCCTTCCCTCTTTTCCCTTTCCCTTGAGGCTGCTGTCCTTCTTCCTCTCCTGTAGCTGCCCAGGAGGCCTATTTGGACAGAAGCACCATGTCCGCTCCAGAAAGGCTCCTCAAGGGTGGGCGTGGGGGTGGGGCCAGTTGGACAATCTTAATGTCTCTCTGCTGTATTTACCTCGGCAGCACCTGGCCCTCCCGTGTGGATATCTGCCTTTGTGTGTCTGTCTGTGACAAGGACTCACTTGGGCACTTTTAGTTGTGCCCCTGGCACGGACTCCTGGGCAGTGAACCCGAGGGCACAGGGAAGAGGTGAGGCCGCAGGGTCTCGGCAGCAGAGGTTGTTCAGTATGGCATTCTGGCAGGCTTATCTACTCTGTACACCTCCAAGAGGAAACAGAAAGCCTTAGAGGCCGCCGGCCAGCAGAACACAGACTCTCTCTGTGCCTCAGTTTGCCCATCTCGTAAGGGTCAAGAGGAGTGACCTTTGGAAAGAGATGAGTGAGGTTTATGGTGCAAAAGTCCTTGGTACACATGAGCCTGAGCTCTCTCACCGACTCTCACCCGTCCTCCTGGACGGTGGCCTGCAGCCCAGAGCATAGGTGTGGGCACCGACTCTCCCAGGGGTTCCCTGGCTTGTCCTGGCCACTGGGAAGGACTTCTGGAGATGGGGGCTTCGTATCTATCCCGTGTGTACTTGGGGACGCCGTGGCAGAAGGAGGCTACTTTATGGACAGGCAGGACGTGGGAAGCAGCGTGAGATGTTCACTCTGTCCATCCTGGGTGTTCTTGGGTTTCTCGGGTATCCTAAATTCAACAGCCGTGGCCGGGGTCCTCGCATCTACCAAGAGGACACCCATAGGTCCCCGCCTGTCCTCTGCGTTTCCTGACAGCAGCCTGTGCCTCCTCCCTCCCTCCCTCCCTCCCCGAACCCTCTCTGTTTCCCCGCTTACTTCTTCCTTGCCGATATTCTCCATCCCTTCTTCTTCTCACTACTTCCTGCCCGTTCCTTCCCTCTGCTTGGCATTGCCTGGACATCTTGCAGAATTGTTGTGTAAACATGACAGTATCGAATGAGAGGCATGGCTCCTGACTCCATGATCACTTGAGCTAGCATTTGACCTTGGCAGCCAGTGGGCATGCCTTAGGAGAGGAGTGGTGGTGATGAGGGTGGTGGTGGTGATGGCGGTGGTGATGATGGTGGTGGTGATGATAGTTTTGATGATGATGATGATGGTGTGATGGTGATGGTGCTGGTGGCGCTCATGGTAATAATAGTGCTGATGGTGATGACTCTGAGGGTGGTGTGATCATGAGGGGGTGAAGATTTTGTCGTGGCAGCGTGTAGCCCAGGCTAACCCAGCCCTTACGTGAGAAAAGATCTGTCTCCCCGGTCATCTTCCTTTCCTGTTTTGTTCCGTCAGTTTATCTAACTTCACCCTGCCAACGTGTGCTATCAATAGAACTTTGCAGCCTCTGAGAGCAGGGAGGGAAGGTGTGGGGTGGGAGATAGCCCCCCAACTCGACTCCAGAGCGGCCGTTCTGTGCTGGGGGAGAAGTTGGCGCCCTTCCCTGTGCGCACTCAGCAGCCTGATCATATAATAAGGCACTAATGAAGGTGGGGCCTTGCCAGGCCCTGCTAGCTCCACGGGGAGGCCCCATCTGTCTCTTTGGCTCTCCTGCCTTTGGTGAGACTGGGTCTACCTACCTCCCCACAGGAAGCCGCCAAGCGTCCATACTCAGCGTCTCCTAGGTGCCTCCTGCAGACAGCCTCTTCCAGGCCGTTAACCGCCTAGCCACCTGCTAACCCATTCGGAGATAGGGCTGGGGCTTCTCTCTACCAGGCCTGGGCCTCTGGGCAGCTGAGGTTCTGCAGGGCCCGCATAGTGGGTGCTCTGAGCATCACAGAAGCCGAAGGACAGGCACTGACACCATCACTGCTGAGTGTCAGGCACATCGGTTACCCTGGCTGGGCCTCCACATTTCTCCACCTATTCCAGCTCTTTCGCACCTCGCTACAAGGTGAGTAGATTTCTAACCTGACAGGGAATTCTGTGTGGACAGTTTGTCACACATGAATCATGAAAGACAGGATGTGGTGGGACAGCACTTTGGAGGCTGAGGCAGGAGGAATACCACAAGTTGGACATCAGACTGATCTACACAGGAAATTGAGGGCTAACCAGGGCTATATAGCAAGACTGTATTTGTGACTGTACAGACGACCTGTAAAGCTCTCATCAAGAGCCAACCGAAATTCAAGGGCAACCTCCTTGACATTCACATGTATCTCCCAGCTACCACAGGGCAATCAGATAGCCAGGAGGAAAGCGCCTCCCGATGTGCCCTGGGGAAGTACATTCACAGGTAGCTCTGAGCCTTTATAGCTGCCAGCGCTCTCTAAGTGGGGCCTGGTGTCCCAGCAACCGCCCACGCAACCCTTTAGACACACCAAGCTGTAAAATGACATGTTCTCTCTTCCTCTTAAAGGAGCCCAGAGAGTCCGTGCTTCTCTCTGTGTGTCTTTGATCTTCCCTTCTGGGAACTCCAAGATTTAGCATTTGTTGCACTTACTGGCTGTGGCATTTTTTTAAAGAGGCAAATACAGGAGCTGAGCGATGAAGATCAGAGTCTGGAGCCCAGCAGCCATGCTGGACAGCACACAGCACCTCAAATGCAGCTTCAGGGGGTCTGCTGTCCTCTCCTGGCTTCTGCGCATGCTTCGCACTGGTATGCAATACATTCGTTCACACAGACACAAGCATACACACATGTACATAAAGTAACACAAATCTTTAAAATTATATATATATATATATATATATATATATATATATATATATATATTGGTTTTTCGAGACAGGGTTTCTCTGTATAGCCCTGGCTGTCCTGGAACTCACTCTGTAGACCAGGCTGGCCTCGAACTCAGAAATCCGCCTGCCTCTGCCTCCCAAGTGCTGGGATTAAAGGCGTGCGCCACCACCGCCCGGCAAATTATTATATTTTTTGAGGCAGCGTCTCACTCTGTAGCTCTGGCTGTCCTGGATCCCATTCTGTTCCTGCTTCCCAAGTGCTGGGATTAAAGGAGGTGTGCACCACTACACCTCGCTTAAACCCATTTGTTTTTGGTGCGGTGGTTGTTGTTTTTTGAGACAGAGTTTCTCTATCTCAAATAGCTCTGGCTGTCCCGGACTTCCTTTTGGAGACCAGGGAAAAGAAAGCATTTTCCCTGTAAGTCTGGGATAAGATAGCTATGCCCATCGTTGTGGTTCCATCCTAAAGAAGGCCTTGGCTATGTGGTGAGACAATAGGCTATCACGAAAGGCAGTATGGGAGGGAAGAGGGACCATGAGTGTTCGCCAGCCTCAGAAGTGAGATTTGCATATATATGCCCTATCACCTTGGTAAATTTCGTGTGCTCCCAGTTTTCCAAAAGCGTTTCAAACACACATGCACATTGGATGCTACCAACTGGCTCTTTCTTTCCTCTGTTAAGATAATCACATAGTATTTCCTCTTTGTCTGTTAATAGGGTAGTTTACGCCGGGCAATGGTGGTGCACTTGGGAGGCAGAGGCAGGCAGATTTCTGAGTTCGAGGCCAGCCTGGTCTACAGAGTGAGTTCCAGGACAGCCAAGGCTACACAGAGAAACCCTGTCTCAAAAACAACAACAACAACAACAACAACAACAACAACAACAACAAAAAGGGTAGTTTACAGTGACTTTTTTTGTTTTTGTTTTTGTTTTTTTTTTTGTTTTTCGAGACAGGGTTTCTCTGTATAGCCCTGGCTGTCCTGGAACTCACTTTGTAGACCAGGCTGGCCTTGAACTCAGAAATCCGCCTGCCTCTGCCTCCCAAGTGCTGGGATTAAAGGCGTGCGCCACCACCGCCCGGCTTACAGTGACTTTTTAAAAACACTTTTTATTGGGGCTGGAAAGATGGCTCAGCGGTTAAGAGCACTGACTGCCTTTCTAGAGGTCCCAAGTTTAATTCTCAGCAACCACAGGGTGGCTCACAGCCATTTGTAATGGGAGCTGATACCCTCTTCTGGGGTGTCAGAAGACAGCGACAATGTACTCATATACATAACATAAATAAATATTTAAAAAAGAACAAGGAAAGGAAGAAGATGGAGAGTAATAAAGAAACTCCTCCACACCCCGGCCCAGTATGGAGTTGTTGGAATCAGGGAGACCTGGGGATCTTGCTCCACAGAGCAAACCTGAGTTCTCCAATTTGTGTCAGTTACCCTGATGAGCTGACTGGGAAGCTCCCAGATCCCATAGCCAGCACAGTCTATTTCTACCAGTCCTATCATTTATCCATTTGACATTATTCTCCACTGACATTATTTGACATTATTCCACCCACCCACCCACCCACCCACCCATCCACCTGATGTGTGCTTCTTGGCTCCTCCTCCCCACCCAGGGACAACGTGACTGCTGCTTGCTGGCTCTGAGCCCTCAGGAGCACACCTGCTAGTGAGAGATGCAGAATCAAGCAGGCAAACACACAAGCTGTAGAGGACGGAGCCTCACACCAGGCCACCGAGGGCAGGCTAGCTGCTGCTAAAGCCTGGTTCGCTGTCCCGGCAAACGTCTGCCTCATCTGCAGACCTGGCTGCCAGCTGCCAGCGGACACTCTAGACGTCATCCAGCTACAGAGGTGCCAGCAGGCAGGAGCCTAGCCACCCTATGATGGAGTGAGGTCTGTCTTGCATCTGTTTCAACTTAAGCCAGTCCAAGGGCAGCCTTGACTCTATATGTGGGCCCCACTAGGGCTGGGATAGACACGGCTGCTGCCTCTGGGCTTCCCGGCACCTCATACCCAGCAGTGGCCCGGGAAGCAGCAGCCCTGTGCCCCACATCTGTCTAGACCAAGCCATTTATCATATTCCCCAGGGCTGTCCGCTGCTGAGCTAGTCGCCTGTTGCCGCTGGCACACAGATGGGCAGTCCTGCAGGGCCCAGGATCTGTGTCCTTGGGCAAGGAGGATGCGGCTGACCTCAGGTTTGTTCTCTCCCCTTATCCCAGGACAAGCCTTCCGGGGAGGGACCACTCGCTCCTTGGAGTCTAGTGTGAAGTGCATGAAGAATAGGCAGCTCTTCCCCACCCTGACTCCCCAAAGCAGCCTCCACCCACCTCTCCTGAACCCATGCTGGCCTTCAGTCTAAGGGTCTCACGTATCCCAGATTCCCCGGTAGAGTCACTCCAGGCAGGAGGGCTCCACCTCAAGCTTCACCAGTAAGCCACAGGGCCTAGTGAGACTCTGTCCCCCCACCCCCCACCCCGAAAATGTAAATGGCCCCTGAGGGACAACAACTTGAGGTTGGCCCCTGGCCTCCATGCACATGTATGTGCATCTACACGCAGATTCACACGGGCATCTATACACATATACACACAAAATGGAGGAATTTTTTGAGGGTGTCATTCAGAAAGGTACATGACTGGAATATTTTTTTTTTCTTTTTGGTTTTTCGAGACAGGGTTTCTCTGTGTGGTCCTGGCTGTCCTGGAACTCACTCTGTAGACCAGGCTGGCCTCGAACTCAGAAATCCGCCTGCCTCTGCCTCCCAAGTGCTGGGATTACAGGCCTGCGCCACCACGCCCGGCTTTGGAATATTTTTCATGCCAGAAGTTTCCATGTGGCTGGCCAGCGTGTTGGTGGCTTCTTTTCCTGGTGTTTGTGGTAAGGTTTGAATGTTCTTCTTTATGTTTTATGTTATATGTTATATGTCTGGGTGTTATGTCTCTGTACTGTGTGCATGAAGTGCCTATAAAGACCATAAGAGGACGCCAGATCCCCCGGAACAGATGATTGTGAGCCACCATGTGGATCTTGGGAACTGAAGACAGGTTCTCTGAAGATACAACCAGTGCTCTTAGCTGCTGAGCTGTCTTTCTAGGGCCATGGCTTCACTGATTTAAGAACAACAATGGAGGTAAGTTGTTTTTTTTTCCATTTTAATTATTAAAAAAACATCATAACATGTACAAAATAATGTATAATTTGGAAGCTTAGATCTCTCTCTCTCTCTCTCTCTCTCTCTCTCTCTCTCTCTCTCTCTCCTCGAACTGTACTTTAAGCTGGCTGGCAGGTCAGAGGTCTGCAGAAAAATCTTGACTAAGCACAGTCCTAGAGGAGCCCAGAACTGCTGAAGTGCCCAGGAAACAAGAACTTGGGGTGGGCTCTGGGCACGGGACTTACGGGGTCTATTTAGTGATGAAACAGCTCCACCTTGTGGCCTCTATGAGTAGTAACACAAGGCTGGAAAATCGGGGAGACAGCCAGCCCAGTGTCATCACCTGGATAGTGAGGTTTTGTGGGGAATATTGGGGGGAGGGAGGGAGAAAGAATAGTTTGGATGAGGCCCACTAGTGGATGTATCCAACATAAGGCCTCAGTGTCCCCAAGAGCAGAGGATGCTTTCCAGGAGCTGGTGCTGCATTTCCAGTCACCTGACCCATCTATGGCAGGAAGAGGCGATGCTCCCGGTGTACTGGGGTTGGGGGGCAGCTTTCTCAGGTAGGACGCTGTAGGGGCAGAAGGATGTAGGACACACGCCCTCACTGTACTTCTGGGATCCTCCTTCATGCACCTGTCCCTCAGTCTGTCCCTGTCCTCCTTGCCATCTCCTGTGTGCGATCAATATGCAGGCTGGCCCCTTTCCCCTCTCCCCTGCTTACAAGAGGAAGCCACAAAATGTCCAGGACTGTGGCAAAGGTTTGGGCAAGACTGAGGTCCCCTGGCAGCTATGAGGGCCGGGTAGGTGGGCGAACGATGACCACTCTCTATACTCGGCTCATGGCCAGCGATATCCCCCCAAGACTGGACTGGGGCTCCTCCCCCAGAGCCCTGTTTAGGGCTACCTGCAGCGGCTCCTTCCTGAGCTGCCTGCCCTTCAGGTAGTACAAGAGGGGCTTTGCACTGCTGTCAATGCAGGCCAGGAGGGTGGCCAGTGGGAAGAAGAAGGGGAACAGGAACTTTATGACTGGCCGCAGGCACCAGTAGACAACCAGGGGCAGGCGACAGAAGAACAGAAGGATCCCGAAGCACTGGGCCAGCTTGCACAACTTGGGGGGCGGCTGTGAAGAGCAGCAGTTCCCAAAGATTAAGAGAAACGTGCTTGCCCCACACGCCATGCCAGACAGCACCGCTAGCCAGACAACGCTGACCCAGTGGTACTTCAGGCAGACCAGCAGGCTCATTCCATTATACAGCAGACCACAGGCGTTGGCTGGCAGCAGCACGGCCGGCATGGTCAGGGCCCAGATCGCGAGGCAGAGGACAACCGAAGTGTACCTGGGACGGCAGCTGGGGCTGCAAAAGGAGGGGAACATGTAGGTGAGGCAGCAGTCCACACTGAAGGCGGCCAGCAGCCAGAGCCCCACGGCAAACCACAGGAAGGTGACCGGGAAGTACAGCGTGTCCTCGTAGCCCGACGCCATCTTGGCAATAGAGAAGCCAACCTGGCAGGAGAGGAAGAGGAAATCGGCGGCAGCCAGGTGCAGCAGGTAGGTGTTGAAGGAGCCCTTCTTGATGTGCAGCCCGAGGTGCCAGAGCAGCAGAGCGTTGCCCACCAGCCCTGCGAGGCTGACTGTGAGGCTGAGGAAGAAGAGCACTCTGTTGAACGTGC
Source organism: Apodemus agrarius (assembly GCA_964023405.1). Classification (NCBI taxonomy): domain Eukaryota; kingdom Metazoa; phylum Chordata; class Mammalia; order Rodentia; family Muridae; genus Apodemus; species Apodemus agrarius. Next base: position 138,935,544 of record OZ030005.1, read on the forward strand.
CCCAGATGTTGAAGATGGACAGCATCCTGGCCGGCTTCCGTGGGTGCTCTGGGAGGCCCCTGCAAAGGGTGACAGTGTCCACTACCCAGCTCCTGTGCCCTGAGTGTGGAAGGCAAGAGATCATGAGTCCGCAGCGTCCAGAGTCCGTGTTGTCCAAAGCCCCTTCCTGGCTGCATGTGATTTTGGCCAAGGCACCCCCTAACGGCTGCTCTACTTGGAAGCAGCATTCTCTGCCCTCATCCTGGTTAGCCAACCCTTCTCGAGTGAGGGGCCCCCATGCAGAGGCCGCCCACGTTCAGGCAAATGGGCTACAGGTGGAGAGACTCCCCTCTTTTTATTTTTATTTTTATTTTATTTTATTTTATTTTATTTTTTTTCGAGACAGGGTTTCTCTGTATAGCCCTGGCTGTCCTGGAACTCCTCTGTAGACCAGGCTGGCCTCGAACTCAGAAATCCACCTGCTTCTGCCTCCCAAGTGCTGGGATTAAAGGCGTGCGCCACCACCGCCTGGCTCCCCCTCTCTTTTCAATTGTGGCACTGGTGTGAGAATGCTTTCTCTAAGGCTCTGATCACACCCACTCCAGGGTCTCTGATAGTATCTGATGTGACCCCAGGACACTCCATTCTGTGCTAGGTGAGACTTCAGGGGACTGTCGCCACACTGCCCTTCTGGAGCAGAACATTAAACCCCGGGGTCCTGAGGAACCGCGGCTAACTCCGAAGCCTCGTCTCAGAGTCTGGGACTTGATGATGGGTCTCAGGGCCCCAAAGCTTCTTGGGGAGCAAGTAGGAGAGTTGCTGGTGCCCTTGTAGAGGTGTCTCTCAGAGCAGTACCTCTTTCCACAGGGACCACAGGGGACCTTGTCCAAGGTCTAGGTATGTACCAGGTATGAGGACACAGGCTCTGGGGACAGGGGAGGAACAGCAATAGGAAAGGATAGACAAGGTCTGGGGGCTGAGGGGGTGGAGAAGAGTGAAGGACAGACAGACACACAGAGAAATGGAGAATAGAGACAGAGATAAAGAGATAGAGACAGACCTGGGAAGACATAGAGATGGACAGAGACGGGAGACAATGACAGAGAACACCTTTGTGTATGACCCTCATTCCTGGCCCGGGCTGTGTCCCTACCCAGGAGACCAGCCTAGCTATCTCTCCACTCGCTGAGACCCACCCTCCATCAGACCTTGCTTCCTCTCACAAGGCCAACCCTCTGCAGTATCCTGAGGAGTATCACCTACCGTCTCACCACCAAGCATCCTTCCTGGCACCTCCAGGGGATGGTGGCTCAACCCACCAGCCCAGGGCTGGACCTTCACGAATCATAGTGGTGACAGGGGCAAGACCCTTTCCCTCTGTGAGCCCCTGAGGCTATTAATCCAGAGTCTGCTACTGTGTGGATTCTGGCTGGTGGGGGCAAGGCTACATCTGAAAGGGGATGTGGTGGGTGTGTTGGGTCATCTTCCTCATCTTTGTTCTCCAATGCACCCGGAGCTGTGAATTCCAAGCCTGAGCCTCAGCTTCCAAGGCCCCCTTAACTACCTTCTCTATAAGGTCCCTTTCAGAGGACATCCTCAGAGCCACCAGCAACCCCCTGAGAATCAGACAGGCAGGTTATATAGAGGTTAAGAGAAGGGGGAACAGGCAGAGGGGCAGACTAACCTTCTCACTTGCTGACCGCCTGCTGACAGTGGCTGTCTCCAGCTCGCTCAGCCACACTTGTTATCTTGAGCTCCTCCTGGCCCCTAAATCCCCTCCTGTCCTCTGAGGCTGACTCTGGCCAGTTCCCTAGAAGTGGGTGGGCGTGTCACCTTTTCACGGAATCAAAGCAATGAGCTCCTCCTCTTCATCTGGGAGATGAAACCAGAGAGCCTTGCATACCGCCCATTCTGGAGTGGTCCCTGGCCTTAGGTGCTCAGGACCAAAGAGAGAGAGAGACATGTGTAAAGATGGCTCAGTCAGGAGAGCGCTTGCCATGCAAGCATGGGGACTTGATTGCATCCCTGGCACCTGTAATAAAAGCTGGGCATGATGGTGCATGCTTGTGACCCCAATACTGGGAGAGGGGGACCAGAGAACTCATGGGACTTGATATTTAGTCGGCTATGCTGGTCAGTACGTTTGGTGCAAGATCTTATCTTTAAAAATTAAAGTATTGTGCCAGTGAGGGCCTCAGTGGGTAATGGTGCTCACCACCAAGCCTGACAACCTAAGTTCAATTCCAGGGATCTACATAGAAGAAAATTGATTCCTAAAAGTTTCCCCTCTGATCTGGACACATGTGGTGGCACATTTGTGTGCATACACACACACACACACACACACACACACACACACACAGATAAACTTAAGACATATTTAAGCCAAGTGTGGTGACCTACACCTTTAATCCCAGCACTTGGGAGGCAGAGGCAAACAGATTTCTGCTAGTCTTATACAGAGTTCCAGGTCAGCCAGGGCAGTATATTGAGATGTTGTCTCGGGACAACGACAGCATGGAATTGAAATTGTTTTTCAAAGTAGAGAGTAATTAAGAAGACACACACTCAGTGTTGACCCCCAGGCAGCACAGGCGCCTGCACACATGTGCAGATGTGCACATAAACTTACACAGCTGTTGGGAAGGAACAGGGAGAGGTAGACAGAGCTAGGACTGCACAGTGAGATATTTTGGAGACTCACTGGCAGAGAAAGGTCCTAGGGTGCTGGGCAGGCAAACATTGAGTGGGTTAAGACTCAAAGCATGCTCTCATGCCTGAAGGACTCTGGTTTATCTTCAGATTTCATCAAAAGCCAGGCGCATCCTCCAAGTCATCCAACACACGCGTGCTTTCAAGGCTCTGTGTTATGGTTTGCTAAGAAAACAGGCAGGAAAAACCATCTTATGGTGACTCAGACAGCTGCGGCTCAAGATGGCTGCCATCCTGTCAAGCTAGGGTCATACTCTGTGCTCTGTGAGATGCACCCTTACAATACACACAAGCGCCCCAACTCTGCGCAGCCCCAAATCTCCCCAACTTTTCATTGTTCTGGTGGGGCTGTGCCCTTGAGGATTAATATAATTTCCATAGTGTGCTGGTACTGTGAGGTGATCTTCTAGAGGAGTCCGCAGCAGCAGGAGAGCCTGCGCACCACTGAAGCAGGCAGCAGGGAGACAACCGAGGACTTGGCACATCTCCTGGGACAGTGTGGGACTGGACCGGGCTTTGATCTTGGTTTTCTTCGAATGTGACAGAATTGATGGTCTGTTCTGATGAGATATGGCCTGTGGGCTGTCACTAAGACAGCTGCTGTGTGAATGTGACCAAAATGCATGTGTGGTTTATCACCTCAAGTCCTGGGCTAGACAGCCGGCTCAGGAGCTGAAGGTCTCACTGCCCTTCTGGAAGGCCCGAGTCCAGTTCCTAGCACTGAGGTTCCGTGGTTGAACCAACTAAAGGGAGAACAATCTCATTCTGGGTGTCAGAATGGGGACGATCTTTCCTTGTACCCGTGTAAACCCTGATGCGTCCTATCCTAAGTGTGCTAGGTCACCAGGCTACCTACTTGTTCTATGAGACCGTTAGATCCTGTTTGGTGTGAGTGGCAAACTGCCAGGCCTCTGAGACCGCCCAGGAGGTCCTCAAGGGCCTTTAAGTCCAGAGAAAGCTAAGGTTAGTGTTCATGTGACGAAGCCTGACCTCCCAAGTCCCAGCCCTGTCACAGTGCTGCCTGCTGACCAGGGAACTTATACCTGGAATCATCCGGGAGTCATATGACCCAAATGCTTCTATTTCTCCCCCTCTCCCTCCCCTAATTTTAAATTACATTTGTGTGTGTGTGTGTGTGTGTGTGTGTGTGTGTGTGTGTGTGTGTGTATTGAGGTCACAGAACATGACTTGTGGGAGTCAGTTCTCTCCTTCCATCATATGGCTTCTGGAGATTGGATTCAGGTTGTCAGGCTTGGTGGCAATACCCACTGAGCCATGCTGCCGACTCCTGCTGAACGGCACTGTCCTCCCATCCTTTGAGCCAAACTGCCACCACCTTTATGAGCTCAGCTGTATCTGAAAAAGATCCTTCCAGAAGAGCTTGTTAATTTAGAAGTTTCCTCATAGAAAGAAGGTCTGGGGAAGGTCATAGGAACTGTACCTCTGTATCCAGTCACCTCCCCCTCAGCCATCTGTATACATTTCCGCACAGACTGCACATCTTCAGGGTCCAGAGTGAGTGTGTAATCGGGAAGGCTGTGGGGAGGGTTTCTGTCTGCAAGGACAGTATCCATGCTGGGCGCAGACCTTCCAGCCTGTTCCAACCAAATAGACTCCTTGGTTCCCCATTGAACTTGGTTGTTGTTGGGACATTAGAGGGATCTTCTTAGATCCCTTCAACAAGTAGAACATTATTGAGACTGCCCCCCAAATCTTTCCAACTTCTCCACTGACCCAGTTGATCCTGGCGGGGTTTCTGTTGTTATTGTTGTCCTTTGGTTTGTTTATTTTGGTTCAATATAATGCATATGACTTGTGACACAGTGTCCTAGGTGAGTGGTGATCTGTGGCCGGCCTTGTCATTGCCATTGGGTAATTCTGTGGGAAATATAAACAAAAAGTACTGTGGTTTTTCTATCAGAGGATTACACGAGACCACATTTTCTTTAAAAAATGTGTAAAGCAATCACATGGCAGAACTTGAGACTCCTCCAGGCTCAGCACTTTTGAACTCAGGGTTGAACTCTGCTCAAAACCTCTTCCTGCTTCTCCACTGGTTGCTCTGGCCAGCCAGTCACGGAAGAATGATAGGCCGGGTGCCGACCACGGACGGCGAGACACAGGACCCTTTATCAGGAGTGAAAACACAGGGGGACCCCACTGGGTGAGCTTGTCCCCTTCAGCAGGGGTAAAGCTTTTGACTTGTTGAATGCTTTGGATTGGATCGTGCGATAATTCCTTGGGACCCTAGACTTATTTCTAAGAATATTTATGTTAGATTTCTGAGGTAGCTTAAGGAGATTGGGGGAGTGGGGCAGAAAAGAGACCAGTTAGCCTCAACAGAGAGGAGTGTTTATCTCAAACATCCAGGGCAGATGCGATGGGAAATAGGTGTCTGCCAAACGAGAAGTGGGTACTTGGGGTTTATATAGGAGGTTTGGGGAATGCACCTGCTGGGCTACATGCAAGCCTGCAGTTTCTCTCTCCTGGAGTTGTTTGTCCAGATAAGGTTGTTTGTCTTTAGAAACTGCCTTGTCCTGGCTATGGGGATGAGGGTCATAGAGAGTGACTGAGTTTGCCAGTGGCAATGAAGGGGAAGGAATTGGAGTTTCAGTACAGGGCCTTGGTCAGGGTCTGGGACAGTTTGTTCGAGGCTTATTCCAATAACTCTAACTCTTAAGAGCTAAGGAATGGGTCAGAGAGGATAGGGTTTCCAGATGTAGGGCTGGAGTTTGTGGGGTCAGTGACTTCCTGCTGAGCATGGGCAGAGTCTAGGGGTGAGGGAGTTCTGTAGGCACAGTCTAGTTCAGAGTCCGTGGAAGAGGGGGTCCTCTGGTCACTTCACAGGAGAGTTTTTAACTAGATTGGCTGTAACGGATGATGTCACTGCCGTGATGCTTTCCTGAAGAGACTTTTGAGAAGTAATCAGTAGAGAGCCAAAAAACAGATGATTTGGTTATAGAGTGAAGCTGAGATTGCCCAGGAGAAGGAAGGGGATTGGGGGGTGGGGGGGTTGGATAAGCCGGTGAGAGGAAGTGTGTATAGCGTCACAGTGACTAGTCCTGTTGCCAGGAGTGCTGCGCCAGAGTGAGCCAGTACTAGCAGTGTGAGGTCAGTGAACATTAAAGGAAGGAACTGAACTGGGGGACTAATGTGAAGAACTGGGCACGGTCGGGAGTCAAAGCCTTTGCAGCCAGTTTCTCCATAGCGTCTAAAAGGTCCTTTTGCAGCTATGTCAGCATCAAATGGAGCTCTTGTAGGGTAAGGCCCATTAAGAGAGCTTATGTGGGATATTCTGTTTGGGTACAGGGTATAGTTTAGTAGATAAAGTTTTAAAAAACAAGGTGAAACCATAAGGGTGCAGATGAGCAAAGCCATGATCAAGGGGAGGACCCAGACTAGTGGGAGGAAACCAGAAGCCCATACATCAGAGGAGACTCATGGTTGATTGTGTGTGTGTGTGTGTGTGTGTGTGTGTGTGTGTGTGTGTGGTCCCTGTTGAGCAAAGCCTCAGATCATGAGGAGCTGAGTCAGGTTGTACTAGGCAATAGTCCCCCAGCCATAAAAAAATAGCTTTGTCCTGGTCTAACCATTCCACTCCACCTGCAGGGCCAATGTGCATGTATTGGAAACAACCCACCCGGCTCCCAGTCAAACTACAAAGAAAAGCTCTAACTTCCTGATGGTCACCTGTATATATGTGTAGGCATATATACATGTCCCCAGCCCATCTAATGTACTCAATCTTCAATAGTCAGAAAGGTTGGAGCCCCTTGATGCTCCAATTGAGCAGTCTCAGACTGTTGAGGTCCAGTCTGGTGGCTTTTCTGCCTGTTTTCTGATATCTGATACCCAAACTGGGGATACACTTGATGTCTTCTGAGCAGAAAGTCCCTCTTCCTTTCTCTACAGGGTCATTCTTCTGCGAGCATGGACACCTTCTAAACTAAAAGACCAAAGAACAAAAAGACCGTTCTAGTCAGTTAAAGGATGCAGACCCACAGGAAAGACCAGCATTGGGGCCCAGTGTAGCTTCTGTCTCCAGTCTCCTGGATTAAGTTGATTAAACAGCTACCAGTCTGACCTCAGGCCTCTCTGGTCTTTGTGGCCTCTGCCTCTGGAAATAGTGCAAACCCACTGGATAGAGCCTCAGTTCTTTTGACTTTATTGGTACTCTGTATAGTCCCAGCTGGAGTCCCAGGCCTCCTCCAGACCCTCTCCATCCATCCTCCTCTGACCACTTCCTCCCAGGCTCTCTGACCTCCAGGCTGAGAGGCCTTTCACCATTTGATCACCGCCATTCCTGTACACAAATTCTAAGGGACAAAGTAACTGCCTGTGTCTGACTCAGACGTGCTGACCAGACCCCGAGCTCCAGGCGCTTCTCCCTCCTTCTCTAGATCACCCCCACGTTTAACTGCCTTTGGTGACTCCCTCAAGTCTTATGAGTGTGAGGATGCCTGGCTCCTAACAATCAGGTCCCTTTCATCTTTCCCTAAACTTGGGGACACCCCAGGTAGTGGGATAAGAGTCTCTCCCAGTCCTGCCTGTCATTTCTAGTTCAAACCAGACTTGTAAAATAGGCTCTAAAAGCTCCATATTAGTGAGTTCCAGCCTGCTAAACTCACTTGATTATCTGCTCAAATATGGCCACAGTTCTCGTTCTCTCTCTCTCTCTCTCTCTCTCTCTCTCTCTCTCTCTCTCTCTCTCTCATTTTTTCGAGACAGGGTTTCTCTGTGTAGTCCTGGCTGTCCTGGAACTCTGTAGACCAGGCTGGCCTCGAACTCAGAAATCCGCCTGCCTCTGCCTCCCAAGTGCTGGGATTACAGGCGTGCGCCACCACGCCCGGCTGCCACAGTACTCTCTCTCTCTCTCTCTCTTTTTTTTAAAAGTGTGAATTGCTTTGGGAGTCGATACTTTTTTTTAAGATTTATTTATTGTTATATGTGAGTACACTGTAGTTGTCTTCAGACACTCTAGAAAAGGGCATCAGATCTCATTACAGATGGTTGTGAGCCACCATGTGGTTGCCGGGATTTGAACTCAGGACCTTCAGAAGAGCAGACAGTGTTCTTAACCGCTGAGCCATCTCTCCAGCCCTGACACAGTACTCTCTTAATGATGGCCACTATTGTCCCCACACAACTCGAAACTTTCAGTTTTGATGTTCTTGCACACCTAAACAACTTTCTCAAACAAAATGGCAAAGCACCAGGTCCCTATCCCACTAATTCCCCCTCCCCTACCTGACCTTCCACCCCAATCATTCTAACTGTTCTCATCCCTCTCACCCAGCTCCTGCTTTCAATCTTGACCAGAGCTGGAACTTAATTCAGCTCAGAAGGAGACTAGAGACAGAAGCTACACTGGGCCCCAGTGCCAGTCTTTCCTGTGGGTCTGCATCCTTTAACTGACTAGGACAGTCTTTTTGTTCTTTGGACTTCTTTATGCCTCTGGTCTTTATGCATTTGTTTCTGCCCCACCAAGCCTGGATTTTCAGTTACTTGTAAGGCTTTTCAGGTTGTCTGTCCCTGTGCTGGGTTGAATAAGGGTGGCCACGATGGGCTCATATATTTGAATGGTTAGTCATCAGAGAGTGGCACTATTTGGGAAGGATTAGACAGATTAGGAGGTGTGGCCTAGTTGGAGTAGGTGTGGTTTTGTAGGAGGAAGTGTGTCATTTCTATCACTGAGGGTGGGCTTTAAGGTTTTAAAAGCCCATGTCAAGCCCCTCCCTTTCTTTCTCTCTCTGCTTGTGGATCGGGATGTAGCTCTCAGCTGCTGTTCCAGTACCATGCATGTCTCCATGTTCTCTGCCATGATGATAATGGACTAACTCTCTGAAACTGTAAGCAAGCCCCCAACTAAATGCTTTCTTTCCTAAGAGTTGCTATGGTCTTGGTGTCTCTTCCCCGTAATAGAACAGTGCCCAAGACAGTTCTCATCCATACACACACACAACACACACACACATGTTATGGCTATGTAGATTACTGGGTTCAGTTTAATAGAGATTCAAATGTCTTTTGGGTATGGATAATATTTTTGAAAAATTGTCACTGACTGTTTTACTTTACTGAAAAATTGGCTCTGGAATTTGACCTGCCACTTCAGACCCAAGAATATTTATCTCAAAGTCTCTGTCCTGGGTCAGGCTGGCCCCTGACTCTGTGACAGGGAGAAGAAGAACAATAAAACAGCAGAAGAAAAAAAGACGCTATGTGCTTGAGAACAGATAAGCGGTAAACTATTTCCAACAGAGGCTACTGTTGTTTTTCCGGAGGTATAAAGGTATCTATAGTAAAACCAGCTGACAGGATGCTCATACCTGGAGAGGATAAAGGGATTGCCTGTCCACCTAAAATATCACAACAGTAACCTCGGCATCATATCTGTAACATGGCTGCTTCAGCTAAATTCTGTGAGATGTAAAAACTTAAATTTAATGATGATTATAATTTTAAGAAAAACCCACCTCTACATGCTGCACAAGGCTTATAGTCTATCTTATGTTTTCTATAAGGCATACCTAGAAAATTACAAGGTAATTACAACTACATTAATAATATGTGATGTGCACTATTGCACTGTGTATATTGGGATTTAACCTACTTTTATTAAGGGGCTGTTGTGCTGTGCCTTTTAAGCTGAGCAGTTGGCATCTTCAGAACTACAACTGTGCCTGCTTAAAATAATTAAAGCAAAACTTGTTAACTGTTCGTATTTCTTCAAGAAAGGAACTAGGCAAGGTCCCTGGTCATTCATCTGAGTATCCAGTCATTCCTCCCAGCTGGTTACATGCAATTAGGCCCTAATTACATGCAAACTGAGTTTTTCTGAATGCTCAGGCTAAAAACTGAAAAGTAGAGATGAGATCCCTTTATACAACAATAAAAAGCTATTTTACATACTGAGTAGAAGCCCAAAATATTATTCAACACCTCCCCTTAGAAAAATTTCTTGTAACAAAATTTCCTTATTTATTATGTCTGTATAGCTACGCCTCATAGAATTTTAAAACATAAAAGTTAAAATAACTAATGTAAATATAAATGTAAAAATGTAAAATGGTTTAAGTGTAAAATTATAAAATCCTAATCTTATGAGAGCTACTTGTTATAAACGGTTAAAGATTATTAAGATATACAAGATCGGCCATCTTATAAATGATCAAATTCTTTTTTTCATGTTTTTTAAAAATTTATTTAATATATATCTTCCTGTACACCTGCCCACCAGAAGAGGACATCAGATCTCATTATGGATGGTTGTGAGCCACCATGTGGTTGCTAGGAATTGAACAGAGAGAGAGAGAGAGAGAGAGAGAGAGAGAGAGAGAGAGAGAGAGAGGGAGGGAGGGAGGGAGGGAGGGAGGGGGAGAGGGAGAGGGAGAGGGAGAGGGAGAGGGAGAGGGAGAGGGAGAGGGAGAGGGAGAGGGAGAGGGAGAGGGAGAGGGAGAGGGAGAGGGAGAGGGAGAGGGAGAGGGAGAGGGAGAGGGAGAGAAGAGAAGAGAAGAGAAGAGCCCTGTCAGGAACCCGTGGAGAGAGAGGTGGGAGGGGGAAGGGGAGAGAGGGAGAAAGGGGTCAGTGAGAGAAAGGGGGCAGAGAAAGAGAGGTCAAACAATTTCTTTTCTAGCAAGCCAGGCCTACCTTTCAAGTCCCTGTGTGGACCTCTATGTTGCCCTTCACAGCATTGATCCTGTCTCTTTTGTCTGCAGTCCCTGCGTCTATAGTCAGACCTGATGAAAATGGCCTCACAGCAACCCTAGGATGACCACATTCCCTGAAAGGTTGGGACCCCTTGCACAGAATGAGGTGTTAGCACCCTCCTAGTCCCTGTGCCATCTAACTCCCCTCCTTCCTGTCCTCTTGGGGTATGAGTGGGACTTTGTGTGACTTGTGTCTATTAACATGGGGGTGATAAACACCCTTGTCCCCTGATTGCCAGTGACACCCAGCAAACGACTCCTAAGGTCAGCCACTGGTGTTAGGATGTGCATTGGACACTGTCTTAGTTAGGGTTTTACTACTGTGAACAGACAGCATGACCAAGGCAACTCTTATAAGGACAACATTTAATTTGGGCTGGCTTAAAGGTTCAGAGGCTTAGTCCATTATCATCAAGGTGGGATACATCATCCAGGCAGATGTAGTGTTGGAGAAGCCAGGAGAAGACTGCCTTCTAGGGAGCTAGGATGAGGATCTTAAAGCTCATGGCCACAATGACACACTTCCTTCAACAAGGCCACACCTAATATTGCCACTCCCTGGGCCAAGCATATTAAAACTATCATAACCTCCTTGCTGGTTCTCTAATTTTTCTTTGTCTGAGGACCTGCCTGAGATTCCATGAGACTCCCCAAAGAGAGGCAAATAGACCCAGTACCACACAGTCTACAAACATCACAGCCAGACCAGTTGGATGCCATACTCTGGGTCAGCCTGGAGATGCTCTGTGTCCAGCAAGGGTTGGACCATACCTCCTGGCTGCTGTATGGGTGTGGACTCTCTCTCTCTCTCTCTCTCTCTCTCTCTCTCTCTCTCTCTCTCTCTCTCTCTCTGTGTGTGTGTGTGTGTGTGTGTGTGTGTGTGTGTGTGTGTGTTTTGGATCAAAGGCAGCCCTATGATACCCTAGTCCATTTCAGTAGCCTGCCACTGTGCTGGTGCCTACACCTAGAGCAAGTACCTCCAGATTTTGTCCCATCAGCCTGTGTGAGATGTCATCTCTAGGCCACTTCTCCTGACTCTGTCAATGCATATAACACTACTTGGGAACCTAGAAACAGCAGCTTCGGCTCCAACCTTAACAGATCACAGTGAGTCAGGGGGCAGAAGATGTATAGGCGAGAGATAGTGCTTCGATGGGCCAGGTGGAGAATGTCAGGGTCTTGGGTGCAAGGCTATCCCTGGCTTGTTGGCTCCTGCTTTGGGAGCTCAGGGCAGAGGTGACACAGGGGGATAAGAATCCTATAAAGAAGGAGAGGTGTAGGCGCTGTATCCAGGCCTGTAGTCGGAACCATGGGCCAGTACATAATAGTCTCTAGGAGTTAGCTTGCTCTGGAAGGGATGTCTTTCAACATCAGAAAGATGCGAGATACCAGGGCAGCCTGGAAACAGAACATGACCTAGGAATCAGGGGGTGCTGAGTTCCTAAGGAGGGGTGGCTGAGGCCAAGGTCTTCCTGTTTTACCCCTGGGCTGAGGGCCAGCCTGGCATACTGAGAGGGTCCTACTAGGGGCACAAGCCCCTGGGCTGTAGCTCCTGTTTGGTCCTCTCCATCTCTGGAATCCCATGAAGGTTATATGACATCTATCTGCCACCATGTGATCCTTAGCTTTGTGTAGACGTCACACCTAAGAGTGTCATTAATGGACCCCAAATTTTAACATAGACTCATTAAAAGAACCAGGCCTGATGTGTCTTAGCGACCACCTGTTAAGTAGCACAGAAGCGTAAAAGCCGATGAGACCATGCCCCCGCAGGTGCTCACACAGCCTCTCTGGAGACGGCCCTGCAGGCACCAAAGGGCTGGACAGAGCAGCAAGGGGCTTTGAAATATACAGCCCTGGAAACAGCAGGAGATGGAGGCCAGGGGAAGGCTGGGGCTTGAAAGCACTTTCTGACCTTTAAGACAAAGAGATAGGTGAGACAAGAGCTAGCAGGTCTGGGGAGAAACATTGTTTTTTATTAGCATGCAACAGGGTGGAGTAGGCAGTGGGGTGTTATTTCAGGCCACTGGCCACTAGGCTGCTGTCTCGGCTCATTCTATGTTCCTATCAACGTAGGCTGGGCTCCTTCATGCTCCCTGTGGGCCATGGGAGGGACCAGGCTTACAGTGGCTCCCAAGAATGTCTGGCTGACCCAGTGGTGACATCACAACAATGCCCTATTCCTGAGAAATCTGTACTCCAGAGCAGCTCCTGCGTTCCCAGATTCTGAGGTGGGTGGACCATGATGGTCTCCTAGACCCTGGGCCTCTTAAGGCCTGGCTTTGCCAGGAAGGGTAAGTTGGCAGAACCTGGCCTTGAGGTCACACTTGGCGGACGTGGTGTTCAAGACAGCTGGGGGTCCTTTGTGGGACCTTTTGTTGCTCTGAGAGAAGAAGGAGAGATGTGATCAGGATGGGGGCGGGCTGCAAAGACAGGAGGGTCTCCTGGGTCACAGGAAGAAGAGACTGGGCAGGCAGACCTAAGTCTAGAGAACAGCCAACCAGGCCAGGCCATTGGGACACACACACACACACACACACACACACACACACACACACACAGAGTGGGCTGTTTCCATGGTGATCTCAGAGGATGCATATATATTTGGAGAGCTTTGGAAAGAGTCTTCTATGCATGAAGTCCAGTGGAGAAGAACCCATCTGGGAGGAAAGGTGTACCCTGAGTGCCCCTGATCTGACTGTACCCCTGGGTAGCTAAGGGGTCTGAGTAGGTGGGAGACATGGGCACCCAGGGTAGGCTATGACACTCCAGCCAGCCTTGGCCCAACAAGGGAGATGGTATATGTACTAGTTTGCTTTATGTTGCTGTGATACACACCGTGACAGAAAAACAACTGGAGGAGGAAAAAGCTTTATTGGGCTGACACTTCCAGGTCACCATCCATCACTAGGGCAGTCAGGGCTGACACTTCCAGGTCACAGTCCATCACTGAGGGCAGTCAGGGCTGACACTTCCAGGTCGTTGTCCATCACTGAGAGCAGTCAGGGCAGAAACTCAAGCAGGAGCAGAGGCAGGAAGCATGGTGGAAAGCCACTTACTGACTGCCCCCTGGGCTGGTGCTTAGCTAGCTCAGGTCCATTTGCCGCTCGCAGAGCAGTGAGCTCTCCCCCACGTATTAGCAATGAAGACAATGCACACAGCCCAGCCTGACCCAAACAGCTCCCTAGCTGAGACTCCCTCAGACAACTCTGGGCTATGTCGTGTCAACATCTGGAGCTAACTAGGAGAGGGGTAGAGGCTCTGTGCCATCTTCCGGGTTGTGTCAAGCAGACAGAGTTCTCTGAGCCTCAAAGACTCTGGGCTAATGCCCAGTTGGGGAGACACCTGTAAGGCTGGCATTGACTTTCCCCCAGGGAGAAGTGGGTGTCCAGAGGCCAAAAATTGGACTTGTGGGCAGGCTACTTCCCTTCATGCTCTTAGTTCCCCAGGCTGAGGAACCGAAGTTGGGAATCCTGTCCTGGAGGTGGACAGACAGCCACACTGGCTCCTAAGCTCCAGTGTGGAGGAGGGAAGGCCCTCGTGGGGGATGCAAAGAACTCCTTTGGAAAAGGAGGACCAGCACCCCAAGCTCCTAGCTTCCTGGGGTCCCTGCATTTAGACTTGCCAGAGAATTTGAGATGAAGGCACCATACCACAGGATGCATTCTACCACAACCTGAGTGGGGTGGGGGGAGTGAGTTGCCAATTCCAGGATGCCAGGCGGGGTTCTGCTGTCCATATCCAGACTCAGGATCAAGTTTAGTCATGACGGAGACCAAATGTCCCTCCATCTGTGGGCCTGGTCCAAGTCAGTTATAGCCACACAGATGACAAAGGAGACCAGCATGTCATGAATGTGGGCCTGGAGTGGTGCTGATGTAATGAAATCCTCACAGAACTTGCTGCACACAACTCTGAACACTGTGTATGTGTAATCAACTGACTGTATTCAATGAGGAAGTAGAAAGGTAAGGGCTGAGTCAGTACAATGATATATGGATAGTGGTAAGTCCCTTCAGGGCTGGTGGGCTCCCAAGCCCTGCTTCTTGGACACCTGTGCCTGGATTGGGGGTGGGGGAGGGGACTCCCTTTCATCTCTGTGCTCCTGACTAGGCAGGAGCTCGGGTACCTGTGGTGGCCTGCAGCCAGGCAACTTCCTCAGAGAACCCCTGCTAGGTGGGTAGGTCCTGTCCAGGACAGAGGGTGAGGCAGGAACTGTCCAGTCGCTGAAGCCCTGACTGTCCTGCTAGGTAGAGGTGCTTTGGATGTGGACAGCGTTGGGAGGGAGCTTGCTGCCCATGCAGAAAACCTCACTTTGAGATTCAGACTCAGGAGCCACTGGCTTTTCTGAAGCGTTGGGTGGGGTTTCCATCCTCCAGTGGTCTCTCTCCTTTACACAGTTCCCTCTGGGCTTTGTTTCCTGAGATGGGTCCTCTAAAGCTTAAGCTGACCTCGAACTCTATTTTCAGTGTGTGTGTGTGTGTGTGTGTGTGTGTGTGTGTGTGTGTACGCCCATGTGTGGGTGTGTATGCACATGCATTTGGACTCACACACGTATGTATATATGTATGTATGGGTGTATACCACATGCATGCAGTGCCTGCAGAAGCCAAAAGAGGGAGACAGATCCCCTGGACCTGGAGTTATAGGTACCGCCCAGTCAGGAGCTACAATCCTGCCGTGGTCTCTCAAGCAGCTGGGATGGCAGGCCTGTGCCAGCTTGGCTCTCTGGCGGTGATGTGGGGTCAGGAGGGTGTCTTCTGCCACTGAGGACTTCCAAGCCACTTCTTTCCCCATAGCTAACTGAATGTCCAGTTTCAGTGTCATTTATCCCTCACTAAAGGAAGGAGCACGGGGCACTGAGAAAAGTCACTGCATTCTAGCTGGGAGGGTGCTTGTGGTAGAGGGACAGTTGCCCCCACCATGACTAGCCTGTCTCGTGGCTGCTCTGTCTCCTCACTGTAGCCATGGAGGAGGGGGTAAGGGTGGCCGTGGAAGCAGCTGTCATGACGTGGTCCTGGAGCTCTGCCTAACATGCACAACCCCAGGCCCTCCACAGAAACATCGCTCTGCCTGCCCCTTCCCAGAATCCTCCCAGGGAACACACGACAGGGTCATCAGCAAAGATGTCCCTCCAGGGTCTTACTGATGGAGCTCTGATCCCAACTTTACCTACGTCAGGCATCCCCCTGGGCCTCCATGGGCTGGGGCTGCAGTTGTGACCCTCTGCGCTTAGACAGTCATATCCACAAGTCCCCCTTGGGAAGCCTCTCTCCCAGCTCCCAGCTCAGCCTCATCCCCAAGTGCCCGCTGGAGCACCAGCCGGAGGGGTTCCCGAAACCTCTGGCCAGGTGTGCTGCCCAAGAAAAAGTAGATGGCAGGCTTGGCTGCACTGTGCACACTAGCCATGAAGAAGCTGAAATGGTAGAAGTAGAGAGGGGTGTGCCAGGACAGGTTCTTGGACAGCCAGAAGATGCCAAAGGGCAGGCCACAGAAGAGGAAGAGCAGGACAGCCAGCAGGACCAGGGTGGGGAAGCCCCGGGGCTGGTGCCGCTCCGGACCACGCTCCACCCGCAGCAGCAGAAGCAGGCTGGTCACACACATGGTGCAGCACAGGGCAGCCAGGAGAACTGCCACCACCAGCCACAGCGTCCCACACAGGTGGTAGCTGGGTGCTCCGAAGAACTGGGTGCAGGCGCCGCTCAGCAGCAGGTCCAGGAGCAGGCAGAGCACCCAGATGAGCGCGCACACGCAGGTGGTCAGGTAGCGTGGGCGTCGGCACAGGTACCAGGCGGGGAAGAGAGTGGCCAGGCACTGCTCCGTGCTGATGGCCGCCAGGAGGCTCAGGCCCACGATGTAGCAGAAGAACCGCAGCATGACCAGGCTGATGTGTACAAATTCAGGGAAGTTGAGCTGGTCCTGCAGCAGCTCAGGGATGATGGCCACCATGTGGCAGCAGAGGAAGATGAGGTCAGCGCAGGCCACATCCAACAGATAGATGGAGAAGGGGTTCCTGTAGACGTTCTGGTTGAGCAGCCAGAGGGTCACTCCGTTGCCCAGCAGCCCGCCCAGGCTGAGGAGCTCAGTGAGGGACAGGATGGTCAGGTTGAACGCCATGTCTCCCTGGGCGCTGGGAGAATGTGTGTGCACTCTCAGTGACGTCATCCTGACGTCGGCAGAACTCTGTGATGCGTTTTCTCTCCTCGGACAGCCCTGCAACCACAATGAGGGCGGCTCAGGAGCCTGAGACTGCCCCTGCCCACTTCTGAGGGCCCAGGTAGCCAGGGTAATGGAAACGATGACAGCCCCTGGAGGAGGTGCACACCTCTCACTTCCGTCTCATCACCTTACCTAACCTCCCTCTCCAAGGCGTGAGATAGAAAGCTTTCCGTCAGTTATTCATGAGCCCCCGTCCCAGGGGCTTACTCATACTGTGTGCCCTGTGCTGTCCCTGGAGGGTCTGGATAATCTGGAACACGGGAGAGAAAGAGGGACTCAGACCTGTGGCTCCCTTTGTACAGGGGACACAGGACCTGGAGGGATAACTCTAGAGGCCCCCTTATGTTTGTCACCAGCATCAAACGCTCTCAAACCTTCTAGGCCTTTCTGGAACATTCCATGAGGGTGTGTTGCTGTTGGGCTCTGGACCCATCATACCTTGTAGGCAAGGTAGGCCCAGCAGTCTCTCTCTCCTTTGCCGTGTGCCTCAGCCAGACAGTACTCCAACCCTGTAGGGACCAGGGAGGCCTCTCATTTGCCCCTTTCCTTCCTTGAGAGGGATGAGGTGGTTGTTTGAAGGTAATGAAGCAGAGTCCTCATGCCCTGCCTTTGTGCCTAAGGCAGTGGCTCGCTGATGCTAGAGGGTGGGGCGGAGAGGCGGTGCAATCCTGACTTAACATCGCTGGGCACTGCCATTGGGGCAGCTAAACTCCGAACCTCACCAGAGACCCAGCCCTCAGAAGGGCACCCACATCCTACCAGCATGGCCCCCGTCCCGTGCATCAACTGGGGTCCCTGACCTGTGGTCATCGGTCCCATCCTTCCACCTGTGGTCATCTGTCCCCACCACTGTCTTCAGCTTTTCCTTGTGCTTTGGAGAGATAGGACAGGGCCCTTTCCTCCCCAGAGACTGGCTGGAGCCCTCTTCCTGCCTTGGTGCGTCTGGTCCTCTGGTCTCCTTTGGGGAGGGGAGATGTCAATCCCTAGGTGGAGAGTAAGGGCTCCACCCCTGGCTCTGTGTTCTGCCCCACCTCACAAGGCACCGAGGGGCAGTGGGTGAGAGCACAGAGAGTGCGGTGGGGTGACTGGAGTCTGGCTGATGGAGCCGGGTTCTCTGAAGTGCTATCATCCCACGTTATCCAGCCGTGTGCCCCCTGAGTTCGCCCTCCACAGGGAAAACACTGGCCATGACCCCAGGCATTCCTGCTCTTACTTGTAGGGGTGAACCAGTGTTCCCACACCTAGGGAGCCTTGGAGGGCTTGCCATGGTCAGGGGCAACACCCAGAGGGGAGACCCCTGACACAAGAACCCTCTCGACCACTCAGTTGCACACATCCATGCACCGAGCTGATTCCAGGACCCCAAGGAGGCTCTGGCTCTGGCGGAGCTGGGTGGTCTTCCCAGCCTTGAGGTGCTGCAACCTCCGCCCCTCTCCCTTTCCGGCCTGGCTCCCTCACTTACCTCTCTGCACCTGAAGAGGCCTGTCCATATACCAAGGGCCTCAGGGCCAGTCAGAATCAAGGACTAGGGAGAACAGAGTCCCACACAACCCGGGAAAGCCTGGAAAGGAGGGAAGAGGAGAGGGCACATGGAAAGTGAGGTGGGCAGGGAGAGGAAGAGGAGAGGGAGGGGAGGGAGGAGGCCAGCAGAGCGTGGGAGCTATAGCCACACAAGGGCAACAATATGGGGGTGACGGGCAGGGCAAGGCTTAGCCAGGCTTGGCCAGAGTCCGTTCCCACTAGAGCCCTGTGTGGGGCCTGTGTGGGGCTCACCTGCCCAGATGGAGGTCGGGGTCTCAAGGCTGGGAAGCAGGAAGGAGCTCTGTGGGTGGAAACAGGGAAAGGGAGGGCAACAATGGAGGAGAAACGGGGAGTTTCCCCTTGGAAGCACAGGATGGAGTAGGACATAGGCGTGGCTCTGCCTTCTCTAGATTGGCATCAGGCACGCCCTGCCCTGGCTCTGCTCTAGTTGGGGACAGTGAGGACTGAGGACCAGTGCTCGTCTCATGGACCTCCTGCACTCTCCGTGGAGTAAGACCCATTCTCCCCTCCCTCAGGGGACACCATAGTATGGGGGACTGATGGGACAGGAGCCTCACCACAGGTGGCGGGGTGGGGGTGGGGTGGGGGAAGAGAGTGATGTTTAACTCGGCTTCCCTTCTGGAGTGGCCCAGAGCTGCCTGCAAGCCAGATGGCACAGCCCAAGGCAGAGGATGGAGGACAGGCCAACTGCTCCTCCCCCACTCGCCCAGCCGCCGCCCCCTCATCCCCAGAAGACATCCAGCCCCTGGGCCGCCCCAGAGCTCCGGCCAGTATCCCGTGTCTGCTCACCGTTCCGCTTCTCCCGGCTCCACCCCAGGCCTCGGAGGAACTGGCCAGGAAATTCCCGGCCAGGCCAGGCGGAGGCTCCAGCGGCTGCCTGAGCTGCCGAGCTGCAGGCGGGCGCTCAGACTCCGCGTCAGCCCGCTGGCTCCTCAGCGTCACATGGTGTCGGAGGGGATAGGGCTGGCCAGGAAATAGCCTCTCTGGGGGCCTTGTTTGCAAGCTGGGTTCAGCTTCTGCTCAGGTGTGGATAGCAGGAGATAGCCAGCTCCTTCTTCCCGCAGTCTTCCTGGCAAGCCTGGTTCTCGGAGAAAACCAGGATAGCTCAGGGAAACTCAGGCACGCCCGGCAATGACCTCACAGCAAGGCTCGCCTGTCTAGACTCAGACACCCAGGGGCCCTTTAGAGACCACTTCTGTCTACTGATGACACAGAGGGGCCATCATGTGCCAGGCCTCAGAGACCCTCTAATGAGCAGAGAGTGGAGGCTTCTGGCCCTGGCAACTCCAGGCAGCTGTGGGTGGGAGGCAGGTTGTGGCTGAGGCAGAGGATGACGGCTGGTGTGTGTGTATAGTCTCCAGCAGAGAGGGGGACCAGAGACAGTTTCATACGGGTGAACCCTAAAAATTCAGGGCTCTCTGATCATCTTAAAACCATGGGTCACATCGTCTTAAAACTGGTCACAGCTGGCATTCAGTGAGAAAGAGCGTGTACTTGGTTTAGCTCAGGATCTCCAGAGTGCAGGCCCTAGCAGCTCTCTCTCTTTCTCACCTTAGTGTTGGGGGAAAACTTGAGATGTATGGGAGAGGCCGGGCGTGGTGGCGCACGCCTGTAATCCCAGCACTTGGGAGGCAGAGGCAGGCGGATCTCTGAGTTCGAGGCCAGCCTGGTCTACAGAGTGAGTTCCAGGACAGCCAGGGCTACACAGAGAAACCCTGTCTCAGGAAAAAAAAAAAAAAGAGAGATGTATGGGAGAGTCCCAAGAAGAGCCCTGAATTCACCAAGTGTAACCGGCTCCCATGATGCTTGTGGAGCTAGGCTGGATCAAGTATCTGACGATGACAGCATCCCCTTAAGAAATCTGGGCTGCACACCTGAAACTCTGGCATCTCCCCTCATGACCACAGGGTGACAATCACATTCAGGAAATCATGGTGTCTGGTGACTGTTGGCAGCTGAGTCCCGAGGGTGACACCTGTTGGGATGTTTCCAGGCTCCATTCCCAGCTTTATCTGGTGCTGGGATTCCTACAATTCTGCAAGCTGCTCTTGGCTGGGCTGGTCATTCCCTGGGAGCCTGTGCCAGCAGGGGGCGCTAGAGAGGTACAGGGCAGAAGAGAAAGGCCCTATCCAGTCTTGTGTGTGTACATCTTCTGATTTGCTCCTTTGAAAGTCTCTTTTAGCCCAGCTTGGCCTTGAACTCTTTATGTGGTCAAGAAAATCACTGATGCTCCTGACTCCATCTCCCAAGTGCTGAAATGACAAACCACGGTTATAGGTACACGCCCCCACACCTTGCTTATGTGGTTCTGGGGGTGGAACCAGGACTTTGATCATGCTAGGCAAGCACTCTGTCACCTGAGCTCCACCGTAGCCCCACCTCACATTTTGAACCCTCTCTTTCTTTTACTTTGGCTTTCGTTACAGTCCAAACCGCTCAGCGCGTCTCCCAGCCTGGTAGTCGCAGTTAGTTCCAGTTTGTGGTCTCTGTAAAACTTGAAAAACCGCTCCCCGTCTGCCATTTGAGAGATGCCAGCTACCAGCTGGCTGCCTGCTTTCCTCAAAAGCCTGAGGTGTGACTGTGGCCTCAAGGCTTTGAATGAATGCTAATAATGGTAGCCCCTTTGAGTCCCAGGCTCGGGGTGGGGATAGGGTGGGGATGGGGTGGGTGGGTGGAAGATTCTAGAAGCTGCCTCCTGCAGTGAGAAGAAGGTGACTTCCTGCAGGCCCTATTTCATGCAGCTCTTGCCTCTTGACTGTCCCTGCTGGTGTTGGAATTGTCCCAGGAGTCCCCCACATACATGCCATTTGGCTGGGTCTGGCAGTGCTGTTGGCTTTGACCAGAGTGGTAGGGTTCTTGGCAACTGTTAAGAGAAATGCTAGCCGTCCCAGCCCATGGTATGTGTGGCCTCAGGGCTAGTCAGAAGAGCAGTCATGATGACCCGTGGGTGAAGCAAGAGGCATTGAGTGTGGGAGTATCCTGCAGAGAGCCCAGCATGAGGTGACGGTTATGGGGCCTTGAATCAACAGTGGCCTAAGGGAGGAGGCCAGCAGGAAGGTGCCCCATCACAGAAACCAGAAACTCAAAGCGATGGTGAGAACTTTGGCACCAGGCAGGGCAGGGCAGGGCTCTCCCAGAGAATGCACCTGGGTGGGGCATGCCTCCCAGGTGCCTCCAGAAGAGGTCTCCAACTAGCGCCTGGGAGGAGGTATTACAGGGCCTCATCAGGGTAGCCCCAGTAAGGAAACTGTGAAGACAGAAAGGTAACTTAAGAACCCCAGAAAATGGACCAGAAAAAATTTAAATTATTAAAATAAAAATAGTGCCAGGCGGTGGTGGCATGCACCTTTAATCCCAGCACTTGGGAGGCAGAGGCAGGCGGATTTCTGAGTTTGAGGCCAGCCTGGTCTACAGAGTGAGTTCCAGGACAGCCAGGGCTACACAGAGAAACCCTGTCTCGAGAAAAAAAACAAAAAACAAAACAACAAAAACAACAACAACAACAAAACACCAAAAACCAAAAAAAAAAAGTATAATTAGAAGATTAAGGGAATCAAAGAATTTTATGTAGATTAACTTAGAAAATAAAAATACTCATTACTAAGATGGGATGCCTTCCTGTGTCCTTTTGAAATAGACTTGTTATCCAGTCTTGGCACTTGCTATGTCCTTAGAGTGGGCATTGAACACATGGTGATGCTCCTGCCTCTGCCTCCCAGGCCTGGTATTTCAGAACGGCTTCACCATGTCTCCCTCCAAGCGATGTTCCCTTGCACTCTGGGGCTGAACCCTGGGCCTTGCACTTGCTAGGCCAGTGTGCTACCACTCAACTATATGTCCTTCTACCATGCATAATGGCTGAGAAGCAGCTCCCATGGAAGACAGATCCCCAGAGCACAGGCTGGGTGCAGACACATGTGACAGGGTTGAAGACATGGTCTGACTTCTTCAAAGCCGCAAATGACGATGTAAAGAACTCTCAACCAAAGAAGTTGGAGTTTCTTTTCTCTTCTTTTCTTTTCTTTTCTTTTCTTTTCTTTTCTTTTCTTTTCTTTTCTTTTCTTTCCTTTCCTTTTCCTTTTCTTTCTTTTCTTTTCTTTTCTTTTCTTTTCTTTTCTTTTCTTTTCTTTTCTTTTCTGTTTATCAAGACAGGGTTTCTCTGTGTAGCCCTCCATCCTGGAACTCACTGTAGACCAGGCTGGCCTCAAACTCAAGAGATCTGCCTGCCTCTGCCTCCTGAATGCTGAGATTAAAGGCGTGTACCACCAGCATACCAGCTAGAAATTGGGATTCTAACTGAACACAAATAATTCTCCATCCACAATGGTGAGGCTAGTAAGTCCACTAGTCCATAAGGCAGTTAAGAAATGAGTCGTCTGGACTATGGAGCTGTCTCTGTCTGTAGATGCTGACTGTGCGGGCCTGAGCCCCATTTGTTGACTGTAACCTCAGCACTGGGGAAGGAGAAGTGTTTTGAGGCAAAGGCGGGTTCTAGGGCTTGATAGATGGCCAGTCCATCCAATCATTGAGCTCAAAGTTCAGTGAGAGTCTGTCTCAAAAATAAGATGGAGAGAAACTGTGGGAGACATTTAATGTTGGTTTCGCTCTCTACACACTTGCACCGTACACCCTGTACACATGTGCATGGACATGTGTACACGTAGGAACTCGAGCACATGTACACAGAAGGAGAGAGAGGGGGTGATTTTAACTTTGCAACCCTTCCTTCCTTCCTTCCTTCCTTCTTTCCTTCCTTCCTTCCTTCTTTCCTTCCTTCCTTCCTTCTTTCCTTCCTTCCTTCCTTTCTTCCTTCTTTCCTTCCTTCCTTCCTTCCTTCCTTTCATGTATATGAGTTCACTGTAGTTGTCTTCAGACACACCAGAAGAGGGCATCAGATCTCATTACAGATGATTGTGAGCCACCATGTGGTTGCTGGGAATTGAACTCAGGATCTCTGGAAGAGCAGTCAGTGCCCTTAATTGCTGAGCCATCTCTCCAGCTCCAACTTTGCAACTCTTTAGAAAATAGTTTTCATCCATTTTTAAAGGCAGTAGGTAACACACAGAAAGCTTCAGACCCGCATGCTCTAATGACCTCCACCTCTGCTGCCTACTGGCCTCTCTGAGGCTGGATCTGCAGGTACTGAAAGGTTGGACACCCGTGTCAGGGTCAGATTGGCAGGGAGCTAGGCTGTAAAAGATACAACCCTGGAAACAAGAGCTGGGGTTTGGCTGTACTTTTCCAACCTCTGAGATAAGGAGGCAGTTGAGGAACATTTGAGGCCTCCACAGGTCTCAGGAGAAGCACAGATATTCACACAGGCACGAGGCTGGGTGGAGTAGGCAGTGAGAGTGTCATGCAACCAACACAGGCTGGGCTCTCCAGTGCTGCCTGCAGGCCTTGGGCTGGACCAGGCTTACAAAGCTCTCTGGGAATGCTAGCTGTTCCAGCTGTGAGGTTAGGGTGACGTCTTGTTCCTGAGAAGTCTGTGTCGCTGGAACAGCCCCCGTGATCCCAGGACATAAGTGGGCAGGCCAGGGTGGATTCATCTCCTGGGATCTGAATCTTCACAGATCTGGCTTTGCCTGATGAAAACTGAGAAGGGACAGTTGGCCTCAGGGAAACATAGGGGAAGGGCTACCACCAAGGCTGGCTTGAGTGGGTGGGGGTGTCTAGTGGCTCTGGAGCCAGAAGATGAGGCCCAGCTAGGCTAGTGGGAGAAGAGATGTGGCTGGCGTGGGGAAGTTTAGGGCCTCAAGGCCAGGCCTGGAAGCTCAACTACTTATTCCATCTAAGGCTCTAGCTTGGAGGATTGCCCTCTCTGGTTCCAGAATTCTCTAGGAGTAAAAACCAGTAACTATTAGCTTCTGCCTAGGACTCAGTGTTCTGAGCCCCAAGTTAGAGGTTATTATAAGATCAAATATAGAGGTGGATGCCCTTAGCCAACCATTGAACTGAGCACAGGGTCCTCAATGGAGGAGCTAGATAGAGAAAGGACCCAAGGAACTGAAGGGGTTTGTAGCCCCATAGGAGGAACAACAATATGAACCAGCCAGTATGCCCAGAGCTCCCAGGGACTAAACCACCAACCAAAGGGTACACATGGAGGGACCCATGGCTCCAGCAGCATATGTAGCAGAGGATGGCCTTGTTGACATCAAAGGGAGAGGCCCTTGGTCCTGAGAATGCTCAATGCCCCAGTATAGGGGAATGCCAGGACAGGGAAGCAGGAGTAGGTGGGTTGGTGAGGGGGATGGGATAGGGGGTTTTCAGAGGGGAAACCAGAAAAGGGAATATGATTTGAAATGTAAATAAAGAAAATATCTAATTAAAAAAAAAAAAACAAACGATTTGAGCTTAGCCTGAACAATAGGGATTTGGAGTGTGGAATGGAGAGGTACAGGCAAGGGAAAGGGGTCGGGCATGGGAAGCATTGTAGATGCACAACACGGAGACAGCTCTGCCAGCCTGGCCTGGTGCATTCAGGTCTGTCGCAGATGGGACCAGAGATTGGGGTAGGGGTCCTTGCAGTCTTTTCAGAGTCTGTAGAAAACAGGATGAGATTGCTGAAGGAAGATTCAGGGAGAGCTGAGTCCACCCCACTCAGGAGGAATGTGGTATGGGTAGAGAGTGCAGAAATGCAAGGCTGGAAGGCTGTGTGCAGCAGAGGGGTGCTTTGTCTGGGGAGGTGCCTTTGATTGCAAGCCCAGGATATGGAAGAGGCTTTATGTGAATGAGTGAGTGAGTAAGTGAGTGAGCGAGCAGAGGTGAGTGGTGTTCTGTGGTCCTCTGACCTGTGTGGCTAAGCTCTGTAGAGTAAGAGGTGGTAGTAGTAGCCAGGAGTGGGGTTTTGGACATCTGAGTAAGCCCCAGTTCAGGAAGGCAGAGGCTGCAATACAGGCTGGGGGATGGGATATACCATATGGTTCTTTTCCAGGCTTCATCAGTCCTACTGAAGCCTTGGAGCCTTGCTGTTCTCATCTATAAAATGGACACCCTGGCATCTACTGCTCCTCAGATTATCTCCAAGGACAACCAAAATCCTGGAGTTCATGCCTCACACGTAGTGAATAAAGAAGCATGTGCACCTCCTCCGGGTGTTTAGAAAGATCTGGAGTTCTTGACGTACAGCTCCACTTTCTACAATGTTTAAGAAAGATTTTATTAAATATGTTTTCCAATTGATCTTGGAAACCTGCAGATGGTCTGCTGTGTTCTATAGTGTGGTTGCAGCTACCCTGGTCTGTGTGTAGATCAGGCCTGGACACTATAGTTAGTGATAATTTCTGGTTCCTTTGGAAACTCAGTTAAGTCAGATGATGTTTTGCTGGGGCAGGCAGGTGAAAGGATGTTTTGCTGAAGCAGACACATGAGAGGACGCGTGATGTTTAGGAAGAATATAAATATGACCCCACAGACAGTGGAGGAGACTCTGGCATTGGTTCACCTTGCAGTGAGTTGCCAATCTTCGCTTATAACTTCAAAGAGAGTTACTTACCAAAGAACTTCTCATGCTATGCCGTTGCTGATTCATGAGTGGTGGCTGCCTAGGGGACTAGATTGCAGTTGCTGATTCGTGTTGGTGTTTGGCTAATGAACTGGACTCCTGACGACAAAGATTGGAGTCACCCCAAAGACTATTTCTAAACAGAAATAGTTTAGAACCCTGTTTCCTTTTAACCTCTCTTTTCGACTACCTCTGGTGGGTGGTGGGCCAGAGGGAGGCTGGAAGAACCCTTTAATGAGAACACCTATTAAAGTAGGTTTTGAAAAATCTAAGCCAATGTGTAGTGGCAACTTTCTCCTTAGAAGCCTTCTTGCCTGGGGCCTCTGCAGGTCTGAGGCAAAGGTCTGCAGCTTCTCAGTCCATCTGGGTACCTGGAGACAGAAGGTACCAGCTTCTTGAAAGACCTGGAGGTTTCCTTAGGGAAAAGGAATTGGGGTCTTGAACTAGGCATGTCTTTGGGGAACTCCCAAGCTCTGTCTTTCCTCACAGACCTCTACCGTAAACTTCGCCCTCTGCCTTGTTTATGCGCTTTCCTGTTGCTATAATAAAATACCACAGCCAAAAGCAGATAAAGGAAGAGAAGGCTTTAACTGGTTGGAGAGATGGCTCGGGGCGGGGGGGGGGGTAAGAACACTGGCTGCTAGTTTCAGAGGATCTGACTTCCTCTTCTGGCCTGGTAAGGGCACCATGAATATGTCACACACACACACACACACACACACACACACACACACACACACACACCAGGGGATAGATCAGGATCTGGGGCAAGACTGTAATCCTCACAGTTCGCCTCCAGTGATGTATTTCCAGCAGGCCTCTAGCTCCTAAAGATCCCACAACTTCCCCAAACAGCCGTGCCAACAAGGGACCAAATGTTCGAATTCAGGAACCTACCGAGGAGGACAATTCTCATTTCAACTACCACTACCATGGACATTTGTGTCAGGTCAGGGACAGTGTTTTACCAAGGCAGCCTTGCTTTGTGGGGTGATAGGTGGCACTGAGATGTCATCTATTTTCATGATCTGAGGGTTGTGAGCTGTTCAGGTGGATGCTGAGAATTGAACTCAGCTCCTCCGTAAGAGCTGTGCTTGCTCTCCATCACTGAGCCGCCTCCAGCACGTGAGTGTGAGTTCATAACACAGACCGCAAGCATCTCTCCCGTCGCTTCCTGGCTTTCTTGACTCCACTGCTGATTCCATGAACAGAGATGGGTTTGGGCTCCCCGGTGACTGTGCAAATACTCCATGTGTCCAGCCCAAGGTGCACTGTGGGAAGGCAGAGGCACCAGGCAGTCATCAAGGAGCCTGGCATTGTGAAGAGGTCTGTGCACCCATGGGCCCCAAAGCAATGATTGACAGGGCCAATTAGTAAAGATTTCTCATTGTCTATTAGTGGATGGTTCACAGCTTCACAGAATGTTCTGGGTGGCACACACCTTTAATCCCAGCACTTGGGAGGCAGAGGCAGGCAGATTTCTGAGTTTGAGGCCAGCCTGATTAACAGAGTGAGTTCCAGGATAGCCAGGGATACACAGAGAAACCCTGTCTTAGAGGAGGAGGACGACAAAGACAACGAGGAGGAGGAGGAGGAGGAGGAGGAGGAGGAGGAGGAGGAGGAGGAGGATAAAAAGAAGAAGAAAAGAAGAAGGAGAAGAAGAAGAAGAAGAAGGAGAAGGAGAAGGAGAAGGAGAAGGAGAAGGAGGAGAAGGAGGAGAAGGAGGAGAAGGAGAAGAAGGAGAAGAAGGAGAAGAAGGAGAAGGAGAAGAAGAAGAAGAAGAAGAAGAAGAAGAAGAAGAAGAAGAAGAAGAAGAAGAAGAAGAAGAAGAAGAAGAAGAAGAAACTTGCTTTCAGGAAGTGCCTGGCCTGAGAAGCATTCCCTCCATAGTGGTTGCTGGGGTTGGTAGTGTAGACCCACAAGAGGCTCAGTATGGCAGCCTTCCTGGTCTGGAGGACCCTGGTCCCTGTGGATTGGGGGATGTAGCATTTGCGGAATTCTGTGCGTGGCTTGCTTTTTTTCCCCTCATCTCTCAGCCCGATCTTGCTCCAGCATGCCAAAGGAAATGGGAGGGCTGGCTCATGGCTGTGACCTCAGATGGCTTCACATGAAACATCTTGGAACCTTCTCTCAAATGCAGGGGTGGCCTCCCTGTACTTCTGGAAGAGCATGTACTGGGTATGTTGCGACAGATCTACCTCTAAGATACCAGGAAGCTCCTGATACAAACAAGTGTCTTTTGAAGTACTTGGCCATGGTTCTCGTAATGTGGGGAAAATCCCAAGCAACCCATGGCCCCAGGGATGGCTGCTCCTAGAGTTCAGAAGGTAGCACAAAGGGAAGCTGGAACTGTGGCTAGCTTCCCAAAGTTAAGAGGCCCATGTGCTGGTGCAGGGTGTGGCAATGAGCTGTGCCTTCCTTCCCTTAGGGTGCTGTCACACAGGGGGAGGTTTTTGTTGTTTATTTGTGCGTATAGATGTCTCACTTACATGTACGTCTGTGTACCCTGTGTCTGCCTGCATACAATACCCTTGGAGGCTCGAACAGGACATCGGATCCCCTGGGCCTAAGGCTACAGATGGTTGCGACCCACCATGTATGTGCTGTGAATTGAACCCTGGCCTTTGGAACAGCACCCAGCTCTTTTACAAGTGGCTAAATACAATTTTAATCATTGAACCATCTCTCCAGCTCCTGGTTTTTAATTTTTTTTTACATTTATTTATTTATTTTTGTGTATGAGTAGGTTTGTGCCTTGGTATGTACCTGGAGATCAGGGGACAGTTCTTGGGAGTTGGTTCTCTTTTTCTACTGTATGGGACCCAAGTATTGAACTCAGGTGGCCATGCTTGGTGGCAAGGACTTTTATTGGATTTTTCTTTTTTTTATTTCTTTTTTTTTTATTTTTGTTTTTCGAGACACGGTTTCTCTGTGTAGCCTTGGCTGTCTTGGAACTCACTCTGTAGACCAGGCTGGCCTCGAACTCAGAAATCCACCTGTCTCTGCCTCCCAAGTGCTGGGATTAAAGGCGTGCACCACCACTGCCTGGCTATTGGATTTTTCATATGTAAAATATATTTTAAAAATTATACATAAACTGGACAGTGTCTTTATTTTTTGTTTGTTTTTCTAAAACTGGTAGTATTTATTTATTTATTTATTTATTTATTTATTGGCTTGCAAAACATCCTTAATTTGTTGATGTAGCAAACAAATTTCAACTCTGCTATGCAAATGACAGAAGAAATCTGCTCAGCAATTAACTTTAGACTCCATTTCCATACAGGCAACATACTATATGTGGAAAGATTACTAACTGAGTTACAGTTATTAAATACTGAAAAAAATTAACAGTTTATTATAATTTATTTTATTTAACAATCTAAGAAGTTCGCGGCCATCAGCAGTTCCAGTGCAATTTCAGGTGCAATTGGGAATTCAGGAATTTCAGTGGAGCTCTTAGTATAGTGGACCTTGTAGGTAAAATACTTGCACACTTTCGATAGTACATGTGAGGGGATCTCTCTAACACTGACCTTGTTGGTTTCATTCTCAGCAAACTAACCTGGACCACTCAACACGGCCTTTATTGTTCCTGATGTTAATGCATGTTCCCTTTTTACAATAAATTCATGACCATCAGAAGATATTAATTTTACATACATAGCATCAGGGCCTTCACAGCCACCATAGGTTTTCTCCTCTCCATCCATTATGTTCTTATAAAATTCTATTCGATCCCAGAGTAACTTTAGTAGTTTCCCCCATGGGTTCCAGGGCACAGGAAGGAATTACTTCCGTCACATCACAGCCACTTTCTTCAACGCGCAGGAGACTGGTACCTGGTGAGGCTGGAGATTTGATCTGCTAGTAACTTGTGTCTGAAGGAAGTACCTGGGCAGTGTCCTTAACCCACCACCTGAGAAGCTGCAGCAGGTGGATCTTTGTGAGTTTTGAGGCCATCCTGATCTACATAGTAAGTTAGTTGCAGAGCCAGAAAATTAAGGCCCTGTCTTAAAAGCTTATTAATTATGTGTATATGTGAATGTCTGTGGGTACAGATGCCTGTGAAGGCCAGAATAGGATTTAGAAGGTTCGGAGGCTGGAATTACAGGTGATTATGAGTCACCTTGCAAGGTTGCAGGGAACTGAATTGAGTCTTCTGCAAGAACAGTATGTTCTCTT
Source organism: Apodemus agrarius (assembly GCA_964023405.1). Classification (NCBI taxonomy): domain Eukaryota; kingdom Metazoa; phylum Chordata; class Mammalia; order Rodentia; family Muridae; genus Apodemus; species Apodemus agrarius. The sequence continues at coordinate 138,965,397 of OZ030005.1, forward strand.
AAGCACCATGAACTGTTAAGCCTTCTTTCCAGCCTGCAGGGGTTGGATTTGAACTTTCACATCCCAGACACCTCTATAGCTGAGCCCTGGGGCATCTCCACACCCTATAGTACTCATCTTACCCTCCATCCCTTACTAGAGCAAACACATTCAACATCGTTCAACACTGAGATCCACACTGGCTCTATGCCAGGTCTGCAGCTTTTAAATTTGTCTTTAAGCTCTTCCTGCAGAGGACCCCACTGCACCCGGGCTGCTTCCCTGGGTATCACAAATGGCACAGCTGGGTTTATCATTCACGTGGCCCTATGCTTCACCTCCCCTGGCCCACAGTCCATCACTGCCTAGACATCCCAATGCTGCTGGGAATAACTCGAGACTCTAGCTCTGTATCCCTGATCTTCCATATCTTCCCCTACTGTCCCTTGAGAAGCACATGAGACTTAAGATGATGTAGAGGATTCAGGCCAATGGCCAGTGTCTGATAAAACTATCAACCCACCAAGAAATCAGAGGAAAGCCCAGCCTATTACACAAGTCTCTGTAGAAGTCCATTTTAAATGAGAACTGCTGGGAGACAGAGGGAGGAAAATATCAGAAATGATCCGTGGGCCACAGAAGAGGTTGCAGGACCCCAAGAAAAATGGACACAGATAAACTGACCCAACTTACATGTGATCCCACGTATACTTTCCCAAGACCTGCCACAAGAGGGCACTGCCCCTACACAGCTTGGCACGACTCAGCTCAGGGACTAGTGGCTGCAGGCCAGTGACAATGGCGCCTGGGTCTGGGCACCATGCCAAGGTGGAGCAGAGCACAGGCCACGAATATGGAAGTAAAGGTATCTAAGGCTCCCTTAACCTCTGTGCTGGAGGTGAACATAGGTGGGTTTGCAGTCTCGCCCTCAGCTCCTGTCTCACTCCATAACTCTCCCCTAAAGACCTCCAAGCCTCACCTGCCCTCTTCTGCTTCCGCCAGAGGCATGGTGTCTGTCTAGGCCGAGCATTTAAGCCTCCATCCTAGCAGGCAAGCTATGCCACATTCCTGCCTGCCTCCTCCCTGGTTAGTGGGGTCTGCCTGAGAAACAAGGGAAAGACCCTGAGTCCAGAAAAGAGCTCAGTTCCTCCCTAGGTTCCTCTTTGCTGTCCTCCATGTTCCCACAGCCGAGGACCTGTGCCCTCTGAAGCAAACTTCCCCCAGCTACAGCCCGTGTGCAAGAAGAGACTGTGACAGACTCCCCAGGGTCCTTCCACCTGAGTGGTGGGAGCACAGCACCCCCCAAACCCCGCTGGACTCAGGACAGTGGCTATTGGTGATTAAAAGGTCACAGGATGGGGGTAGAAATATGAATCAGTAATTAAGTGTTTACTGTTCTTACAGAGGACCTGAGTTCAAGTCCTAGAACCCTAACAGGCTGCTTACAATTGCATGCTTCTGGGGGCTCCAACATCCTCTTCTGATCTTGGTAGCCACCTGTGCACAGAGTGCAGTGCATCTCTCTCTCTCTCTCTCTCTCTCTCTCTCTCTCTCTCTCTCTCACACACACACACACACACACACACACACACACACACACACAAATCTTAATTAAACAAGTCACACTAAGGACCTCTGGGGTTGGTGCTTCCATTGTAGGCGATGGCGTCTGTATCCCACCCTCTGGCTCTGTGGTGCTTTCCTCTCAATCTGTGGACCGTGGAGAGAGAAGCACATTAGAACCCCAACTCCACCAGCCTTCAAACATCCGACTGCTGTGATGGCAGCAGCCCTTCCTGACCTGTCACCTGATGGCCAGTGTGTGCCCCGTCAGGGACTGACAGGCAGAGAACTCCTGACTCACCGGGGCTTCAGCTCGCTTGGTTCCCCACTGCACGCAGCCGGCTTGAATTGCTGTCCACCCCTGCTGGCTCTTTTATCTAGATCCAATCCCGCCCTTTCACCTATACTGGTTGCCACAGCATCCCTGGCGTCCATTTTATCTTATCAACAGAGATTCCTGCACCTTCTAACATTTTTTTTTCCAGTTTTGACTTCTTTGACCTCTTGGGAACTGCGTGTCAACCCTTTGGGGTTATTGGATAACCTACACACACATACACGCTATATGATGTGTTGTGTATATTCTGATAGTTAATATTAGCAATTAAGATAGGTGTGAAAGAAACTGTTTGCCTTGGCCAGGTTATCAAGGAAAGCAGACTGTCTGGCACATTTTTGCCACTGAAACAGCTATCTATACCTTGTGAATATACTGCTCTTCAGTGAACTCTGACACTGTGGATAGGACACAATGTGTTCTTTGTGATATAGCAAGTAGCACCTACTCCACACTTGGATAGCCAGCCTAGCAGGAAGGAGGTAAGCCTGTGAGCCAGACAGAAGACGTGACTGCGTGTGGACAGGGGGACAGATACAGGGAGAGGAGAGCCTTGGAAGGCCCTCTGGGCAGAGGAAGGGACCAGATGCCATTCAACACCAGCACTGCATCCAGACCAGACAGGTTCTTGCAGGATAAGGTAAGGGTAAGGATGGCTGGCTCCCAGACTCCACATGAGCAAACTCAACAGAGCCATCCAGGTTCCTGCTAGAACCCAGGACAGGGAGGCAGGTGTGGGTGGAGGGGGATGGCTTTTCATGTGTTTCAGGCTTAAGATGCCCCTCCTTGGTCAGAAACCACGTCACAGTTCTGCTACACAGGCCCATCTCCACAAGGGGCATCCTCTAGCCCATGATGGCCATACTCACACCAGAAAGCACCGTGACCGAACAGTGTGAGAGCACACTTGGTGCTCAGTGGTTAAGAATGCTTGTTACTTTCAGAGGCTTGGAGTTCAGTTCCCGGCACCCATACCAGGTGACTCACAACCGTCTGTACCTGCAGCTTGAGATCATCTGAGGCCCTCTTCTGGCCTCTGTGGGTACCAGACAAGCATGTGGTACACAGACATATCTGTAGGCCAGAGACCATACATATAAAATAAAAAAATACTCTTAAAAAGAACATTTTTATTTATATTTTTTATTTCATTAGAATAAATTTCTCTTCCTTGAAAGGTAAACAAACCCTGGCTCCAGGCGGGCTGTGTCGGGGCCACTGGTGATCTGAATTCACATTAGGGGTCCTTGGGGAGGAGCTGTTTCCATATAGGTGTTGGCCCTTTTAAGTTCTCCATGAGCCGTTCATCCCAGGTCTGCATCCTCTCGAGCCGTAGAACCTGGAGAGAGAAGCCCATCAGAACCGTCACCCTTCAAAGAACCAGGCCCATGAAGATTATACACCACCCCGGGATAGCATACAGATGGTGGGAAAGGTTTGGCGCAGGGGAGTGCCTGGTGGCCACTGTGGATAGGGAGATTCCAGGTGCTTCTATTTCTGCCCACTGTGAGGCCACACAGCATCAAAATCCCCTGCTTATCTGTAGAAACTGCTGCCAAGAGGGTCTTCGCGGGAGGGGGAGTGGCCAAGCCCTTATAGCTACTAAAGAAGCCAGAGCTTGGTGCTAGAGACATAACTTAGTAGATGAGAGCACTTGCTGCTCTTCCAGGGGACCTGAGTTCAGTTCCCAGTATGGATGTCAAGCTTTTGTGACTCCAGCTCCAGGGGATCCAATGTCTCCAGCCTGCACGGGTACTTTACTCACAGATACACACAATGGTCACAGTAAATCAAACAGAGCTGATGCAGCGCCCACCCTCTGCCCTTGCTGGCTAAACTGTTCCATTCCTGTGACTCAGTGACAGCAGGATGCAGGGACAAAGCATGCTGCATAGGCTACATCAGCTACACAAGGTGCGGGCCTGCCCAGCCAGTGGGGACATAGGACATAACGTCCTCACCCATGTCTCAGCTTCCCAGTGCACATTCTTCTTCCCACTGAGTCTTCTGGGTTACTGGGGAGGGGGGATGCCGGGGGGGGGGGATGTTCCCAAAGTCAGCTGGATACAGTCACTTCTTTGTAAGGAGAAGCCCAGAGGGTTTTCCAGTACCATGCCAGCCTTCTTTGGCTGAGGCATTACTGACTGATTAAAGGGACTGGATGAGTCTCTCATGGGCGGGGACCATCTGGCAGCATCCCTGCCTTTTCTCCTGAATGTCAGAGGTGCTGACTCCAGCCCAGTCATGGCACCTTCATGATAACAAGACCACGATGATTTCCACCTAACAACACAGAGGTGAGAAGTACACTTTACACCCTCAAAGTGCATGCCAGCTACTCAGGGATCCTTGCCACAGCCAAAGTTCCTGCCAGTTCCTCCTGGTCCCTTGGGTTCTGCAGTTCATCACAGTACTGTCCGAGGTTTGCCCTCTTTAATCGTGTCCCTGTGCTGAACAGCTGTCTGTCTTTAGCCAAGCAGAGTCTGGCTGGGAAGGGACTGTGTTTGACTTGTCATCTGTGGGTGCTTCCACTGCGGTTTTAAGGAAAGGAAGGAGGGAAGGAGCTAAGTCTTCTTTAAGTCAAGTTGTGTCACTTTTAATCCCAGGACTCCAGAGGCAGAGGTGAGAGGGTCTCTGTAAGTGAGCCCTGCAGAGTCTACAGAGCAAGTTCTACAGGGCTAGACAGAGAGAGCCTGTCTCAAAAATACGTATGTCTGTGGTGTGCATTCCTTTAATCCCAGCACTCAGGAGGCAAACATAGCCACAACTCTGTGAGTTCAAGACCTTTCTGGTCTACAAAATGAGTTCCAGGGCAGCCAGGACTGTTACACAGAGAAACCCTGTCTCAAAAACCAAATCAAATCAAACCAAAACTATATATGTATATCTATGTGTGCATCCATCCATCCATCCATCCACATACACATAGAAAATAAAATAATCCATGCCATACCACTCTGCATTTAAAAAGATTTTCTCCTCAAAGGAAGCACCTGTATGTTCGCCTAGGCATGACACACAAAGCTCTCCGGCCGTGCCTACCTGGTTGTCAATGCAGAGGAACTGCCAGGGCCACCTCGTGTTGTACAGAAAGGGTCGCAAGTCAAACCTGTTGTCGTCAGGACTGTAGTTTTCAGCATGATATGCTGGTGTGAGGGTCGTCATCTTGTGTCTGTTCATGGAGTACTTTGAGAAAAATAGCTTCACCTTCTCAGCCACCTGGTGGGCAAGGGATACATGGGTCTCAGGTTAGAAAGACAGGAAGGACTCAGGGCTGATAGCCCTGCAGCCAACAAGTGCCAGCCTTGTCCTCGTTTTTTCCTGACAGCGTAGCCATGTATCAGCTCGGCTGGTGCTAGCTGAGCCGCAGGACTGTGGAGTCCTGGTTCTAACTAAAGACGAAAGCCAAAACATGTTACTGTATGTGAAATGAGCTTATCATTTTGGGGTCACGCCCAGGTGGCTCATCCTGATGTCAATCATGCTTCACCTGTCTCGGTGTACAGCTGTCTTTCCACATGTCGAGCAGTTTGCAGAACATGCTGTAGGGCCCTGCCTTGGCGACCTTCCGGAGCCTGCCGAAGATGGAGAGTTCTGCGTACGTCATCCCCATGTCTTCCTATGAGGACAGAAATATGTTCAAAATACAGTGGGGTGGTGCCGGGAGGGTCCTCACAGCCTCTGCAGTTGGGGACCAAAGGAGCAGGGAGGTGAGGCTCCACAGAGCCAGAAATCGGTGCCCAGCCAGGGATCGCAGAACTCACTGGGTGACAGGAAATACAGGTTTGGAAGACAACCAAAACCCTGCCAGGCATGGGAGGTGGCTGACTCTACTCCAAGGTTGCGCTGAGGTAAAGAACCTGCTGTGGGGAACCTGGAGTCCTTCCTCGCCGTCCTCACACTCCCTCTGACCCACCTTATCTCCCCTTTCCTCAGCCCGAGCCATAGTGAGAAAGCTGTTCTGAGGTCAGAGATTCTGTCAGCCTGACTGAGCCAGGGGCCTGGGGCAGCAGGCTCTCATTTTGGCAGAGGGACCCAGTGAGAAGGGGAGACACATCCACCGTCATTACCTCATCCATCTGAGACACCTGCCCATCAGCTAAGGGCTCCAGCTCTGCAGTGGCCGGGGCTGACAGGATGCTGCAGGGAAACACACCGAGTCAGTCACCAGGGCTGCTCATGTGCTCATGAGCTCTGGCAGGACATCCCTAGACAGACTGCAGTTGGGTTGGCCATGCCTGGCAGGGCCGTGCCTGGGCTCAATCATGACCCAAAGGACAATGAATGAAGGGCAGAAGGCGCTGACAAGCGCAGGGCAGGGACCCTCCCTCTACGGTAGGGCTGCTGGGATCAGAGACTTGGCGGAGCAGGTATGGCGGGGTAGTTGGCACCCTGCAGGACACTTGGGAGGATCCCCGGTCTGTGCCTATGAGCTGCCAGGAACAAAGTCTCTGTGACAAGCAAAGGGACCTCCACGTACTGAGGTCTGCTGTGGGCAAGACTGACTCTGTGAGGGAGCAGGGGCACGGGCATTTCCTGGTTCCAGGAGCAATGCTGCAGTGGCCCGACAGGCTGACAGGCTGTGATGTCCTCAACAGGCACCCAGAGACCAGGCCTGTCAGGTGCTAGCACCAGTCTCCTTGCCTTGAGACAGCAGTAGAAGAGCCAGTCTTGGAAGAATTGTCACTTAAGATACTTAGGACTGTGGGTGCAGGAACAGAAACTGAAGGACAAGGCACAGGGAGCTAAGAAGGGTGGCCTGAGTAGGGCAAGGGTGGCCTGGGGGCCTGGTGGCCCTGGTGGCTCAGGAACACTGGCAGGAGCACTCACGTCTGCAGAACAGGAAGCTGAAAGCGCTCTGCGCAGAACTGGACAAAGGCTCTCAGGTCCGTCTTGCTGATGCCGCCTATGGGGTTGATGTCCGCACTGGAGCAGTCATACTTTGTCAGGTAGCCGAGGAGACTGGCAGGGAGAAAGGACGTGTCATGGTTCCAGAGGTATTGAGGGTTATAGCGTATACCAGTGCTGGCCATGAGGGTTATAGGGTATACTAGTGCTGGCCAAGGGCTCCCTTCTTCCAGGGGCTCTAGAAGTCGTATGTCCAGCACAGCCCAGGCCCTGGAGTAAGCCATCAAGATCATATTGTGCATGCTAGGTAGGTCCCTGTTTTTGGCTCAGAATGCTTGGGTACTACAATCAACCTACTTGGAATTCCTTGTCTAGAAGGCCAGGGTCAGCTAGGTGGAGCCAAGGGAGAGAGGCCTTGGAAGGGAACACAGGACCTTGCACAAATACACACTCACAGAGCTGGTATAAAGCTCTGATCCACAGCTTTAGATCTGGGGCCTCACATGGCAAAAAGGTCCCTAAAGGTAAACTGACTCCAGACAGAGACAGACCTGGATTGCAGGGTGGGGTTGAGAGGCAACTTCAGGCCTCCTCAGCGGGAGTAAGAATTAGAGAGCCACGGCCACAGGGTGCCGTCAAGACGCTGCTGGTCGGGAGAGTACAGGAGGGTGGGTGGGTGGTGGGCATGGAGAGAGCCTCCGGGGCCTGGGGCGGGCAGGGGACCAGCAGCCGCAGCACTTTGAGGGCTTGGAGCAGCTTACCCTGCAGTGACCCTGCTGAGAATAAACAACTCAGGCGTACACGCCTCCCAACTCACCCACTGCCACAGCTCTGTCCCAGGTCACTGTGTTACCATGTGAGATCAGCCCATCTCCCAGCCACACGGGAGTTTTTGTTGACCCAGTGGCTGCGGGCTACACTGGCAAACAGTGATGAATCTACTAGCCTGAGGCAAGCGTCTTCCGGTAGGACAGAGGGACAGCACAACTGTGGTGGGACTCAGACTGCCACCAGCAGAGACACATCAAAGCCCTCATCAGGGTGCATAACCCAGGCTGACCTCCACTTTCCAGGGCCTCGTGGACCCGGGTGGGATCTGGGCTTCCTTCCTTTACCTCCTGCTCAGGTGACACCAGTCATCAGCGTGGCTGCCTATAGTGTGCGCCTGGCCACTGTTCTGGCCTCGCCCTGGCCTTCTGTTAGCAGGAACACACCCACCCCACCCTCTCTCACCCATGAGTCACCCACAGGCTTGGGACAACAGCCCTCTTTCAGAAGGCAACCACCAAGTGGCTTGGCTCATGTCAGAAACCCAGGCTCGTAGGCTCCCCTGTCCCTTCCTGATGGAGGTTCCAGGGCAAAAGTTATGAGTACAAATTACATGCATGTGCTGTAGCCCTGCATTTCTCCCGGAAGGTGAGATTGCTGGCAGGTATTAGAAGGTACCTGACACCCCCAGCCAGCTGCATGTGGAACTGGATGTATCCTTCGTAACATCACTGGGAGTAGGCGTGGCAAGCGGTGCCAAGCTGCTCTGTCCTGACCTGACCCCACTGTCAGTCTGCCTGCAACAGAGGCCACAGCCCTAGTCCTCTGGCAAGCCATCAAAAAACACTCCTGGAGCTTACTGGGCCCAAGATGCCGCAGGCACTACCCATCACCCTTATGGCTGTTGCTTCATCATCTCTCCAAGCTCCTGACTCACTGCTTCTCTTGGCACCATCTCTTGGCAAAACAACAGCAACAACAGTAAACCAACAAAGCTGGGTGCCACTGCAGAAGGGTGGCAATCCCATCGTGCTCCCGTCTCCTCCTCTCAGCCCTGCCCTCACTGGTGATTCGTACCCGCTCCTTCCCTGAGGAGAAAAAGAACAGTCTTGGGCTCTGGGGAATAGCCCCGTAGGTAAAGCATTCTTTACACAGGCATGAGGACCGAGTTCAGATCCCCCACACCCGTATAAAGCTGGACACAGTGCTGTCCCTCTGTGATCCCAGAACGCCTATGGAGACAGAAGCCCCAGAAATGTATGTATGTGTGTGTGTATGTATGTATGTATGTATGTATGTGTGTATATGTGTGTATGTATGTATGTATGTATGTATGTGTGTGTGTATGTATGTGTGTGTATGTATGTGTGTGTATGTATGTGTGTGTATGTATGTATGTATGTGTGTGTGTGTATGTATGTGTGTGTGTGTGTGTGTATGTATGTATGTATGTATGTATGGCAGCTAGCCTGGGGTACACAGTAGTGAACAATGACAGCCTGCCTCATACAAGGTAGATGAAGACTGATACCAGAAGTTGTCCTCTGACCCCCACACACAGGCCATGGCACACGCTGGCTGCACACACACACACACACACACACACACACAAAAAACCTGCTAGGTGTGGCGACACAATCCTATAATCCTAGTTCTTAGAAGGCAGAGGCAAGAGGATTACTTCCAGTTTGAGGGCAGTCTGGGTTACATGGTAAGTTTGAGGCCACCTGTGCTTCATAGTAAGAAGCTGTCTCAAACCAAACCAAACCAAGCTGAATGTGGGGGGTATGTAAATAGGTGGGTGGGTAGATAGGTGGATAGATGAGATGATTGAGGGTGCAGGTAGATGTATGTATGGATGGATGAATGTATGGGTGTATGGATGTATGGATGAATAGGTGGATGGATATATGGACATGTGGCTGAATGGACAGGTAGGTGGATATATGGATGGGTAGATGGGATGGGGTGGGGTGTATGTATGTATGTATGTATGTATGTGTATGGATAGATGGATGGGTGTGAATGCATGTATGTATATATAGGTGGGTGAATGGATGGATGGATGAATAGGTGGATGGATGTATATGAATGTGTGGGTGAATGGAGCAGTAGGTAGATGTATGGATGGGCTGGGGTGGGATGTATTTATGAACGTACGTGTGGACAGATAGGTGGGTGGGTGGGTGGATGTATATAGGTATGTATGGGTGGATAGATAGGTAGGTGGGGTGTGTGTATATATGTATGTATGTATGCATGTATGTATGTATGGGTGGATGGATGGATGGATGGTCAGAGTAATGTATGCACAGATGGGTGACTCAGTTTATGACAGGCAAAAAGACTAATCGATGAATATGTGATGTTTTAAAATTTCTCAGCTAACGAGGAGCATGTGGGAACAGCTAGGAGGTGTGGTGGCTCACCCAAGGCAAGTGGGAAAACTGAGCCTGGGAAGGGGATCTACCAGTCTCCACTGCTGGGTCTGAGGTTGGGTGGACTGTACCTGGAAACAAGAGAACCACTGGATGTTTTTAAGCAAAGAACAAAGGTTCACATAGAAAAACAGCCACACATCCATATATCTATCCATCTATTCATCCATCCATCCATCTATCCAATCATCCAGCCATCTATACATACATATATACATACATCAACACATACATACATACATCAACATGCACCCTCAATCATCTATCATCCATCTACCCACCCACCTATACACATTACCCCCCCCCCCCAATATTCACAGTTCAGTTTGGTTTGATTTTGAGATAGCTGTTTTGAGTTTTGGAAAACTATTCGCAGTGACATGACCTTTGATGCATGGGACAGGAACGGAAGAGGAAGTGGGGGGGGGTCCTAGCATGGCTGACAGGAGCTGGAGATAGACTAGGGACAGAAGCAGCCTAAGCTGGATAAGTGTGAACGGGGCTGGGGAAAGACAGAAGATTCTTGGTCTGCACTCTCTGGATATCCTGATACTACGGGAAGACTATGTCTTGAAAGGACCAAACTTCCATCTAGAGACTTGGGGTGCCCGTGTCCATCCCAGCCATACGCACCTCTCATCCACATTGGCAGATCCAAGCACAAGAAGGCTTCCTCGAGCACCCCGAGACCAGAGGCTCAGCTGAGCAAACAGGTAGGCGAGGACCATCCTAATCCGAGCCTGGGTGAAGGAAAAAGGAAGTTATCCTGTGCTAGGACCCAGGAAGCAGCTACACTACAATTCAATCCTAGCACAGGAGCAACAGAGTTAGAACACAAACAGGTTGAATCAAGCTGTGCTGTGCTGTGCTGTGCTGTGCTGGGAGAAGCCTCCCAGGCTCCCCCTGTACCAGTCCACAGCAGGGTGATAGCACCAAGAGTGACAGGAGGCCAGCACTGAGTAATGGCGGTCAGGGAGATAGTCAGCAATGCCCTCCACAACATTTACCATTGGAGAAGAGGCCATGCACACAAGGGGCAAATGGAGATGGTATGCTGACACCCCCCACAGACAAACCCTGGAACCTTTTCTCTCCCTGTTGATATGCGGCATGTAAGCTAACCGAGGCAGGCCTGGGTGGGGCAGGGTCATCCATGCCAGGCCTCGATGAAACAAACACACAGGTCCCCCCATACGGCCGTGTGTGGTCATGCTTTGACACACAGCCTTTCCAAGGCTCAGATGGGCACATATGCCCACACACACTTTCCCACGCTCGCACACTCACAGACCTGCAACCCAAAGCACGGCTGCGTGGCCAGGGTCTCTAGCAGACTTGCGGAAGGTTAATCCAGCACTGCCCATCTCACCACCAGGCTCCCGCCTTCCGCTGCCTTCACATTCACATCTTTGGGAGGGCCAGAGCCAGGCTCAAACACCTACCTGCACATTCTGCAAGGCCAGGTTCTCCCTGCTGCTCCCTCCGTGTGCTGAGAACTGAGGCAACTTCCGGGTCACCAGGCTGAAGATGCCCAAGACAGCCTTCACAACAGTGTCGATGCTGAGATTGATGTGGTAGCTGGAAGAGCAGGGGGCGGGGTCCGTACAGGCAGGCTAAGACATGCTCTAACTACCTTTAAAACCATTTCTTGGACCTGGGTGTAGTAGTGCATGCCTTTAATCCCAGCACAGGGGAGAGAGAGGCAGGTGGAGTTGAGAGCTCCAGGTCAGCCAGAGCTCCAGAGTAAGCCCTGTCCCCAAGGTGGGAGGGGGGCACGGGAGGGGAAACATATCCCTTGGGGCTGGAGAGACGGCTCATGAATTAAGAGCGCTGACTACTTTTCCAAAGGATCTGGATTTGATTCCCAGCATCCACATGAGGGCTCATAATCACCTGTAACTCCAGTTTCAGGGATTCAACACACTCTTTGTCACTAACATGCACATACCTATACTACATATATAGTTAAAATATAAATTAAAAACATTTTCTTATCACATGTATTAGAGGAGACACACATCCACAGCACGTGTGTGAAGGTCAGAAAATGACCTTGGGGAGTTGGTTCTCTCCTTACAGCACGTGGGTCCCAGGGATGAAATCAGGCATCGACCAGGCTTGGGGGCGAGCACCTTTACCTACTAGCCCTCTCTCTAGTCCCCTTTTACCAGCCAACAGCATGGGACTCAACCATGGTCAGCAGTCACAACACTGTAAAACCATTACTGCTCACCACCCCAGAAAGAACTCCTGCTCAGTAGCAGTTCCTCTCCATTCCCAGTTACCCCAGCTTGACAATCGCCAGTCCACTGTCTGCTAGGGAGATGCCAGGCTGGGTAACTCACAGAAATGAAGTTGTATGTGCCATGGCCTTTGACACTTGCCCTGTTTCACACAGCAGGACAGTTCCGAGGGCCACTTGTGCTGCAAAGGCACTCCACACCTTTTCGCTTCAGTGTACGACTCCACGGTGTGCACGAACAGCATTTTTGTTTGCTTGCTTGTTTTGTTTTTTCGAGACAGGGTTTCTCTGTGTAGTCCTGGCTGTCCTGGAACTCACTCTGTAAACCAGGCTGGCCTCGAACTGAGAAATCCACCTGCCTCTGCCTCCCAAGTGTTGGGATTAAAGGTGTGCACCACCACTGCCCGGCACGGATGGCATTTTATTTAGCCGTTCATCAGTTAGTGGGCGTTTGGGTCATTCCCTCCTCTCATTACTGTGGTGAGCAGACAACCTGGGGCATCCCGTGGAGGGAACTGTTGAGACTCGTTACTCCTGTGGGCATAAGCCCAAGAACAGAACTGCTGGTGGGAGGCTTTTGGCTGTGTGACAGGCAGTTTCTTGTTCTTCCAAAGAGCCAGAATAAAAGAACATTCTGGATGAGGAAGTCACACCTCTTGGAAAAGTCTCCTTGATCTTCCCCACACAACCTGCAAGCTATGTCCAAAGCCTGATGGACCAGCCCTATGGTATTCTGCTGATAGGAATATATGACCTGCATCTGCACCTAGGGGCAAGACTGGGTGATGCATGTTTATGCATGGACATGCACATGTGTATGTGTATGTATGTGTGAACTGTATAGTCTGGGGCTTGGCTGTATTGTTTCCTTAAATTCTGACTCAACCCACAGCAGCATTTCCCTTAACTTCCAGATGCACATGCTGTGGGTGCCAGCCTGAGCTCGGCATATGACGGAGTCCTACCTTCCAATCAGCTGAGCCAGTTTCGTGGCCCTGCTGTGCGTCTCCTGGGAAGAATTCTCGCTGGCCATGTAGCAAGTCGTGAGCAGCCGTCCGCAGAGCTCCCGGGGATCCTGCGGGGTGTAGCTGCTCTCGTCTACCAGGCTTTGGACGTCTCTCAGCACTTGCCGATCTAGGGCCACCAGAGCAGGATGAGAACCACTATCTGCACAAAGTCTTGGCCTCCCTCCCAAGCGCCCATGCAGCCAGGCAACACCTAAAGTACCAGCCTCTGTCTATCTGTCTGGGGCCTGTATAGGTTCTAGGTAATCCGGTCTGATCCTAAACTCCCACACATTAACCCCAGTGCACCTATAGAGCCCACCCAAAGACCCTTGGTCTGAAGTGAAGGTTCCACGATCCATCTCCCACGGTTCATATCCCACGTTCCTTTGCTCCCACTGGTCATTCTAGAGGCCACAGTTCTAGCCTAGTCCATTGCCCATAGCCCTAAAACAGAAAGAGCAAGTCCCTCTCCCCGGGGCCTGTGCACTGGCCCCTGTCCCCACAGAGCTAGCTGTGTTAGCTCACTGCTCTGCACTGGGCTAACTGTGGTCTGTATTGGGCTAGCCTGTGTTTTGTGCTAGGCTAACCTCTGCTCCTGTGCTGCTCAGGCTATTCTCAGTACCAGTGTGCCCATTGAGGAATAAGGCTGATCTAGGTGCCAGACCCCAAAACCTGTATCCGCTGCCCCCTAGGGCTGCACTGTTGACAGACAGTGGCAGGCAGACAAGGTCACATCTCTAACTGCCCAGGAACGGCCATTACTGGCCTGGGCTCTGGGACTTGAGCAGGACAGGTGACATCCGTCCCCAGCAACAAAGCCCCCCCTCACCCACGGTTGCCTACAACCTGGATTTGTCCTCTGTTCCCTGCCTGGTTCTGAACCTGACTCCCTCTCCTCAGATCAACGGACGTCATGTCACCTACTTCCGCTCTTCACAGCCTCACAGACCAGACAGCACATGGAGTAGACGATG